>CM070647.1:33401585-33874085 GCA_036346575.1 Dendrocalamus sinicus
AGATTTTCTCAAGCCGAGCTTGGCTCACCCATGCGCCTGCCGCCGCTTAGCCTCCACGTTTCGGCATTTCTCATGCAATGGTGACTGCATCACATCGTGTTCCCTACTCCCTACAATAATTCCCCCAAACAATTTCGGGAATTATGCCCCCAAAGCCCACCGTGCACCCTTCTTCCTCTACTCCAGCCAACGGTGCCTCCTCCACCACCAATACCTGGCCAGAGCGTCTTCGCTCGATTCCTGCCTCTAGCACCACCACCACGACACCCTCCATCCTCTTCCACCTTCAATTCAGCTTCTCCTTTGCCCCAGCTCGCCGGTGCCATAGACCACCCCGTGTCACTTGGGTCTTACGCTGTTGGCTTGACTCAGCCACCCTCCGCCATTGCCGACCACTCTGGTAAGCCCCTTGCTCACCTCAAGCTCATACTCACCTTGTTTGCTCCCCTTTCCCTTGGCAACGATGCCTCTTCCCCCCATGCACTCTAGCCGCCGTGAGCCCTTGCTGGCTGCCCTCACATCGCCCGAACCAAGACGCCACCGGTAGTGAGATCACTAACATCCCCACGCTCCATTTTGCCCACCACCTCCACTCCTTCAGCCAACCCACGCTGGTGACACCGCCACTCGACCCTGCGTTACCCACTGCCTTTTGCTTCCTCTGTTTCAGCCGAAAGCCTCTTCTGCTTCTTCATGTGTGAGTACTCCTTCAACACATGACATGTGGGCCCACTTTTATTAAGAGATGAATTGGCTAAGTAACTAATCAATAGTTAATGAAATAAGTAGGAAATTGAAATGGGAATTCACACTTTGGTTAATGTCCCACATAAAATAAGGATTTGGTAATTTGAATTTGCCTAAAAGATAAAATCTTAAATTATTTGCATACTAAAAAGAATTATGGAATTAATTAATAAAAGGTTAAACAATGCAAAATGTGTATACAATTGTCATTTCTATATCTCAAAATGTCATGAGGCCTTCTTTTCCAAAGAGTGATTAAATAATTAAGGGAAATAATTTAATACTAATTTAGTAGTATTTAACTGTAAATATTGAAATTTAAATTAAATATTTCCTGGCATATGATTAAATATAAAAATAATCAGTGTGCCATTAGTATTTATCTTAAGTAAAAGACACTACTTATATGTAGATTTGTATAAATGTTCAAATATCACAAGAATCATGTTTAAAAATGACATTTGAGTTGGGAATAAGGTAAATAACATTATGTCGTAATTCAATTTTTCCTTTAGAAAATCAATTCAGTTGAAAATGTAATTCCATTGCTAATGTCATAATCTTGATTTTCCAATATAAAAATAATTCTAGAAAATCTTATTTACGCTTTCTCTCTCTTTTTCTTTGATTTCAAATTTCTGGAACCCTGTATTTCATCATCCTAGCTCTGATTGAACCCATTCGATTTTCTAAATGCATCTAAAATCAAGATCTATCTAAATATTCCTTGTTTGCAAAATTTTGAGGTTTATTTGAATTTTATTTGGGTTTGATGGGTTATTTTCATGTGTAGACTGTGACGATTCCTACGATTTCCTTGATGACAATTCTCACCAATTCGTGGAGTAAGGCAAGTTACACACCTTGATCATGTTGATCCTAGTTTGCAAATAAAATTGTGTTATTTTAAATTATTCTGCATGCATTTTTTTGTTCAAAGTATTTCAATCTAGTTGTAAACTTAGTTATTGCCTACTTGTTAATTCCTCTGTTTATATTGATTTCCAGATACCTTGTCACCCTAGAATAAAACTCTAGTTAGTACACTAGTATTGACTAGAGAACTATTTAGTAAATGTGTAGACATGCCCAAAAATAATTCTAGGTTTGGGATATCCTTTTCATATAAAATGTTGATTTTGGAATTATATTCTTGACTTCAGTGAGTCAAGAAAGTCTTTGAAATATTTGACAAAATAAAATAAAACTTGGTTTAGACTTAAGCAAATGGTATGATGGTGGGTGCATGCTGGCACACGTTGTTGTTCAATGACACAACGTTGATGCCAGGCACAAGGGGTATGTGGGAAGTGCCTAAATCAAATTAAGGATAGGTCTATGAGCTAGTGTTACAAAGTCCTAATGTACTACCACAAGGCTGGTATGGGATAGTCCTGGCTCACTAATTTGCGGGTCCTAACTTGAATCTCAGCCTTGCTTAATTCTGTTGTTCAAAGGAGGACTGCTTCGACTTTGCTGAGGATCAGAACGTATAGTTCGCGTTTTACTGTCATTTGCTTATGGACAGACTTGTTGGGTTTCTTCCACTTTCGTTTTATTTTCTGTTGCTATTATTAAATTTGGCCTATGGGCTATTATATAAACTTTGTCCATAAGGCCATACTCTTTTAATTCATAAAGTTTGTCATTGTGCTTGATATATATTCCTGTTACCACTGTGTGCACCAACTAATCCTGGACTAGTGCGATTTACACTAAGGGTTTCAGAATTGTTGTTTTAGGATCCAACACAATCCCTCTCACTTTCCTCTCTCCTTTGCACCCCTCACCAACTGCCACCGCCCACCGAATCGCTAGCAACCCTGGGTCCCAAGCGCCACCACCGGTGACCATGCCACATCATCATGCGTGGCCCATGTGGCCACCACATGTGGCCACATGTCATGCCACGCGGGTGCCACCTCACTGCACGGGCGCCACACCACCTCCGCACGACACCTCAGCTAATCAAAGTCCGTGGACCCGATCCATAAAGACCTTGGCCCACATGTCATTCTTAGTGCTGAAAAATTTAAATTTTTGCTGGCACCATCATGATGCAATAATCTCAATTTTACTTCAAAAAAATAATTTAGCCAAAAACTAAATCCCATGCTGATATCATAATCATATTTTCCTTCAGAAAAATAATTCCAAAAATTCATTTTAATTCATTTCTTTAGAATTAAAACTTCCAGGAGCTTATTCTCTTTCATCCTAGCTCCGATTGAGCCCATTCAAATTTCTAAATTCATCTAAATCATAATATCCAAATATGCAATTCTTTTGAATTTTTGGAGTTTATTTAAATTTATTTGAATTTTATTTGAGTTTAGCTTGTTAATTTCCCGTATAGATTGCGATGATTCTGAAGAATTCTACTTCAACGAAACTCACCAATCCACGGGGCAAGACAAGTTACACACCTTGACCTTGTTGATCCCAGTTTATAAAAAAAAATATGTTGTTTTAAATTATCTTGCATGCTTCATTTTATTCACTATATTTCAATTCCAGTTTTAAACTTAGTTAATGCCTACTTGTTATTACCTCATTTGACATTGATCCATGAATACATTATCACCTTAGAGTAAAACTCTGGTTAGTACACTAGTATGGACTAGAGAATTTTGTAGCAAATGCTCAGACATGCTTAGAAATAACTTTAGGCTTGGGATAACTTTTTCATATAAAATGATGAGTTTTAAAAATGTATTCTTGACTTTAGTGAGTTAAGAAGGTCTATGAAACATTTTAAAATGAAATATAAAACTTAATTTAGACTTAGGCAATTAGTTAGGTGGTGGGTTCTTGCTAGCATACATTGTTGCTCGGAGGCTCAATGTGGATGCTAGGCACAAGGGGTGTGTGGAAAGTCTGTCTAAGTCAAATGGCACAAGAGGGGCCCCGATCTGGTGAATTTCTTATTTGGGCGAAACCTTACAGAGGCATGGCTAGGTTGATGGCTTCGTATTCTAAAGGCCTTATTATGATTACTCAGTCGCACGCCTACAGAAGCATGTAGTGGTTGACATCATGATTAATTATATCTTGTGGGAAAAATTGTACAACATATGTAGAGTGTATAAACTATCCTAGATAGCCGTGCACACGGTCATGGGCATGTTGAGTAAATTTTTTCACGGATCAGACTTCATTTTTCAAAATGATTTATCAAAGGCTTATAGATGGATGGAATCTATAAGAAATCTTTTTGGAGAAAGATGGTCCGGGTGTGATACCCATGGTTAGGTTAGTGTCAAGTCGGTGCCTGCACTAACGGTACTAATTTGCTTAAATTATTGTCTTTACTTTATATTAAATTCAGTAATTTCCTATCTATTTACTGTATTTGTTTAAGTACTGTTTTACACTTAGTTAAACTTATATGCCTTCACTTGTCAGCCTTGCATTATTACTGTATTTTTCATGTAACTTGTGGAGTACATTTTATGTGCTCACCCTTACTTAATTCTGTTGCTCAGAGGAGAACGACTTCAACTACGATGAGGACTAGGATGAGTTGGCCGTGTCTTACTGTCATTTGCCTATGGGTAGACTTTTGGCTTCATCTTTTTACTTACTTGTTTCTGCTGTTATTTTCCTTCAATATTTAGCCAATGAGCAATGTTGATGTAAACCTTGGCCATAAGGTTGTACTCTTTATTTAATAAAGGTTTGTCATTGTACATGAAATGTATCCCTGTTACCACTGTGTGCACTAGCTGATCTTGGATTAGTATGATTAACATAGAGAATCTGGAGGCATTGCTCTCGGGTCTGATAGAGATGGTATCAGAGTCATGACGACTCTAAGACGTGACCATAGATAGAATATAACTGGTTCACCCTAAGGACTTATTTTATAAAATATAATCTCAGAAACTATCATAAAGACTTGTCTCCTTCTTCCTTTTACTCAATTACAATCCTTTACTAAATTTTTTTTCTAACTCCTTCGTCTTTTCAAATATTTCTAGTGGACAGAGCCAACTCCACGGACCTCTTGTTCATCGATGCCTTCGACCAGATGGGAATCCCTCAAGGCTGGCTTTGGTGGATAACTAGTCAAAGCACTAGGGTAGATAGCGCTCGAGGCAGCCTTTGGGCAAGGAGAGCAAAGTAGGTGGGAAGTCATCAACTTTGACGTTGTTGACCTCCAATATCCCTACAATGCTATCTTCAGAAGGGCTACCCCTCAACGCATTTAGCGCGATCACACTGTATGAAGCTCCCGGGCCCTAGGGGGATCATCACAGTGTTTGGCGACTAGGACCTCGCATGGTAGGTTGAAGTGGGCATGAGGAGCCCCCATCGGAAAGTTCACACCGTAGGCGAAGGATCCAACCCTTCCTTAGCAATGCCTCCTCCCTCCGTGCCAGGGTGGACGCCAAAGCCAAGGCCCGATAATAAAGTAAAGAAGGTGCTACTCAACATGGAAGAACTATCGAAGTAAGTGTCGGTGGGGGGCGGCCTTACCCCAAAGGCTGAGCGAAGCCTACTGGAGGTACTTCGTAAGAATGCATATATCTTTGTGTGGTCACCTGTCGATATCACTGAAGTGGAACACTCCAACATCCAACATAAGCTAGCATTGGTCCATCCCGACGTGAAGCCCGTCAAGTAGCAAATGAGGTGAATGTCTCTTGATAGGCAAGAGGCTGGTAAGGTGGAGGTGGCCAAGCTGGTCACCTCCGGCATCATCAGGGAGGTGGTCCACCCCAAGTAGCTCACCAACCCAGTACTAGTCATGAAGATGAATGGCACCTGGTTCATATGTGTCAACTTCACCAATCTCAACAAGGCATGCCCCAAAGATAATTGCCCTTTGCCACATATCGATCAATTAGTGGACACTAAAGCAGGGTGTGAATTAATGAGTTTTCTCGACGCATACTCTAGGTATCACCAAATATGCATGGGTGAACCTAGGACAAGCTTTATAGTCCCCAGTAGGACATACTACTCGTTATGGTGCCCTTGGGGCTAAAGAACATCGGGGCAACCTTCACCAGGCTCATCGCCCTTGTTCTCGCATCTCAACTAGCCCAGAATGTTGAATCCTATGTTGATGATGTGGTCATCAAAAGTAGGCAAGCAACATCCCATGTTGCGGATCTCTTGGAAACTTGTGACAACCTCTGATGGGCTAGAACAAAGCTCAACTTAGGAAATGTGTCTTTGAAGTCCGGGCAAACAAGCTACTCGACTTCCTAGTGTCCGATAGAGGAATCAAGGCTAACCCTGACAAAATTGATGTAATTATGTCATGGAGGCCCCTAAGACCGTCAAAGAGGTCTAGAGGTGTACGGGCCACCTGGCCGCCCTCAGCTGCTTCCTATTAAGGGTGGTGGAGTGGGTGCTACCCTTCTTCAAAATGCTTCATGGCTCAGGTGACTTTTAATGGACCGATGAGTGTGCATAGGCCTTCCAAGACTTGAAAGAGTTCCTCACCAAACTCTCTAGGCTCACGTGCCCAGCACTACAGGCTCCACTCTTACTATAACTGGCAACAACGCCTCATGCAGTCAATGCAGTCTAGTATTGGAAGAGGGCTCCATCTAGCAATCGGTGTACTTCGTCTCCGAAGCCCTGCAGGGAGCTAAGACGTGATGCACTAAGTTGGAGAAGTTAGCTTGCGCTCTGCTTATGGCTTCGCACAAGCTACGCCACTACTTATTGGCTCACAACATCATGTGCCCTTATCCTAGGGAGATGCTGTAGAACAAAGAGTACATGGCATCAACAAGTGGGCAGCTGAGCTAGCCCCCTTTTCCATCATCTACATCGCAAGTACCATGCTAAAGTCATAAATACTGCAGACTTCACCGCAGAATGGACCCCATGTGCCAACTAGGCTACCAGCTGCCTCTGAAGTCGGTATAGGCCCTGAATATGGATGGGGGCATACGGTGCAGCGGGTGCAGGGGTGGGGCTTTGTAACAATACCCAAGAGTCGAAGCCTGGTGTACATAGCATGGCGTGACTTCCTAGTGACCAACAATGCAGCGAAGTATGAGGCACTATTATTTGGCCTCCTCAAGGTGAAGGCACTCAGAGTTAGAAGGGTGCTCATGCACACTAATTCCCGTTTACATGCGAGGCACATCAAGAAATCCTATCAGGCTAAGGACCCTGACCTTACCAAATACCTCACCACGGTCAGGGCAAAGGAGCGACACTTTTTAGGGGTCACCATCAAGTCAATACCACAAGCCGACAATGCAGAAGTGGATGCCCTGGTGAAGGCTACCAGCCAAGGATGCGAGCCACCTTTCAGTGTCTTCTTTGAAGTCCTAACCTCCACTGTGGTCTCATAGGAATAGGTGGAGCCCTCTTGAGTGTTGCATGTCAGCCAGGAGAATGATTGGAGGTAGCTGATCATCACTTTTCTCAAAAGGATCGAGGAGCCTGATGACCTAAATGAGCTTTGAAGATTGGCACACTTGGGAGAACCTTTGACATGGCGGACGACGTGCTCTACAAGCGCAGTGTATGTGCTCCGCTTCTATGATGCCCTGGTGAAGGCTACACTACCAAGGATGCTAGTGGATAGGGAGATTCGCCCATGCACCACCCACCCTCCTCCAGCCAATTTTGCCGATGTGGCTGCTGGAGCAATGGGGCTTGACATCATTGATCCACTACCTCGCACCCCTAGGGACCTCTGGTTCATTATCGTCACCTATGACTACTTCTCTAAATGGGTCGAGGCGGTCCCTCTTGCCAAGATCACCTCTGTAGTAACACAGAAATTCCTTTGACAAAACTTTATATGCCATTTCGGAGTCCCCAGAGAAATCACAGTTGACAATGGTTTGCAGTTCAATGCAACGGCATTCCAGGCATTTTGCAAATGCGTAACCATCAAAGTATGCTACACCTCCATAGGCCACCCACATTCCAATGAAGTGATCAAATGCGCCAATGGCACTATCTCTGATGACATAGAAAAGCACTTGATTGGCCTTCCCAAGGGAAAATGGTCGGGGGAGTTACCAAAGGTGCTCTGGTCCATGCACACCATGACCTCACGCCCCCAATGGCTTTACACCATTCAAAATGTTATTCGGGAATGAGGCCATGACACTCAAAGAGCTCAACGCGAAGTCCTATCGAGTGATGGCTCCTGTACCACCAGATGAACGTAGCATCTCGCTCGACCTCATCGACGAGGATAGAGTCCAGGCAACACACAATATCACCAAGTACCTCTAGATAACCGCATCCTCCTACAACAAGAAGGTCAAGCTACGGTGGCTCGTGTGGGGGACCTCGTCCTTAAGAAGGGCCTCTATGCTGCCATAACAGGGAAGCCAGAGTCTAAGTGGGAGGGGCCCTACATAATTACAACGTCCTTTAGGGCGAGCTTGTACCACCTCTTGACCCTGGATGGCACGGACCTCAAGCACATGTGGAACGGCGGCCACCTTCATTGCCACTACGCATAGACACCGTGAAGCCTGCAGGCCCGTGCGCTGCTGTAGGATCGAAAATGGCAACAGAGGGGGGGGGGGTGAATGGTGCCTTCAAAAATCGCCCCGAAGTATCCACAGACTTCTTCTCCGATAGCTATAGTAGCTATGAAGAAGAGGATTCATGCCCACTGAAAATGGAAGAAAGAACAACTAGCAGAACAAGAATCAAAGAAAAAGAAGCATCCCTAGGACCAAGGGCTGGTCTGACTGCAATCATGAAACTAGTCTGACAGCTCAGCCTCGGTCGGTCAGACTGCTGTTGCCCATCCGGTCTGACCGCTCGAGGCATAACCCAGTCTGACCGCTTGGGTTAGCGGTCTGACCTCCAAGGTGGTCCAGTCTGACCGCCTTAGAGAACCCGATCGGCCGGGAATGATCTCGGCGGAGACAAAGAGAAAGAGACAATGGCGGAAGGAACAGATACTGCAGACTTGAGGTCGGACTAACACAAAAGAGCTACGAAAACACAGGAGCTCAGAGGCTGCAAAAAGGAGACATCAAAAAGGAAAAGCAAATAAAAAAGGATTGCAGGTAGGCAGCAAAAGAAAATAGAAGACACTGAAAATGGACAACACAGTAACTACTAGCCGAAAACAAGAAACACAGAGGGAAAGGATGAATCCTTGCAGCTCTTCTCAAGATAAAAGAACAAGATTTCAATCAAGATAGCAGCTTGACCTCATAAACAAGAAAGACACACAAATAGCGATTTCAGCTGAAGAAAGATAATATTCAGAGCAAGAAACTGAAAATTGACATGCTGCATAGAGAATGAGACCAAAAGCTAATCATCTTGAGATTCTCATGTCCAATGATCATGAGACTTTGCATCTCAGCAAGAAAAGGCCTCAGATTGAAGGAACCCACATCTCAAAACAATCTTTAGATGGCACAAACCTGAGCACAAGATTGCTCTGCCTCCAAACCCTAGACTTTTGCAAACAGAGGAAGAGCATTGAACCAACTCTTGGGAAGAATCCGGTTGATAAAAGGATTGCTCTCAAGAATATAGCAGCCAAGGGGCTTTGAGAAGATTCCTAGTTCAGAGCAACAAAGATTCTGCAGTTCCTCAAACATGAAACAATTCAAGACCAAGAAAAACAGATAGCATCCAAGAAGGAACAAGAGCAAATGAAGAGGAGGCTGAACACAGAAGAAGAAGAAGTCAGCACAATTCAACCACAAGGCTTCTCAGATTGATTCAAGGAGATGAATGATTACATAGAGTTTCTTCTATAGCCATCTCACACCTGAGCTCACATCCTGGGCAGCTCATGCCAACTCACACAGATAAGGAAAACAAGAGCACAGGCAGACAATGAGCCAAGAGGCTGCTCTGCCCAACTGCTCACACACAAAAGAAGAAAATCAAGAAACCTGCACCCACTCCCACTACATGATTCACACACAAATGAGGCAAAGAGCCAAAACCCTTACAACACAGGAGAAGAGGGAACCAGGATATCCAACTCCAACCCTAACCTCCACTATTTATAGCCTCCACTACCGAGTTCACAATTTTCTTTACCCATTAGCATTTAGCAAACTCAGCCCTTTACCCGTTGTCTTCAACAAGATCCGCTTCCATTTTGCAGCTTTGCGCATTTTACCGAAATGCCCCTGCTGCACCTTCCTGGGAACTTCCTCTTTTCTTGCTGTCCACGCCTGCAACCATTTCGAGTCCTCGCCGTCTTCGGCATCTCCCGACCGCTTTGACCTCAACACCGCGTGTGCCTAGTCCGGCTCTACGCCTCTCTACGGAATAAAAAAAATAATAGTATGGATTTCCTCTAGGCCCCACGCCACTCTGTGTAGCTCAAAATTGATCATGAGCTCCACCTTCATCGGGGCTACCTCCACTAGGACGAAGTGCCAGATGAATGCACAACGCTTACTCCTACACCGCCGCACGCTCCCCTCAACACTTGTCCCAAAGAGGCAGCAAAGAGAGGCCAACATCATCAATGCTCGTTCAAGGGGTGGGCACAATCAATCTCATTCTACCGCCAACTTCATCGAAGCTCATTCAAAGGGTAGGGGACGGAGCATGTGTGAGCAATCTTGTTCTACCACCGACTTCATCGATGCTCATTCAAAGGGTAGGGGACGGAGCACACACGAATAATCTTGTTCTACCGTTGACTTTGTTAACACTTGATTGAAGGGTGGGGGACGGAGTGCGTGTGAGAAATCTCGTTCTACCACCGACTTCATCTATGCTCGTTCAAAGGGTGGGGGACGGTGCACGCGAGAGCAATCATTCTACCACTGACATTGTCGATGCTTGTTCGAAGGGTGGGGACGGTGCGCACTCAGACCAACTCGCTCTACCTCAACTCCGTCGAGCTCATTTAAAGGGTAGAGAATGGAGCGCACACGAACTAGCTCATTCTACCACTCAATGGCATGGCCTATAGCTTCCATGGACCCTACCCGGTCTAATCAAAGAAGTGAGAAGAGAAGTGAGACAACATTTAGACCTCAGACACACGTGGACCGTACAAACTCCTATCAAAGCACCCATTACCGTGGAGGTAGAGCTCCACTTCACTAAAGTGACAAACTGTAGCCAGAGGGCAATGGTACGTAGGAGGGTTAAATGCCCTCGTTGGAGCTATGTATGTTTATAAAATCTTTACGATGAACATGCAGACGAGGCTGAAATTTTGCCAAGAAACACAACGGCTCCTCTTCCTAATCCAATGGTGAAGCCCACAATGGAGAAGGCAGTCCACAACAGAGTCAGTCCTTGTTGAGCACTTGCCCAGATGAGACACAGTAACCAAATTATCAAGCGAAGCACACATGCAAATCAAACAAACAATGAATAGAATTCCCAAAATACTACTTCGCTACAAGCACAGAGGATATTCACCTATGTCCCAAAGGACAAAAAAGAAAAACCAAAAGGAACAGAGGTGAGGTGGTGGCACGCCACACCTTATGGCCTATAACATAAGGACAAGGTTCGACGGCTTCACACCTACTGGTCTATGGCCTGGCCCCCATGACAGCTGCACCAGGAGTGGTTTGATGTTGCACTCCTCCGAGCCACATCCCTACCTCCATCACCGTGCCAAATGTACACTGCAATAATAACTTCGCCGCAGCCTCACCAAGGTACCCCTAGATGCGTTCATGGAAGATGCAGATGGACTTCCTCATCACGTGAAGCACGTGCATCATCATTGTGTTACCAGGCGGAAGGTCGAGCAGGGGTCTGCTAGCTCACCCACATGCTCACACCCTCGAACATGTAGCAACCCAAGAAGTATTTATGCTATACCTTACGAGCAGTGGTTGTCATATGCCCAAGCTACCCTCAGCAAAAGTGCCAAAGCATTGCATACGTGTCAGATGCTGCTCACATGTCTTCTAGCCCATGTAACCTTGGAGGAACTTCGATTGCCAAGTCTGCCAGCATAGCCTATAGAGCCTCCATGGCCTCCTAGATGGAAATTGCAAATTGGTCAGGGAGGCGATGGCCCTCCACCACTTCCAACTACAAGCAACCCTTATCCTACTCGAGAGCCACAATCTGCTATAGAAAGTTCTCCCACTCCTCTGTCGCACAGGCACTGGCCTGTAGTGCAATGGCCCTAACATCAGCAATGGCCTTCGTACCCTTCATTTCAAGGAAACGGATATGCCCCGCACACTCCACAGCCAAAGCCGAGGCCTCCTCCTCGGCCTTGTGGGTAGCTTTGAGCTCAGTCTACACATCCCCTTCAACCTTGCAGACTGTGATGACCTTCGCCTGGGCAGCACTTAGCTATTCCTGTAGGTTCATAGACTCCCAATGTGTCGCCGCCTGCAGCGCTCATGCCAGGGCCACCGTCTAAACAACCATGAACAATAGAGGTACGCGTGCATTAAAGAGAGAGAGAAGTGGAAAGAAGAAGAAAAGCCCCAAAGGCCATAATGCCAAAGCACAACATACCTTAGCCTCGTTGGCTTTGAGAGCACCAAAGAGGAGCTCTGTACCACATGATTGAAGTACCCACCGATCCAACATGGTGTCTACATAGTTCGCCGCAGCATGCATCATGCGAAGTGCCTCTAGCCGGGGGGATGAAGTCCCCAATAGAAAGCTATCTTGCCTCTACGCCCATCACTTCCACCGTAACACTCCGCAAGATATCATCTGCTTTGAGGGCACCTTCCATCTTTTTAGCAACCCCATCGCTGGACTCCCGTGCTCCCATCGTTGGAGGTGGAGTCACTGACGTGGGCGGCAGTGTGTGGAAGCATATTAGAGGTAGCATCATGAAGTCCTGGGAACAGAAAGAAGGGCTCAAACCTACGATGGGTCTACAAGAGGCACGCATAGGGGCGTCATCCTCGCTCCATGTGAAAGTTCCAATATGAGAAGACATTGTTGTAGAGTCCACAGTGATGTCCAAAGGAGGTAGAGTGGTCCCAGCTTTAGAGCTAGAATCCACCTCCAACACGCCCGTTGCAATGTGGTACCCCATCTCTGGGACCACTAGGGAGGGTTCCAGTCGAGCGAGCTTTGCAAAGCTACCCGATGAGGATGACAAAGCAGGCTAATCGAGGGGTACCAAAGCCATCGTGGAGGGCACAATGTTGTTTGTGGCAGTGCCTCCAATGATGCCTAGCACGCATGCCTCTAGGTCATACATTGGTCGCTCTTCATTGACATCTGCATCATGCCCTGCTTCGTGGACCGCCTTGTGTCCTTCCTCCACATCCAAATCATGAACTTTGTTGTCACACTAGTCAGGCCCTTTGTCTTCATCATTGCCTCCATCATCTCCCTTTACCTCAGAGTTAGCACACCCGCTAAGTTCATCTGGGCTAGTGGTGGTCTCGAGTGGAGCGGGGGAGCCAACAATAGAGGGACAACAGAGATAGGCGAGTGCAAGCCCTCGCGTGCATTGAGGTCACCGCGGTCTCTGCCATCTTTACTGTCACTTTCACGTGAGCTGTGAGAGCGATCGCCACTTGCGATAGGGATAGGATAATCAGGCACAAGGAGCCCCAAAGCTTCACACATGTGATCGATATGCAGACCGTTCGATGTGGCGGTAGCTCAAAAGCTATGGTCCTTTAGGACATATGGCCCTAGGAATGCAATCGTTGCACTCTCTGCCTCCGCCAAGGAAAGAATGCACAACATGCGAGTGCCAACGGTCAGCCCATAGTGGGCCACTTAGTGAGGATGTAAGAGGCGAAGTGCGAAAACCTTACCTGGACCCGTGGGCTTCACGCATATTCAACCAAAGTGTGACTGTGAGAAGCCTCCTAGCACGCATCTCATCATCCTAGTCGAGCTTCATGGGCGTTAAGGAGATGAAGTCTATGTTGCACCTGGTCTAGATAAGGCTGCACTCGTGCTCGATCTTATGGTAAAACCACCTCCAAAGCCAGTGAGACTCCCACTTCTTCTGGGTGGAATTCGAAGGGAACTCCTTCAAGCAGCTGCTTCGAACTTGAAAGCTGACGCTACATAGGTTCAAATACTTCCCCTCGCTTAGTCACTTCGGTTGGCATCGTGCATCATATAGGGAGTCTAAGACTGGCGTGCTGGGAATGACACCCTCCAAATGATCCGCCTAGGAGAAGACCATGAGATGAGCGATGGTGTTCAGCGTAAGCTATGGGAGCTCAAGTTCATACAAATGAAGAAGATCACCCACAAAGCACATGGTGGGGATGCAAAACTCGGCTTCGAAATAGACCACAAAAACCAGCATCGCACCATCCCGCGGCTATGGCACAACCTCGTCATATGTGGGAAGGCAAATGAGCTCGCGATCGGACACCTTGCCCTCGTGAACAAGTGCATCCAGGTCCTTGTCTTACGAGTTTTCCCTAAATTAGCATATTTTTATTTAATATTATTTTATGTATAGTTTGGAAGTATTTTTAGAAGTGAGCTAACAAGCTAAGCTAGAGCAAAATTCAAATTAATGAGTATAATGGAAGCAATGTTGAACTAAGCCAATGACCCACTAACTAGTTTTTTACCACCCCTACCCCCGGACCCTTGCCTCGCGTGCCTGGCCAGCCTGCTGCCAAGCCGGCGTAACTCAACAGTGCCTACCGAGCAGGGGCAGCTCAGCAGCGAAGTGGGCCTGACTACTTGCCGCATCGTGCGTTTGGCTGCTGCGCCATCCACCTCCTACCAAGCTACCCGACGCGATAGGTGACACATGTCGCCTACCACGCCTTTTGAGTTTGGAGAGGAAGCCGTTTTTGCAAAGACAGAAGTTCGGTGGCTAAAATTGAAAAAAAATGGTGCCAAATACATGAACGTAGTGCAGGGCTTTGTAGTTTTTCCTGTTAATGATAAGGGGTGGGTTGTTTTGAGCTGTGGTTTTGATTTTTGGCTTATTTGTTTTGAATTTTAGCTATTCGCGAGAGGCAGTACATAGAGGAAAACAATTGCATATGAGTTTGGTCAGTATATCTGAACTTGGTGCAGTATCCACTACAATCTACCTGCAGACTCCGTCTTTAAAAAACGTACCATTTAAAAGCTAGTCATTGTAGTAGAAAGTAATTGGGCCCATGTAGGATCGAGGAGGCCGACTAGAGGGGGGTGAATAGGCGGTTTAAAATTTTTCTTCTAATTTTAGGCTAACAATTATGAGTTAACAAATTGTCTAGTGCAAGTTAACAAAGTAGTGACTAAAGTCAAGTTAATATGGCTCAAATAAATACTAGAGCAAATAACAATCCTAAGAGCAAGAATAATCTCTAGTCTAGATCAAAGTTTGTTACTCTAATCACACAAGCAATCAAATGATTCTAATGAATTAAATTACTTAAATGTAAATGGAGCACAAGAGAGCAAACCACAAATGACACGATCACTTTTTACCGTGGTGTTTGGAGACTTGCCGGTCTCCCCTAGTCCACGTTGAGGTAAGCCCGAACGAATCGGATCGGCTCCACGAATTGAGCCAAATCACCTCGATCACTATAGGTAGCCCTTTCCCTCTCTAGGTAGGCGAGCTCCAAGCCTTCACAATCTTGTCGGGCCTTCTCACAACCTTCTTGAGAAGATCACCGAGCTCTCCCGCCAAGCCATCTAGGTGTCGGTAAACACCAAGAGTAATGAATCACAGTGGGCTTGATCACACTCAAGTGCCAAAGGATCAAGCTACGGATGAAATGCACTTCAATTCGCTCAAATCGCTCAACTACCTCAATTGAATGCACAAGTGATGAAATGAGGTGTGAGAGGTTGCTCTATGCTCAAGGATGCTCAATAATAGTTCAACAACATGTCCTTGTGCTGGTAGGGTTGAATTTATACCCCCACCAAACTCAAATAGCCATTGCAATTAAAAATCCTGAAAACTCAGGGAAATCGGAAGTACCGCAGTGTTGGGGGCGGTACTTCCAGATTTCCGCAGAGGGGTCAGAACGGCTATGTCAGAGAGTTAGAAGTATCCGTTGACATTAAATGCGGTACTTCCGCCGTTGTAAGTGCGGTACTTCCGGATTTTCGGAAGTTCCGATCTAGCACTGAAACTTCCGATCTTAGCGAGTTGAAGTTTTGAAAAGGTTGCTCTCTGGAAAAAAAAGTTCCGCTCGGGAGGTCAGAACTTCCGACCTAGCGAAAGTTCCGCTGTTCAAGTGGTGGTACTTCTGATTTCCGAGAGGCTAAGTTTAATTCCGGTCGCTCTCTGGAAAAAAGTTCCGCTCGGGAGCCTGGTACTTCCAGCCGATCGGAAGTTCCACGAGTTTATCTCTGGTACTTCCGGCCGATCGGATGTTTCGCTCTTTGAACACCGGTACTTCCGATATTTCTGACAATGCACAGTTTTAATTCAATTTTATTTCTAAGTGCATGCATGATCCTAAATTGATCCATAGGGCACACAAGCATGTGATCAAGAATTTAACCATGATCCCTCTTAATAGTATGGCATCTAATCTATAATCCGGTCTTCCAACCTTTCTCCAAAGACCGGTAAAAATAAAAGAGCCCTAAACTATTTACCTTGTCATCTTGGAACTCTTTTGAATCTTGTGAAATCTTTTGTGACCCTCTTTCTTTGCCCTTGAGACTAATCCTTTTAAACACTTAACGAACACATTAGTCCCATGATCACATAATGTCATTAATTACCAAAACCAATATTTTTAGGGGCCTAGATGCTTTTAATCTTCCCCTTTTTGGTAATTGATGACAACATAAGCAATTTTGAGAAGAATAGTGGTTTGGATATACTCCTTGTTTGAAAGTTGTATATCACAATTCCTTTTTAAAGTTTTGGCAATGAAGAGCATGGAGAGAGTATTTTTCATTTGAGAGAATAAAACAAGGAGAACTCTCCCTAAACATGTGCATCAAATTTTAGATAAAATTTTTGCATGGTTTCCTTTTGATCACTTTGAATGAAGAAAACATAAGCATCACATAATATCATATCACAATATTCAAAGAGATGCATGAACAAAGGAAATAGAAATTTAGAACAATAATCCATACAAAGTTCATTACATCATGCATAGGAAATTTTAAAAGACTAAACATCCACAGAGTTTAAACATCACATGGTTCATTACACCATACTTTTATTACATAGCTAATATAATAGATAAAGGTTTCTTCAAGTCCATTCTTCTCTTTGCTTCATTTCTCCCCCTTTGGCATCAAGATACCAAAAAGAAAGAGCTAGTCCTGGGAGGCACGAGGAGGAGTGCGGCGACGACGACGGGTGTAGCGGACCGGAGAGGGTGGACGAGCCACATCACTCTCAAGGGACGAGACACGATCCCCGAGAGATGAGACCGAGGAAATCAGGGTAGCAACCTGATTGGAGGTCTCAATCTGACGCTTCTCAAGCCTAAGGACGGCGGAGTAAATCTGAGATAAAGTGACATCGCCTTCGCCCTGGGGAGGAGGATCAGCGGCTGCCTGTGGCTGTCCACGAGGACGAGGAGGAGCGGGAACTGGAGGCTCTGCACGAGGCTTGTACGGCTTATGCACTGTCCCAAGCGCTCCTCTGTACCCGATCTTCCTAATGATCAGAGCCATAATATATGGTGCATAGTTGATCCTTCGGACTCTGTCATTCTTGTTGGCGTCAATCTCTCTTATAATAAGGTCCACTACATCAAACTTTTGGCCGTGCATAATGTAGTCAATCACGTTCCAAGCATGGCCACGAATGGTGTCAAAGTTTCCACTCTTTGGGTAGATGGTATGATTAATGATCCTGTTCACAAGACTAGGTATGGGAAGCAACCCTGCTAGCGTTCCTGGCACACCCAGTAGTCTGATCATAATACTCAGTGTATGCTGAAATGGGCAGCGTCGGCCTGCTATACACATTTTCAGAGGCACTTGACTCTGTGTTGAGTACCAGCTCAAATTCATGCTTGGTGCTGTCCACAGGCTGCTGTCCAGTCATCCAACTTAAGTGCTCATAGTTTGGAGAGATGTACAGCGTGGCATAGAACTGCCGGATCATCTCCTCGTTGTAGCTGGACTGAAGAGCAACAAGGTGGTGAATCCCCGCTCGCTGAAAGAGACGGTAAGCACCATCATATTTGTCAATCTGTGACAAATGGTTCCAATCCACATACTTATGCTGTGCAAACTTGCGAGAAGGACCATACATCTGCACATATACTTGCTCCTGGAACTTTGTATGAAATTTTGGATTCTGAGAATTCATGGGGAGCACATACTGACTTCGGCGTCGCAAGATTGCATAATCCTCACTTGTGATCTTGTTTAAGTCTATTTCAAGTTCTTTTGCTGCGGGCATTTCTTCATCCGAAGCATCCGAAGCCTCATACTCCTCGCTCTCATGTGAAGCCTCAGACTCGCTCTCAGAGTCGGAGGCGGGACCTTTGCCCCTATCCTCGTGTTCTGGCTCGGGAAGGGGTGCGGAGGAAGATTGATCTCGAACACCAATGTAGGTCATGTGGGAGGTGTTCTTCATCCTCGGCATCTTCAAACACAGATAAGGAATACAAGGAATGAGATAGGATAAAAGAGGTACATGTTTGATTTGAAAAGCAATGAAGTTTCTGCTGTTTCAGGAAAATCGGAAGTACCGACGGCCAAACTACGGAACTTCCGAAAATCTGGTAGTTCCGACATTCAAACTGCGGAACTTCCGGGACTCCGGTAGTTCCGCTGCTCGAGCGGTAGTTTCGATTTTTCTGAGTCATCTCTAGGGCATGTTTAATCTTTGAATTTTTGGGGTATTTCTTGGATTGAATCCAATGCATGGATGTATAAACATCATAATACACCAATTAAACTAATTTTCCTGAAGAAATTTCAGCAAAAATCATTACATTTCCAATTTAACCTAATTTGAACCCTATGGTCCTTAGAGCTAGATAAAGAGGGGGATGATCTCGTTTACCTTGAGGGATTGAAGGAGATGGACCCTAGAAGTGCAGAGGTAACCCCAAAAATGATCAAAGGCTCCTCGGATTTGAAGATTGGGAGAGAGGAGTGGTTTTTGGGAGAGAGGAAAAGAGTGGAGGGTTTCGGTTTTGGGAGAGGAGAGGAGGAGAGAGAGAGGAAATCAAGGAAGAGGGAGTAACGACAGGGAGGTTGGCGGTTTTGGAAAGGGCATTAAATTTCGCAGATATCGGAAGTTCCACACTTAACACGCTGGAAGTTCTGATTTCTCAGAAATCTCGGAAGTACCATGAGAACAACGCTGGTAATTCCAGATTTTTTGAAAAAATGGAAGTACCGCGAGTATAACGGCGGTAGTTCTGATTTTCTGAAACTTCTCAGGATTTGAACTTTAGAACTCAAAAAAATGCAAATGATCCCTAGTTTTGCACTCAAATAAAATCATTCAGGATCATTATGCATAAATAAAGCTATTGCTTGACTTGAAACATAGTTTTTATGAAAGTAATCAAATTTTGCCCAAGAAAAGAGATAATACATTGAAATGCCACAAAAGAACATCAAATGAGCAAACTTGAATGAGGCAAGAGTTCAAGCTACATTTGAGTAACATTTAACTCATTCCTCAATTTGCAAAAGCGGCCTTCATCTAGAGGTTTGGTGAAAATGTCTGCTAATTGATCTTTGGTTCGGATGTGGCTAATTTCAGTATCTCTCTTGCTCACATGATCTCTCAAGAAATGGTGGCGTATATCTATGTGCTTGGTTCTTGAGTGTTGAACAGGGTTATTTGATATTTTGACGGCACTATCATTGTCACACAAAAGAGGCATTTTATCAAATTTAATTCCATAATCCATCAATGTTTGCCTCATCCAAAGCAATTGAGTACAACAACTACCGGCGGAAACATATTCGGCTTCGACGGTTGAGAGGGCTACGAATTTTATTTCTTGGAAGACCAACATACTAGGGACCTACCTAGCAATTGATAACTACCCGAGGTGCTTTTTCTATCCACTTTGCAACCCGTATAATCGGAATTCGAATATCCAATTAATTCAAATTTTGCACCTTTGGGATACCAAAGCCCTATGCTTGAGGAATATTTTAAATATCTTAGAATCCTCTTTACGGCCATTAAATGGCACTCTTTTGGAAAAGCTTGAAAACGTGCCACATGCAAACACTAAACATAATGTCGGGCCTAGATGCGGTAAGATAAAGTAAGCTACCAATCATGGATCTATAAAGTTTTGAATCTACCGACTTACCTCCTTCGTTGAGGTCTAAATGCCCGTTTGTTGTCATGGGTGTCTTGATGGGTTTTGCCTCTTCCATTTCAAACTTCTTGAGTAGATCTTTCACATACTTCGTTTGGCTTATAAATGTCCCATCTTTGTGTTGTTTGATTTTAAGTCCAAGGAAGTAGCTTAGCTCTCCTATCATCGACATGTCGAATTCCCTAGACATCATTTCACCAAATTCTTTGCAAAAGTCTTGATTAGTAGAACCAAAGATAATATCATCGACATAAATTTGACACACAAAGAAATCATCATCGATAATTTTTGTGAATGGAGTTGTGTCTACTTTTCCAATTTTGAAGCCTTTTGTAACAAGAAAATTACGAAGGCGCTCATACCAAGCTCTAGGAGCTTGTTTTAAGCCATATAGTGCATTTGAAAGTTTGTAAACATGATTAGGATATTTGCATCTTCAAATCCCAGGGGTTGTTCTACATATACTAATTCGGAGATTGTTTCATTAAGAAAAGCACTTTTGACATCCAGTTGAAATAGTTTAATAGCAAAGCTAGATGCAAAATCGAGCAAGATCCTAATTGACTCAAGTCTAGCAACGGGTGCAAATGTCTCATCATGATCTAAACCCTCGACTTAAGTATAACCTTGAGCAACTAACCTTACTTTATTTCTTACCACAACTCCGTTTTCATCTTGTTTAGAAGACCCATTTTGTGCCAATTACGTTGTGTTCCTTGGGTCTTTCCACCAAAGTCCAAACTTCGTTTTGAGCAAAATTGTTCAACTCTTCATGCATAGCATTTACCCAATCCGGGTCATCTAGGGCTTTATCTACACGTTTTGGCTCAAAAGAAGACACAAAAGAGTAATGTTCACAAAATGAAGCTACTCTAGAGCGAGTTTGAACACCCTTACTCACGTCACCCAATATTTGATCTATTGGATGATCCTTGGCGATTGCATTGTGGATCTTGAAGGTATTTGGTTGTTGATCCTTTTCTTTATCTTCTATGACTTAAACGTCATTTGTTGTAGAAGAGATGGGTGGATCCACTTGTCTTGATGAGCTTGGTAAAGTTGGATCCTCTTTTGGCTTGATGTCACCACATCGACTTTGAAATTTAGATAGCCGAACACCCTTTTTTAAGATATAGCATTTGCAACCAAATACTCTAAAGTAGAAAATGTTCAATTTTCGTCTTTTTCAAAAGACGATGCAAATAAAGGCGATTTATGGCATGATAAGCGGTGTTAATAGCTTCCGCCCAAAATTTATCAAAAGTATTATATTCATCAAGCATTGTCCTAGCCATTTCAATTAATGTACGATTTTTCCTTTCTACAACTCCATTTTGCTCCGGAGTGTAGGTTGTGGAAAGTTCACGCTTGTCGGGACCCCGGATTTCCAAACCCGGACCATCTGTGTATTACAGCACTAGTCCCAGATCAAAGCTAGTGAACACAGTCAAACAGAAATGATTCATAACCAACAACGTCTTATTACAATATTAAAGAGTACTGACCGAAAGGTATCATTATTACAAATGAGGTTTCAAGACCTCGCACACACGAAACACAGCGGAAGCAAGATAAATTCAGCGGAGACCCATCAATAAGCCACAGGCAATTGACTGGGGAAGCGCGACCTAGTACTCCGGGAATTCTTCGTTGAATCCACCCGCGAAGTAGTTGTAGTCTCCCTCTTGAGCTTTGTAATCCTCTGAATATTATTTTTTGAGTGCAGCATGTGAGTACAAAAAGTACTCCGCAAGTCTTGGGAAAAAATGCAATAGATGCAAGGCTTAACAAAGGAGGGTTATATGGTTCTTTTGCACAAAGCAATGTTTTATTTCAAATACCATTAAGTAATTTCTAAGGCATCATTTTGACCAATTAATTGTTTTTAACTGAAACTAATAAGCATTGTATAGTGAAGGTTCTATCCACCAACACTAGCTAACCAACTTTAACTGATAAAGCTTGAAACTGCAGGTTACATCCACCCTCTCTGGCTTTAACCACCAGGATACCCCTTCCGAGAGTTCCCTCCACTCTCGGAGTACAAAACTTTGCTTTTAAAATGAAAACCAAGGGTCTACCATGTGAATGCATTCCTTGCCCGCCCTTGACCATGGGCACGGCTATTCGAATAGTTTGACACTCTGCAGAGATTGTACAACTTTACCCCCAGGAGATAAATTATCTTAATAGTCACCACGCTTCCTTTGGCATGATACACAGATAAAATATCACAAAGCTTTTACCTCACTCTAGTCTAGCTAGACACCACCCGCTGAGGTTTCACCGCAGAAGGGTTCCATCCACCCAGTCCGAAGCCCCCTCTTGCGCCATATGAGTACAGTAAATCCCTGTCCCTCACTGTGAATAACCAGTAAATCCCTGGCACCCACTTTCCACTGGTGGCACCTAAACTAGACTATCGCAAGTTAATCAGCTAGGTCATACCCATATAGACTTGGGGTTGTACGGTAGTGCTCAGTCTGGACAATCACAAGCGTCGGTCCTTAATCGACTAGGGTGGAACATACACTTTTACAAGATCTCCTGCTTTCCGCACCAATCCCAACCAACCATCCACCCCAGTCTAAACCAGCTTTCACATTTTATTTTATTTCTAAAAGAACAGTGGCAACACCAGTCACCACTCATTTCTAAATACAATTACCAGTTCAACGAAACATGATTTCCCATAGAACAAAAAATTTAAATATCATGACTAAGCATTTTACTACCGTCTAATACTACCAAAGGATTGTAAAATTCTCATTATTGAGACAAAGGTAATACTAGGGTTACAAGGGTATATGGCTTTCAAGTTCAATGGAGGGCACAACAAGGTTGGATTAACTAATGCCTTACTACCAGAATTAGAGTTCTAATTAAATAGCGATGCACATAAATTTAAAATAATTAAAAACATTTATCAATCATAGGTTTAAAATGATCAAAGGAGACTTGCCTTCTTGCACGCTCTCTGGGTCTTCTTGCTGCGGAGTAGAGAGATCTTCGACAACGGTGGAATCTACGCGTGAAAAAGATGAAGCAAACAAAGCAAATAAATACAAACAAAATTCAAATAGAGGCCATATTTGGATAGATTATGATTTTAAAAGAATTTAGAAATTTGAATGGCTTAATTTGGAGTTAAAATGAAAAAGTTATGCTTATTTGAAATTCTCAGATTGAATAAATCCAGAAATTATTAAATTTCTAACAGGTGGGGCCCACTGGCAGCATTTACTTTTAATCTTTTATTTTATTGCTTTGCTCTGAGTCTATGACAGGTGGGACCCACTTGGCAGTGAGCCCACTGGCTCAGCCTCTGACATGTGGGACCCATGGGGCTCTGGGCCCATATGTCAGTGGCCAGCGCAGACGGGTGGGGCCCAGCGGCGATGGCGGCGTGGGCGGCGGCGGCGACGTGCGGGGCCGGCTGTCGATCTTGGAAAATAAGGGAAAGGCTCAACCTCAGCGTGCGGAGCCGGGGGCTCGAACGCGCGCCGAGGGAACCGGGGGGAAGGGAAGGATATCGCTGATAACCAACTGGGCTCGCGGGTGTTTCTTACCCATATAGGGTAGGTATACCTTTTGAGGTATCTGCCGGTGGGGACCGGGCAACAGTGGACGGAGGCGACGGTGCCGGCGGTGAGGGGTGGCTGGAGTGGTTCGGGGGAGTCCAAAAACGGGGTCCTGGTGCGGAGGAGATGTTGTCGGCGAGGTCGGTGGGGTTCGGCGACGAGCGGAGGCGGCCGGCGGCGAGGAAGCCGCGGTGAGGGTTCGGGTGCTTCGGTGCGACGGTGCTCTGGTGGCAGGGAGGCTCGGCCGAGGGGCGCACGATGATCGCCGGAGGTCGGGGAAGGTGGGGGTGGCGTCCGCGAGGCGCGAGAGGGCTCGGTTTAGCCGTAATTGCTCACCAAAGAGCGGCGGAGCTCGGGGAGAGGGAGAGCACGGTGGCGGGGCACTGCGGAGCTCGAGATGGGCAGAGGAGAGTGGAGGGAGGTTGTGCGGAGGGAGGCGGAGCCTAGGGGGCCTTTTATAGGGGCAGAGGGGGAGCACGAGCGCGGCAATCCCTCACCGGAGATGGCGGCCGGAAAATGGAAGGGAGAGGGGAGGGAAGGAAAGAGGGGGCACGGAAGGAAAGAGAGGCGCGGGGTTTGGGGGATGCGGTCGCGGCGGTGCCCGGGGTTTCCAAAACCGGAGAGAGCCGGGGAAGGAAAAGCGGGATCCGCGGGGACTCGGTCGCCGGCACAAGAAAGGAAAGAAAGGGGGAGAAGAAGGAAGGTGGCGCGGGGTAGATGACGGGTCTGACAGGAGGGACCCGCGCGCAGTGAGAGAGAAGAGGGAGTGAGCGGGCGGCGCGGATCGCAACCACGTGGCCCGGAAGCGGATCGGGCGGCGGGTGCGGTTAAGGGGGAGGGGACGGTCGGAGGGGCGAGCGGGATGGCGTGGCGTGCATCGGGCTGGCCACGTGCCGGCCCGAGGGGAGGGGAAGGCGGGGCTGGCTGACGGGCCGGGCCCGCTTGGCGGAGGGTAGGGCTGTAAAAAAAGCTCGAGGCTCGCGAACTGTTCGAGTTTGGCTCGTTCTAGACTCGATTCGAGCTTGGCTCGAGCCCCAAACGAGCCGAATTCGAGCTTCATCCTAAACTCGTGAGCTTTAACGAGCCGAGCTCGAATAGCTCGCGAGCTTAGGATTTTTTACCCCTCCCCCATTTCCCCGCACGGCCGCTCCCGAATCCCGCCTCTCCCGCACGGCCGCTCCCGAATCCCGCCCTCTCAAATCACGCCCCTCCCTCCTCAGTCCTCTCCACCACCCGGCCGGCGGCCTCCCGCCTCCGCCTGCCCCCCGACTCCTCGTCGCCCCGGCCGCCACGCCACGCCTCGTCGCCTCCGCCGTCGGCCGCCCCACCCCGTCCCCTAGTCGCCCCTCCTCCCCCGCCACCCCCTTCTCTTCCCCCCACCTCCTCCTCCGCCACCGCCTCGTCACCCCGCGCCGCTGCCCCGCCTGTCCCCTCGTCGTCCCCCTCTCTCCCGCCGCCGCCTCCTCGCCGCCACCGACCCCTCTTCCCCGCCCCCTCCTCGCCTCGGCCCGCCGCCGCCCCTCCTCGGCTCCTCCCCGTCCCCTTCCTCTCCCCTACGCCGTGCCGCCCCATCGCCTCTCGTGGCCTCGTCCCCCTCATCCAGTCCCCGCCGTCGCCCCTCCTCGGTCCTCCCGCCGCCGCCGGATCGCTGGCGCGAGCATCCGATGGTCGGTGGTCGCACCCTCATCCGCCTCGGCGCGCTCGTCCCACGCCGCCCGGGATCACCGGCGCGATGGTGGTCGCGCCCTCGTCGCCCTGCGCTCTCGTCCCCACGCCGCCCTCCTCAACCCGCCACGGCTCCGTCGTTGCGGTGCAGCTCGCCACGGCTCCGCACTCCGCAGCGCAGGTACTCCCTCAGTCCACACCGAGCCGAGCTCGAGCGAGCTCGAGTTTTGTCCGAGCCGAGCTCGAGCCCAGCTTGAAGTTCGATGTCGATCTCAAGCTCGCTCGAGCTCGGCTCGAGTTTCTACCAAGCTCGAGCTTGCCAGGTCAAGCTCGCTCGAGCTCGGCTCGTTTACAGCCCTAGCGGAGGGAGAGTGGAGTTGGAATTTTACTTTGTTAGAATTTGATTTTTATTTTCAGAAAAGGCTAGGAAATTATTTAAGCCTCAGAAAAAATATGAAAATACCTTCAAAAATTCCAGAAAAATTCACAGAAGCTCCTGGAGATATTTTGGACTTAATAAAATTATTTTCAACTAATGTTGGTATTTAATTTTCAAACTTTAAAATACTTTTTAATTTTTAAAAATAGGTTTTAAACTCCAGAAAATCCAGAAAACCAAACAAAAGCCAAATAAAATCCAATTACTTTAAAATAATTTATTTGAAATTAAATTTTTTCAGAAAGCAAATTTTGGGATGTTACAATGTTTTATTCCAAGTTCATCATAAAAATCTTCAATTTTAGTGTTTTTGAACTCGGAACCATTATCGCTCCTAATTTTCTTTATTTTAAAATTAAATTCATTTTGGACCCTTTTTGCAAAACTTTTGAAAATCCCGGAGGTTTCGCTTTTATCATTTAGGAAGAATACCCATGTATATCTAGAGTAATCATCCACAATGACTAAACAATAGCTATTACCCCCGATGCTCTTATAGGTTGTTGGCCCAAACAAATCTATATGTAAGAGCTCTAATGGCCTAGAGGTTGGCATGATACTTTTGGAAGGGTGAGAATTAGCAACTTGTTTCCCGGCTTGACATACACTACAAAGTCGATTTTTCTCAAACTTCACATCTTTCAAGCCAACGACTAAGTCATGTTTGAAAAGCTTTTTGAGTTGTACCATACCCACATGACCTAGCCTTCTATGCTATAACCAACCCAAAGAAGTTTTTGCAATTAAACAAGTTTTTAAACAAGACTCATTTGAAGTAAAATCTACTAAATAGAGATTTCCAAATCTAAAGCCTTTGAAAACAAGTTCATTATTATTTTCTTTTGAAATGGTTACATTTTCTTTAGAGAAAGAGCAAATTAAGCCTAGATCACACAATTGAGCAACGGATAGCAAATTGAAATTTAATGTTTCTACCAAAGATACATTAGAAATGGAAAGATCGTTTGAGATAGCAATTTTACCCAAGCCAAGTACCTTTCCTTTGCTATTGTCTCCAAAGGTGATTTTGTCATTGCTTCCGCTCTCAAAGGTGGTGAACATTTTCCGGTCTCCCGTCATGTATTGAGTACATCCACTATCCAACACCCAATACCTTCCACCGGTTTTGTAATTTACCTACAAAAGAAAATCAAGCTCTTTTAGGTACCCAAATTTGTTTGGGTCCTTCGAGGTTAGTGACCAAAGTTTTGGGCACCCAAATGGAATTCTTTTTAGCACCCAAAATCGAAGTGCCAATGAAGTGAGCAATAGCATTTCCATTTGTAGTTTTCTTAAGCATATAGCATGAATCATATAAACCAATGGAATGTATATTGTTTCTAGAACAATCATTTTGCACATGTCCTACGTTCCGGCATTTAGTGCAATATTTTCCATTTTCTTTTACAAACCTTGGGGGTTTGTATGCCGGTTTCTTACCCTTTTTAGGAATAAACCCAAGTCCTTCCTTATTAAAAGAACATCTTTGATCACTTAGAAATTTATCAAGAGTAGCATTTCCCTTGTAAGCTCTTTCTATATTTTTGTTTAATTTTTGCACTTGTTCCTTTAAGTTCTTATTTTCTTTAACAAGTACACAATCATTTGCAATATTTAAAGCATTTTTAGAATCAATAATAGATGAGCATGGCATGGCAAGTAGATCATCACAAGATGTTGATATGCTAGATTTTAAAATTTCTATACTAGGCATTTCATTCAAGATATCACATGTAATTCCAATGCTAGTACTAGATTTTTGATTTTCTTAGAGAAGTAAATCATGAGCTTCCTTTCTCATAAGATTCTTGGATAGATGTGTGTTCTCTCTCCAAGACCTTGAACTTTGATTTTTTTTCCCAAGAAATTCATTCAACTCAATTAGCATGTCCATTAAATCATCATAAGAGGGCTCATCATCATCAAGCAATTTTACCTTTTCTCCTTTAGCCATGAGGCATGTAGGAGAGGAGAATAATGATGGTGCCTCCTTAATAGCGATGCCCACGAGCCCCTTCTTCTTGGGAGACTCGTCCTCGCTTGAGTCGGAGTCAGAGTACTCCGCCTCGGAATCCCACTCGCTAATGTGGGCTTCGTTTTTGCCTTCCTTGTGAAGCTTCTTTGTAACATCCTGAAATTTTAAATTTGAAAATATGAAGCCCTTGAGTTATTTTTGTCAAATATTATATTTGAGTTTGGATTTTCATGGTGTTCTTAAATTTTGATTGAGCTCCCAAAAGTTAAAGCAATTCAAGAAAGACCAAAAACAAAATCAATATTAGTAATGCTATACATGGGAATATGCAAATAAAGGAAACTCAAAATTTTAAATTCGAATCTGAAAAGATGATCCAGTATAAGGGGAGAGAAATCTAAGTTAATAAAATATAAAAGTTTCATTTGAAAATAATAGTATAAGAGGGCAACAAAAATAAATATATATATAAAACTTATACAAACATATGTATACAAAAGGCCTAGGAAGATGTGCAAGACATAAAATGTATTTATACAAAAAAAAGGGCATGAAGAAAATATATACATGTATATAAAATGAAGGTGCAAATAAATAAATAAAAGGGGATAAATACATGTATATATATACATAAATAAAATAAATATATATGTGCAGAAACAAATATAGAAATCAATAAAAATATATATACTAAATATATGTATATATATACCTGTATGTATAAATATGTATATACATACACTAAATAAACATTAAAAAAAGAGAAAGGAATTGGGGCAGGCTGGCCATCAAATCCGGCCCAGCCCACCTCCACACACGCCTCCACATCTCACTGCGCCGCGGGCCCCGCGCCCCTGCCCGCGCCTCTTCTCCCGCTGCCGCGTGGCCGCACGACCTTCACCCGCTGACCAGCCGGGCCCCTGCGCCAGCTCCTATCCCTCCCTCCTTTCTTTTCCCATTTCCTGTGCTTCTTCCCTCCTCGCCCGTGCGTCCGCGCACACCCTGTAGCGCCAGTGCAGTTAAGCGCGCCCGTGAGCCATCTGCACCGAATCCCGCCTAGATCTTGCCGTGCGTTTGCCTTCCCTCTGCTCTGCAGTACCGTCACCTGTCACTGCTCCTGCCACGCGCCGCACATCGAGCCCCACACCGGGTCCTTACCCGGCGGTTCTCCATGCCCGCCGCCTGGTTTCCCGCCGTCTCCGTCTGGTCCTCCGCGCATCCCCCGCCCTTCCGCAGCTACAAGAAGTCCCCCCTAGCTCCCCATTTCTTCACCGCGAGCACCAACTCAGTTTCCCCCTTTTTCCCCCTTTCCTCCACCGTGCCTAAGCCGCCGCCGCCCCATTCCCGCCGCCGCCGCCTCCCCAGTCACCCCCTTCGATTCCTCGCCTGGGGAGCATCATCTCGGCGCCCTCAGGCCTCTCCAACCGTCGCTGGAGCCTCTCCTCCATCCCAAGTCGCTGGCGCCACAGTCCTCCCCGCGCCGCCCATGGCCATCGCCGCCAGCTCGCCTCGACCCCTTTTCCACTCAGCCAATCCCGAGGTAAACCTCCCCGTACCAGCCTAATGCTCACGCATGCCTTGATTTTGCCTCTCTCCCACGTCCACGCCGCCGTCCCCATTTCCCCCTCACCACCGCCGCCCGCGCAGCCGCCTCCGCCGACCCGCGCCATTTTGGGCCGTGCCGCCTCCTCCACCGGCTTCCACGCTTACTCGGTAACCCATTTTTCTAGACTCCGGCGCCTCCCGGCCGCCCCTCGCCGGTGGCACCCCTGCTGACCGAGCGCCATTGCCTCCCCTGTCTCGGGCCGGTGGGAGCTCTACTTCGGGTTTGGACACAATAGCCACTTTATCAAAATTTCAAACCCCATGGTACAGCAAAGCAAGCAGTGCTCAGTTGGTCAGCTGAACAACCCCGAGCGCTGATCACACAGGTCTTCGGTTCGAATCCCCTCCGTTCACCTTTTTGGATTTTTTTTCCTTAGTGCATTTTAAGTAGGAAATAACTAGGAAAATAGACATGGGGCTGAGCTAATTGGCTTGGGTTCAAATAATATCTGTACCTACACCAAGGCATAGGATTACATGCATATTGATAATTGAGTGGTTAGGAAAGTTAAAAATTTAACTTATGAGAGCTAATAAAAATTGCTTAGGATGTAAATAAGATTATTTAAGATTTAGCATGGGAATAATTAATATATAAGAATAATAGCGCCTTATTATTTAGTTTAAATTCACTTATTAGTTAAAGGTATTAATAAAGAAGGTTTTAGTTAAGTGTTCGCATTTAATAGGAGTCCCAAATAAAAATACGTCCAAGTTAAATTTAAGGCAAATAAAGTTGATAACTATAAAAATGAGGCTTTGAATTAAAAAGATTACCCTTAATTATAATTAAAATATATGTCCTAACCTTTAATGTGCCATCATTAGATAGATCTCAACTTTAATTTAATTAGCTAATAAAGGCCGCTTCATAAAATTAATTAAGCGATAGGACGTGACTACAAACATTTAAATTAGAAAGTCTTAATATAATCTCCTTCCTAGTACATCGCCGATAAATAAACCTCAAATGATAGATTTAATTAATAATGGCAGTTGGTATTTAGATTAACATTCCACCTAAAATGAAGATGGATGAATGTTGAAAATATAAACCCTATCATTAACCTGTTGCCGACCGTGAAATCTTAAATAGTAGCTCTAATTTAGTGAAGATAACAAAATGTAATCATGTGTAGTAGGCTCGATTAGTAAAGGGATAAAATATCAATATCAGTGGTCTTCGAAGCACCTCCAAATCAAAGGGGTCATAATAACATATAGGTACTAGAATATAATAATCCTAGGCCATCAAGCATCAATTAATCTCACCGACATATAGATACTCTAAAGTAAACATTTAGCCATTAACCCGAGTAATTAGGGTCACATAAAATGATACATATCAAGCCTTGCTCAGATTGCCAAGTGTTGTAGGGGTGGCCCCCACCTAAGCCCAGCAGGCCTGTTAGAAGGTTGTAAGACCCAGAGTAGGATATGTATAGCGACTTAAATACCCCTGATAGGGATATACTGATGTAAGGGTACAACTGTAAAAACACTTCCCACATGGGTACCTGTATATATAAGACATGGGCTATGGGAGAGGACTCAAGGGACCATTATTCTCCCTACTCTCCACAACCACATCTCTCTCTGTTTGGTCTGTAGCCACAACAGTTGGCACCGTCCGTGGGGAGGACAGGAGCAAGCCTAAAATCCGAAGAAGGATGGCACCAAAAAAGGCCTCATCGACGGCAGTGAAAGGGAAGAAGGCGGCCGGAGCGGGGCGTCGTGTCGGTACTAGGGCTTCAGCGTCGGCTGTCGCGGTCGCGGGTGACGACGTGGGCGCGGCGATCGTGGACGTCAGCGCTCGCGCTACGACGACCGACTCCGCCACCACCGCTACGACGACTGACCCCGCCACCGCCACAACGACGACCGACCCCGCCACCGCCACAACGACGACCGACCCGCCACCGCTGCTACGACGACCGACCCCGCCACCTCCGCTATGACGATCGACCCCGCCGCCGCCACGATGATGACCGACCCCGCCACACTCGCCGCAACGATCGCTGGTAGTGCGGACCGTGCGGCCGGAGCTAGCCACGAGGGAGCAGCCGGCAGCTCGGGAGCTCGTGGGGTGGTCGTCGCCGCGCCGACTCGTCCGCTAGGCGCACCAGCGGCTCCGACCGCACCCGCAGTGGAAAGTGCCTTACTGGCGGCCATCAATGCTTTCCAGCGGGAGCTAGGGGATCTTCGCGGGGTTGTCCGAGATCTGCAAGAGGCTCGAAGCCAGCAGCCCGCGCCAGTGGTCGCGCCAGAGCCCGCGTCGGAAAGGGCAGACAGCTGCGACGCCCTCACGTCCAGCCGCATGCCTCTGCGACGTGTCGATCTAGGGTCCCTGCTCTCAGCGAGTCTGCAGCAGGCGGCATGGCCCGAAGGCTTCAAGTTCCCCAGCGTCATCGAACCATACAGAGGCGACACGGACCCCTGGGAGTTCGTGCACGTGTACGAAACCACGATCGAAGCCGCTGGAGGAGACGATACCATGAAGGTGAAGGGACTCCCCCTCGCGCTTCAAGGAGTGGCGCTTTCTTGGTTTTTCACCACAAAAAATTACTCCATCTGTGCGTGGGAGCAGATCCGCAACCGCCTTTACAACAACTTTCAAGGGAATTACGTTGAGCGGGTCGATGCAGACCAGCTCTTCGCAGTAAAGCAGGAACCTTCGGAGAAGCTCCGGGACTATTCCAAACGCTTTGCAAAGGTGCGCTGCCAGGTCAAGGACGTTAATGAGACAACCATCATTAACGCGGCCATACAGGGCCTTCGGCCGGGCCCCATGGCCGAATACAATGCGCGAAAGCCTATCAAGACAATCGCTAAGCTCTTCGACAAAATGGAGGAGTATGCACGGGCAGAGGAAGATGCGCGGAGACGCGACGCTGCCACCCTCGGCCTTGTTCAAGCAAAGTGTTCGCCGTGCGAGGGGGGGCGAGTGACGATTCCCCAAAGCAGGGCCGCAGCCAGGAGCCCCGGGAAGACGTTCCTGGAGGTAACATCACTGGGGAACAGGAAGGCTTTTCAAGAAGCAGGCACAGGCCCCGGCGTCACCAGCGTAGGCCACAAAAAGCCCGCCACGTCCCTGGCGTCGAGAACGTCCTCCAAGGACCTGCTCCCATCTTGCAGGGAGGGGGCCGGGGACGGGAAGCCGGACCGGGCCGCTACGAGCGACCCCGCGCGGAACAAGAAATTCTAGATTGCGGCAAGTGGTGTGAGGTGCATGGTTACGGCGATCACTACATGAACGCGTGCATCGCGGTCATGGAGCTGCGACAGGTCACGGCCGAATCTCGGGCCTCATCCTTTCGGCCTCCTGCCGAAGCCCGCGTATGGCATCCAAGGGATAGCCCCCCGCGAGTCTCCGACAGGGAAGGCGCGTGGCACCGCACCATCAGCGTCATCACCGGAGGTTCCCTATCAGGGGCTCCCTTGGAGCAGCCGCAACCGTGGATGTCGCCTTGCAACATCACCTTCACCTCGGATGATGCCAGGGGCGTGGAGTTCGCCCACCAAGATCCCTTGGTTATACAGGCCCACATCGCAGGTTGCGACGTCAGGCGCATCCTTGTTGACGGGGGAAGCTCCGCGAACATTCTGTTCGCAGGGGCCCTCGATCGTATGGGGATTCCCCGAAATCATCTAGAGCAGCCAGGGGCTCTGCTTCAAGGCTTCGGAGGTCAACCGCTGGAGGCCCTGGGGAGTATGTCCCTCCCAGTTACACTCCGCTGGAGGGGAACATCCGAAGCAAGCATATCATCTTCGACGTCGTAGACATCCCACACCCCTACAACGTCATATTGGGACGGCCCGCCATCAACTCCTTCAGGGCGGTCCCACACCACGTCTTCTTATGTATGAAGCTCCTAGGCCCGGAGGGTGTTATCACCGTCTTCGGCAACCAGGACCTTGCCAGGCGCACCGAAGTCAGCAGCTCGGATCCGCCTCGCCTGGTGCACGCCCTCGCGGACACGGCCGGTGATGCGCCCTCCGCCCCGGGATGGACACCTAAGCCGTGGCCCGAAGGCGGGGTCAAAAAGGTGCCGCTCCAGGCGGAGGGGCAGTTTGTGTCCATTGGCGAGGGGCTCCCTCCGGAGGTCGAACGAGACTTACTCCGAGTGCTTCAGAACAATGCCGACGTTTTTGCGTGGTCGCTGGAGGATATCAAGGGTGTAGACCGCGCAATAATCAAGCATCGCCTGGCGATCCGCCCCGACGCCAAGCCGGTCAAACAACAGCTCCGCCGTATGTCCATGGATCGGCAACAGGCGGCCAAGGTAGAGGTGACGAAGCTTCTCCGGGCCGAGGTCATTCGTGAGGTCCACCACCCAGAGTGGCTCGCCAACCCAGTGTTGGTCAAAAAACGCCAGCGGGGCCTAGCGTATGTGCATCGACTTTACGGCACTTAACAAGGCGTGCCCAAAAGACAATTACCCCTTGCCACGCATCGATCAGCTGGTTGACGCTACCGCCGAGTGCGAGCTAATGAGCTTCTTGGATGCCTACTCTGGATACCATCAGGTATACATGGCCGAAGATGATGAGGACAAGACTAGCTTCATTACGCCGATTGGGACTTTCTGCTTTGTCAGGATGCCCTTCGATTTGAAGAATGCAGGTGCTACCTTTACTTGCCTCGTCGCGCTTGCCCTGGCTGCCCAGCTTGGGAGGAACGTGGAAGCCTACGTCGACGACGTGGTAGTCAAAACCTAACAGGCCGATGCCTCGCGCGGAAAATGAGCAGGCCGATGCCCTCGCGAAGGCGGCTAGCCAGCAGCTGCCACCTCCTGACGGGGCATTCTACGAAGTGTTACCACAAGCGGCCATCGTGCAGGACAACCAAGACGCGGCCCTCGTTCATCAAATCGTCTAGCAGGGCGATTGGCGAGAGCGCATCTTCAATTTCCTGCAGGGCATCGCCGAGCCGGACGACCCCACCGAGCTCCGGCGTCTACAACACCGCGCCAGATCCTTCCAGGTACTTGAAGGGATACTCTACAAAACGGGGGTCTGCGCGCCGCTCCTGCGCTGCCTCTCGGACGAGGAGGGGAAGAACCTCCTTGCGAAGATCCATGCGGGGGTGTGTGGGTCTCACCTGGCGCCGAGGTCGTTGGTCGACAAGGCATTCAGGCAAGGCTTTTACTGGCCGACCGCCATCACTGACGCCCAGGACCTCGTGCGTCGGTGTCAGGCGTGCCAGTGGATGGGGCGTATCATCCGCAGGCCCCCGATGAGCCTCAACCCCATTCCCCCAGTGTGGCCGCTGGCGCGCTGGGGCGTCGACATAGTAGGACCACTTCCCCGAGCCCCAGGGGACCTGCGATTTGTGGTTGTCGCGCTGGAGTATTTTTCCAGATGGCCGGAGGTGATAGCCCTGGCCAAAATAACCTCGACGGCCATGCAGCGCTTCCTCTGGCAAAACATCATATGTCATTTTGGCGTGCCCAGGGAGCTCACCGTTGATAACAGCCTGCAGTTCGACGCCGCCCCCTTCAAAGAGTTCTGTGACAGCATTGGCATCATATTTCAATTCGCCTCGGTGGGGCACCCCCAGTCCAACGGAGCGGTCGAGCGAGCGAACGGCGCCATATCCGTTGCCGTCAAGAAGCGCCTAGTCGGGTTGCCGAAGGGCAAGTGGCCGAGTGAGCTTCACAGCGTCCTCTGGTCCCTTCGCACAACGGTAACGCGCCCGACAAGGTTTACGCCTTTCAAGCTCCTTTTTGGCGACGAGGCAGTGACGCCTGAGGAAATCAAGGTGGGCTCGCGGAGGGTCCTCGTCTAAGCACCCGACGAGGAGCGCCGCGTGTTCTTGGACCTCCTCGACGGGGCGCGGGCGAGTGCAGCCCAACACGTCAAGAAGTACACACGGCAGATGGTGCGCACTCGAGACCGTTCCATATACCCACGGCAGTTCAAGCCTGGGGATCTCGTCCTCAGAACGGCGCTCCATGCAGAGACTGTTGGCAAGCTGGAGTCCAAATGGGAAGGTCCATACATCGTGGCGGAAGCCTTGCAGAAGGGAGCTTACCGACTCGCCACGATCGAGGGACAGACTCTCCGCCACACATGGAACACAGACAAATTGCGGCGATATTACGCCTAGAAGCAGGATGAAAATCGTGGCGGCATCAGCCCTTCATTGTAAGATGCTCGCCCGTGCAAACGGGAATTCAATAAAACTCATTATTCGCAAAAAGAATCATTTGTTCTGGCCACAATGTGCACAGAATCTCCCGCGCGCACCAGTCTACGGACTCTAAATTAAGTCGTAGCGTCAAGGTCTGCCTCCGCACGCACCAGTCTACGGACTCTAAATCAAGTCGTAGCGTCGAGGTCCGCCTCCGCACGCACCAGTCTACGAACTCTAAATCAAGTCGTAGCGTCGAGGTCCGCCTCCGCACGCACCAGTCTACGGACTCTAAATCAAGTCGTAGCGTCGAGGTCCGCCTCCGCAAGCACCAGTCTACGGACTCTAAATCAAGTCGAAGCGCCGAGGTCCGCCTCGCACGCACTCGCCTACGGACTCTAAATCAAGTCGAAGCGCCGAGGTCCGCCTCGCGCACGCACCGATCTCGGACTCTAAATCAAGTCGTGGCGTTGAGGTCCGCCTCCGCACGCACCGATCCACGGACTCTAAATTAAGTCGAAGGCCGAGGTCCGCCTCCGCACGCACCAGTCCACGGACTCTAAATTAAGTCGTAGCGTCGAGGTCCGCCTCCGCACGCACCAGTCCACGGACTCTAAATTAAGTCGTAGCGTCGAGGTCCGCCTCCGCACGCACCAGTCCATGGACTCTAAATTAAGTCGTAGCGTCGAGGTCCGCCTCCACACGCACCAGTCTACGGACTCTAAATTAAGTCGTAGCGTCGAGGTCCGCCTCGGCACGCGCCAGTCTTCGGACTCTAAATAAGACGCAGCGGGGGGACGCCCTCGCGTGCACTCTCTGGAATATAAGTAAGATGCGGATGTTTTCCATGCGCACTCTACGGAGTATAAACAAGACGCGAATCCCGCGCACGCACAGGCGTCGTTCCTGTGTGTACTCCCCGGAGTATAAATAAGACGTGGACGTCGATCCTGCGCACTCTCCGGAGTATAAATAAGACGGGTGTTCCTCCCTGTGCACCCTACGGCATATAGAATGGATGCGAACGCGCACACGCCGCAGACGCAGAGCGCTGCGCGCGTCTTCGGCTAGGCGCCAGCCTCGCCGTCACCCGCTCGAAGGGTAGGGGCGGAGCGCGCGGCGTCTCATTGACCAGGCGCCACTCCGCGCCACCCGCTCGAAGGTAGGGGCGGAGCGCGCGTGCATCTATTTCGACTGGCGCCACCCACCGCCACCCGCTCGAAGGGTAGGGGACGGAGCGCGCGTCGCTGACCAGGCGCCGCTCGCGCCACCCGTTCGAAGGGTAGGGGACGGAGCACTCGCGCCTGTCTACCTCAGTTGGGACTGTTCACACGACTACTCCGCCGATGGCGCACTTCGAAGGTGAAGATATTGGCCTCGCATAAAACGCTGGCCCATAACACAGCATACAACACTCAGAACAAGTGCTACTTCAATTCATCGCAAAACATGTGGGCGTTACATGGCCGCAAAACATGAGTACACTGCCCTCCCATCACCTAACCAAGCGCTTAGCCTTCGCGCGGCGCCGACAGGCCCGCACCGCCGTCATGGAGACGAGGAACCCCTTCGAGCCAGCGGAGGAGGTCCCCTTCCCCGTGCAGCATTTGCTGCACCGCAACTCTGGCCGCATCCTCCCCGACGTGACCCCAGATCCATCGGTGGAAGTTCTGGAGGCCAGGCTCGGTGAAGCAATGGCGTCCGACATCGCCCCCGGTTGGGCAGGAAGGTCCAGGTGAGGGTTCGCCAGCTCGTGAACATGTCTACACCCATGAGTGTGAAGCATGGCGAGGGCGAGACACGCGCCAAGGAAGCTGCAATGCTCACCGAAGGTTTTGGCGCTGCGGAAGGCGACGCCCGCTCCCTCCTCGACTAGCCCGAGCATCTCCGCCAGGTCTTCCGGCCCGTGAGTGGCGTCTGGCCTGGATGCATCGTCCAGGGCGCGGTCCCTCTCTGCAAGAGACTCAGCCAACCGGGTCTTCTCCTCTTCCAAAGCGGTGATCTGCTGCAAGAAAGAGGCGCGTTCTTCTGCCGCGGAACGCCGGGCGTCCTCGGTCTCACACTGCGCAGCCGCCATGGTGCCTTCCAGCGCGCGAAGCTGTTCGTCCTTCATGGCATGGGCATCATCCGCGGCGCGAAGACCGGCTTCTAGAGCTCTCCGCTCCCGGATCCAGGCCTCGTCCAGCGCTTGGCTGATGACAAGTGTCTGGAAGCAGCAATAAGAGTCAGCAGGTGCCGAATGTCACTCTAGGAACCGCGAGCGCATAATGCTTACCTTCATCTCCGAAGCCCGCAGCGCGAGCGCCAGGAGGTCTCCCTCGCACGACGATAACATCTGTCGGGCAAGGCTGCCACTTGCACGCTCCGCGGCGTCATTAAGAACGCGAAGTACCTCCGGGCGCGAAAGCAAGTCGGAGAGGACGAGCTCTGGCCTCGCCACGTCAGGGGCTGCGGAGGCTTCGGCCACTTCGGCGGCGGCTGATGCCTGCAGGACACCCTGCACGGGGCTCGGGACCTCGCGCACACCCCCGTTGCTCGATCCTTCACCACGTCCGGGACCCGTAAAAATAAACCCTAAATTCAAATTAAACCTTAGCCTAGTGATAAATGGGGTACATGAAATATCATACTACAAAAGGTTATAAACATAGACTACAAGATTAACTCGGTAAGCTAAGAGTCGCAAACCTTGCTTATATATGTATATTGTATGCCCTCAACACTAGCACTCGACAAAATACACCAATTCATAGGTTTAACCTAGCTCATGGAACTTCCTTGATAAATACCAAAAATAATAAAAGAGATTGTTAATAAAAAGATCGAGTCATCGTATTCTACCTCCGACTTTGCCCAAATCACTCGAATCACCCATGAACTCATAATAAAACTAAATTGAGTTTATTCGGATTTATTTGGATCTTTTGAGTTATTTGCTTTCATCTGGATTCAGTCGTTTGTCGCATAATTAGAAATTGGGAGTCGTGAAGATTCAGTGGATCCAACGAGATTAAGTTTAAAGTGAAGATAGAGACTAGAAGCTCAAAAGCAAGCCTTGTGTGAGCTTAAGACTACGGTAAACCGTGCTAGGCGAGTCAATACTTTGATCATGTTGAACCTACATTTTCTACAAATTACTTTGATTTAAATTATCAAATTGCATGCTGTTATTTTATATGAAAATACATGTTTAATTTAATATTCTAGTTATATGCCCATTGTTTGCCTTGAATAATATTACACCTCCTTTGGATTACTTGATTATGTGAACCTTGTCGCTCTAGCAAAATTATAATGGAAACTTTTCAAAATTAAGTCCGTAATTATATGCCATGCTTAGTACTGCTTAGATACTCAGGGGCGCTGACATGCCCTATGCATCATTATCATTTTCAATCATGAGAAATTGGTTTGGACAGTCATGGTGGGAATGACTGGTATGTGTTAGTACGATTATTTTATGTTCTCAAAAACCCCAACTTGCTTAAATATCTGGGTGGATTGGTTCGAGGGTATGAGTGTGGTGCAGTGGAAGCACAAAGTGGGTAGTGGTAGACCGCCCAGATACTACTAAGGACTGAATCTTGTCATGACCTCCTGTGTAAAACAGTACAACCACAAGTCTGTAAAGTACAACTTAGCTTAGTAGATTTACCGGACCCTGAAAGTCATCCTCACAGGAGAGGGTGGTGAGATAGTGCAAGCGGTATGCGTGAGTGAGACGGCTTGAATGGGACACTCGTAGAGGGTGAAGTTCTGCTGTGGCGGGCTAGCAGGGGAGTAGCCAGCTGCTAGACGTTCAGAAGGAGAACATCCCGCACAACGTATGGGACCCACCGCAAGTGGGAGCGACCCATAGGGTGAAATGATGGAAGGGGCGAGGTACTTTGAAAAGTCACTGTGATGGTCTGCTCAACCACACGACTAAGGAATCGTGTGGGGCAAAGAGTTGATTGTCTTTTATGGTGAAAGTGTACAAACTCTGCAGAGTCAAAACTATTCGAATAGCCGTGCCCACGGTCAAGGGCGGACATGGGAACTTAACTAGATATAGTTCTATTTCAAAATGCTTTATGGATGGGTTTGGAAAAGTGAAGGGCAGTGGAAAGCCTTGATTTGAGTTGTCCTGGGTGTCGTCCCAGTGGTAATGTAAGCGGTTATAACACTGAAATGTTAGCATATGGTGCAGATGCCATGTAACGGTAGATGGACTCTGGATCGCTATTATTACTGCATTCTCTTATACAATATGATTTTGTTCAAAACTGCTAGGTCTCAGGAAATTTCTATGTATTGTATTTTTAAAACAAGGACAATACTTCTCACAAAATAAAATGTCAGGAAGAATAAATAGAGTCATGAGTAAAGAAGATGGTTGTCTATGGTAGACACACAAAGATGTTGATGGATTCATGTCGATCATAAGAAGGAAACAATAGTGTGGATTCGGGGAAAATTAAATTGGTGGAGTTTAAATGAATATATAGGCTAGATAGATGATTTAAATGATTTTGGAGAATTAGGGAGTGCAAAGGTAAATGGGTGGATTATAACACTGATAGCTAATATAAACCCTTGGGAGATGGGCGATAATGGGATAAACATGATTTGATCAAATACTAAATGGATGAATTGAATCTTGGGAATTTGGAGGAATGATAACAATTAATGGAGTATAACCTTGATCAATGAAATTCTTAGTGGATGAATATGAGTGAATCGTAGACTTGATCAATGATATTTTAGTGGAGGTATACTAGTGAATAAGTTAGAGATAGATAATAGAAAATAAGGTTGATTATTGGAAGAGCAAATTATGGTTGTGGATCAATAGCAAAAAGGGTTGGATGGCTAGGAATTTAGAATACAAAAGATATTGGTAGATTAATTAAATGATATTAGATAAATGATGTCACTCGCTGTTTGGGGATTTAGGCAGCAACTGATTGGTGGATTGTATAATTGGTGATATTCGCTGTTTGGGAGTTTTTGATAGCACTGAATATAGAAAGTGTGTGTTTAGTGGACCAATTGAATGATGACGCCCACTGTTTAGAGTCTTAGATAGAAACCAATATAGAAAGAGTAAGATTGGTAGACTAATCAAACGGTGTCACTCGCTGTTGGGAGTCTTAGACAACAGTCAATAAAGAAAGTGTATTTTCAGTGGATTAAGTCAATTATGGCAATCGTTGTGTGAAGTTTAGGTAGCAACAATAACGCTATGATTAAATAAAAATAATGCTACTAAAAGCGATTTTTGACAAATAAAATAACCCGAGCCTCTCCTTTGATAAGCCATACATACTATTTATTTGCATTCTGTGTATTGGCTCGCGGAGTACGGTGGTTAGTGTGCTCACACTCGCTCTCATAACAAATCCAGAAGCAGGAATCAGACCACTACGCTTCAGCAACACTTATGGTTATGATGGAGGAGAAGATGGAGTCGTCAAGGGCTAGGTCGCGAACCTCCAGTTGGCTGCCTGTGGGCATGTCCTAAAGGTCCCATCTATGTGCTTAATTCCACTGCTACAATTTATTCATTTCGGCCTAATCGGCCCATGAGTAAGTCTACTATTTTAGTTATGCTTCCGCATGATATGTAATTTGATGTCCATTATCAGAATCGTGTGCACTATCTCTTCGATCCAGGAATAGTGCAATAAACACGATGATTCGGATTATAAAATCTGGGTCTGACAAGGATGGTATCAGAGCATATCGACTGCATGTCGTGACCTAGTTAGTCTGGCCGTTAGTTTCATGGCTAGAAATATTTTTTTAAAATACTATATCCAAAAATATAAGTTATATTACTTATTCTTATCTCTCCTAGATGATTCTCTCTCATCCAAATGTTGTCTTAGCCATTTTTACTTCTAGAGCTCTCTTACCCCGAATTCAAAACAATAACATAAGAGTGATTGCTAATATCAATCAAATTACCCTCAAATACTTTCCTCTTCGTTCTATTGATTTCAAAAGAAAGATTTTGTTCCTCTTCTCTTACCATTACTCCAAAAAAAAATTTTAAGATTAGGACTGTCAAAGATGTTCATGAAGATAAGATGGTCTCGTTTTAAATGGACTATGCAGATGAACCTTGTGCCCTCTTATGTGTGCTTCCCCGAGTAGATGTTGTACTGTCGCAAGATTTTCATTGGTCCCTGTGCACTGCTTTCTTGCCCTGGGCGTTATATTTTGTGGTCACATGAAAAGATTGCTTTAAAAAGTGATTTATGTACCACTTTGGCTTCCAAGGTATACTCTTTCGAAAGCTAAATGGGTTTAGATTTCCTTATTCCCGCAATTCTATCCTCACCTCATCCTATTCCCTCTCACCTTTTACTAAAAACTCCATCAAATCCACAGGAGCGAAATAACGGATAATCCAAAACCAGTGCAATCAAGAATAAGTGAAGACTCTACAACCTTCCAGTATTTAAGGAAAACAACATCACTGTGATGAAGACCACCGCCAGGAGAGTGTCCACTGAGCGAGATCACCTGTTTCTGCGAAAAACAAGGCTCTTGCCCCAAGGATTGCTCATTGAATCTATTGCGGACCAAGGTAGCTAGAGTACAATAGATGAATAATGGCAATCGTCAATTATTTAAGGGGGGGTAGCGCTATGAGACAAAATGTCAAAAAAACTACAGCAAAGTCAAGGAGCAAGCACCCTGAAGTTGACGACCTATCCTGAAGAATAAAGATCTTCCCCTTCCCTTTTGCCTCCTTTAAGTATAGATTCTCTCCCTTCTGTCTACGCTAAGTAAGAGATCGATATGTTGAGCAAAACTCTGAAACCTATTGCAAGCTAATTTAAAACCCCACTTGCTTCTTTCTATTCTGCCAGAATCTCGGGGTCGAGATTCATTTAAGGGGGGTAGATTTGTAACATCCTGAAATTTTAAATTTGAAAATATGAAGCCCTTGAGTTATTTTTGTCAAATATTATATTTGAGTTTGGATTTTCATGGTGTTCTTAAATTTTGATTGAGCTCCCAAAAGTTAAAGAAATTCAAGAAAGACCAAAAACAAAATCAATATTAGTAATGCTATACATGGGAATATGCAAATAAAAAAACTCAAAATTTTAAATTCAAATCTGAAAAGATGATCCAGTATAAGGGGAGAGAAATCTAAGTTAATAAAATATAAAAGTTTCATTTGAAAATAATAGTATAAGAGGGCAACAAAAATAAATACATATAAATTATACAAACATATGTATACAAAAGGCCTAGGAAGATGTGCAAGACATACAATGTATTTATAAAAAAAAGGCATGAAGAAAATATATACATGTATATAAAATGAAGGTGCAAATAAATAAATAAAAGGGGATAAATACATGTGTATATATATACATAAATAAAATAAATATATATGTGCAGAAACAAATATAGAAATCAATAAATATATATATACTAAATATATGTGTGTATATATACACACCTGTATGTATAAATATGTATATACATACACTAAATAAACATTAAAAAAGAGGGGTCAGAACGTCTATGTCAGAGAGTCAGAAGTATCCGTTGACATTAAATACGGTACTTCCGTCGTTGTAAGTGTGGTACTTCTGGAAGTTCCGATCTAGCATCGGAACTTCCGATCTCAACGAGTTGAAGTTTTGAAAAGGTTGCTCTCTGGAAAAAAAATTCCGCTCAGGAGGTCGGAACTTTCGACCTAGCGGAAGTTCCGCCATTCAAGTGGAGGTACTTCCGATTTCCGAGAGGCTAAGTTTAATTCCGGTCACTCTCTGGAAAAAAAGTTCCACTCAGGAGCCCGGTACTTCCGCCCGATCGGAAGTTCCGCGAGTTTATCTCTGGTACTTCCGGCCGATCGGAAGTTCCGCTCTTTGAACGCCGGTACTTCCGATATTTTTGACAATGCACAGTTTTAATTCAATTTTATTTCTAAGTGCATGCATGATCCTAAATAGATGCATAGCGCACATAAGCATGTGATTAAGCATTTAACCATGATCCCTCTTAATAGTACGGCATCTAACCTATATTCGGTCTTCCAACCTTTCTCCAAAGACCGGTAAAAATAAAAGAGCCATAAACTATTTACCTTCGTCTTGGAACTCTTTTGAATCTTGTGAAATCTTTTGTGAGCCTCTTTCTTTGCCCTTGAGACTAATCCTTTCAAACACTTAACGCACACATTAGTCCAATGATCACATAATGTCATTAATTACCAAAACCAATATTTTTAGGGGCCTAGATGCTTTCAGCCCATTCTTTGCAGCTTTTGTTTTTTGCTACAGTATCTAATTTTGAAACGAAGTATTTTCTCAAGAAGGGATCTACAAGTTAATTGTAATATACGTTAAAAGCCTAATATCTGTACCAGTCAAAATCGTAAGCAAATATCTCTTTTTGTAATATCTGTCACAAACAACCTAAAATTCAAAAAATTTAGATCAAAATCATAAGACACAACCATAAACAAAACAAACAAACAGGCCCAACAAACCAATGCCTCAACCTAAAAAACTCAGCCAACACAAGCTCTAAATACTTTTGCAAGCCCAAACGAATCTCGGTAGGCAAATTAAACAAAGAAAAAAAAAGGTAGAAAACGTGCCATTCCGTTGCCTCGACGCCTCCTCCCCTCGAACGCACACGGAAGCGCTTCTCCAATCTCCCCGCCTCCTCCGCCATGGCCGCGCGCGTCCCCAGATCCCTGCTGCCTCTCCTCCTACTCGCCGGCGCCCTCTCCGCCGGCGCCCTGCGGTTCGATCTGCAGTCGGGCCACACCAAGTGCATCTCCGACGACATCAAGGTCGGGGCCATGACCGTCGGTAAGTACCACATCGTGGTGCCCGACGGCTCCCCATCCTCGCAGCTCCCGGACTCCCACCGTATCTCGCTGCGGGTCACGTCTCCCTACGGCAACAGCCTGCACTACGCGGAGAACGTGCAGTCGGGGAACTTCGCCTTCACGGCTTCCGAGGCCGGCGACTATCTCGCCTGCTTCTGGGCGCCCGACCACCGCCCGCCCGCCACCATCGGGTTCGAGTTCGACTGGCGCAGCGGCGTCTCCGCCAAGGACTGGAGAACCGTCGCCAAGAAGGACCAGGTCGATGTGAGTGCTCCTCCTCCTCCTCGATCCAGGGCAAACCTTACTTGATTCCTTCGCGTAGTTAATCAATCTCATGCCGCATGATGTTGTTGCATTGAAGAATTGGATACCTAGGATGCAGGATTGATTGCTTGAATGAGATGGGTCGGAATCAGTAATAAAAATAGGCAACATGAAATTCACAACACGTAAGATACTCTGTAGAGTTGAGCACACCGCTCCCGATTCAATACCCTGCCATTGTTCTCTCTGGGATCCCGTTAACAGTGTCGTGCAAGACCAAGCAAGGATAGTTGTCAATATTTAATAAGTTTGACCTTCTTATTTGCAGCTACTGCACACACCTAAAGTTCTATTCTAACCGATACCAGTTCACTTTGATTAATCTGTTGTTAGTTTGATAGAATTGGTTCCACAGGATGACAAGAGTTTGTTGTGTATCTTTATGGGAATAAGAGCTGTCTGGTTATCATTTTCATCATATTAGTTGTCCACAAAGAAGTGTTGTGGATTTACCTGAACCTTGCACAAAGATTAGATTTTTGGATTTAGGCGACTTTTGTTAGCACTCCATGTTGGTAGCTTCTGCTGATTGAGTGTCCCTACTTAATTTTTTCAGTGGGTTTGTTTGCGCTTTCATGCTTAAAAAATGAACTATTGATAGTGTCTTAGTGTTTGTGAGAATGGTTGTTTACTTGATTATGTGATGCATAATCTTCATAAATCTCATGCACAAAGTGAAACCCAGATTTGGAGCCATAAGTGCAATGTGAGATATAGTTGGTTAAACAAGCTAGCCAACTGGCAGAATACTGGGTCTGTTCTTTTTTGGTTCGGCTTATGGTTTATCGCTATGACTTATGGTTTTTGGACTGTTCATAAGAGAGTACAGAGTAACAGATACTCACGTGCGATTTTGGCCAATATAAATGAAGTCCTAGTAGTGTGTACTACAATCAACTTGTAGACCTCGTCTTGAAAAGACACTTTGTTTGAAAGTTAGTTAGTGTAGATAAGCCGTAAAGTAGCTTTTAGAAGCTGAAAAGAAGAGGCCCACTGTTCTAGGGATGGCTTATGACCTGTCCTACTTCCATAGTCCTGTGAGGATTTAAGGGCTCTTAATATTTGTCACTATGTTCTAGCTAGAATGAAGAGATAACTGTATATGTGCCATTGCAAAACATTCTATGTGTATCATTCTTATGCTTGCAATACTGGGTCTTTTTTTTTTGGAAGTCACTTTGTTGAGATTGACGATAGATATTCTATGGCTCAACTTGTTGCCAGCAATTTAGCATGGTAGGTAATCCTTCTGTACCTGAATGACTTTTTTCTGCATATTGTATTATTAATTTTGCGAAGAAACAAAGCTACTACACTAGTCATGGAATTGTCATGAAACAACTAGTAACACTATGCACTGTTAATGAAGATAGCCATTTTGGTTTAGTGTGTACCAAATGTTAGTCAGTCTTTACATTCATTACACAACAGACAATGCCACAGATTGCAATAGTCTATACTATTATGTTATGCAGTTGATGATTGTAGCATCCTATAATAGACCTAACATTATAGTGACGATTCACACTACACAGAATTATTGTTAATTTTTTGAAGCGCAAGTACTCAATACTATTATGTTATTCTGTATACTAAAGCATCAGTTTTTCAGCATGCTGATCATCCACTTATGTTATTGAGTACATTAGTACTTCTACCATCCTTTTTGTTTGAAGGGACACTTCCTCTATACCTAAATGTTACTCTTTCTTGACTTGTAGTGTTTCCGAGATACAGTTTTGACAGCTGATTTTTATCATAATGTGTTAGCAGTGAAAAACTTAAAATTGTTTGGCTGTACATGCACCTTAAGGACTTATGTTTAAGAATGGATCATTATAAAACAGCAATTACCAGTAAATTTTTTTACAAATTGTAGTACTACGCTTAAAAGGAATACAGGTACAGATTTGTTCATGAGTCATCTTTGGTTTGTTGTAGATGATGGAACTTGAACTCAAGAAGCTTGAGGATACCATCAAATCTATCCATGAAGAAATGTTCTATCTTCGTGAAAGGTATTCTTCGTTTAATCATTTATCTAGCAAACAAAACTACTACCTTTTTTTTTGGTGAAATTCAACAAAGCTCTTGATTGTTGTTCTGTCATTCCACCAGGGAGGAGGAGATGCAGGAACTGAACAGGAGAACGAACTCACGGATGGCTTGGCTCAGTTTCCTCTCACTTGGTATCTGCCTATCAGTGGCAGGGTTGCAGTTGTGGCATCTGAAGAACTTCTTTGAGAGAAAGAAGCTGCTATGATTCTTCTATGGCTTCGACCATTTAGGCATAATTTTGTGTGAATTTCACTTCTGATGCTTTATGGGCGTAGATTTCCTTGTGAGGGACAAAGATGTTAGCACAGTTGAGATTCACTGCTTTTCAGTTGAGAAATACTGCCTTTCAGTTTCCTAGCCCAACTTAAATAGATGTAAAATGCAAAGCAGACGTCAAGTTTTGTTTACCTTTGCTTCTGAGCTATGTTGTCTTCTCCCTCAAACAAGAAAAAGGAAAACAAAAAAATATTCTCTTCTTGAAACTGTTGTTTCCTGGCCCGGCCTGTAACCGGCCCAATCAAATCCATCTTGCAAAGGGCTAATTAACCTCCAATTGATTACGGCTGGTTGGTGCTTCAAAATTCGGATTCTGGTGATAACGTTGTGGTGATTGGCGATAGCTGTGTAACTTGGAAATATCAATGTCTGTACTTCGGCGGAAATGCAGAACTGCAGATCTGCTCCTACTTCTGATGCTGATTTATTTATGTTCAGGCTTAGAACACGTGTTAATTGTGCCAGCTAGACGCGCCCGAAGACCGGATTATCTTGTCAGCTTCAGCGACTGAAAAGTGAAAACGTGAGGTACTGAACTTGTTATCATGAGTTGCATCTTGCATACGCCGTTTGGTACAAACAGAAATGACTAGCTTTCAAACATCTTTTCCATATCCCTCTACTAAAATAAAAAAGGAGTTTATCTATTCACTGTCCTCTCTTTTTCGCCCTAGTGTAAGTATAAGATGTGATTTATTACGGATAATATAGAATAGATATGTCAATTGTTTTTTAGTGAAATTTTTTAAGATTTGCTTCAAACATAAAAGTGACTTAAGAAATAGTTTAAATATTCTTATATAAATTAAAAAATCTAAAAGAAGCCTTAGTTTCAATCTTTTTTATTAAATCACTTAGCATAAGATAAAGTATCTTGAGTTTCGCAAAGTACACTGTTGAGGAAAAAAATTTCACATAGCATAAGGACTGAGATAAATCCATAACCTCACGTTTAATTATATCTATTATATTTTTTTTTAAATATTGTTGCAACATATAGATATCTTACTAGTTTAAAGGAAAAGTACACTTAACAATAAAATACGAAATTTTGCTTAAAAATCGATAACTACCACCACCAAGCTAGCTACAGCCAGCATGTGATGTGGCTGGAGCTACAATAACCAATTGTATTCATGTTCACAAAACAAAGAGGAACATCCAAACTAAGCGCAAGCTTCCCTGTCGCGCCTGCGATCAAGAGGGCTGATGCTACAGTGGTAGAGGTTTATTTGACACTATTCACAAGTTTCGTCTTTTTCTGAAATTTTCACTTTTTGTTGAGCTTTTTTGCCGGTTCTTTTTTTCCCGTATTCGTTTGTATTATACGTAATGGGCTAACATATTTTTTTATTTTTAAATTTTTTAAAATTTAATTATGCAAAATAAGCCTCTGTCACCATGATGCTTTTTTCACCACTCTGATGTTTTCAGCCATAAGCCACGGGCTTTTCAGCCATGTTGATCACATTAAACCATCTTCGTACTGAAAAGTTCTAGCCTCTCTCACTAGCTCCGTAGATAATTAAAGCCAGTTTCCGAAGGAAGCTTAGGGTGTACTTATTTAGGCTTAAATTTGTGATTTTTGGCCTTATCTTTCACTGTTGATGTTTTTTTACTGTACCTGCTGATAGCTTTTGCAGAGTAATTAAATTTTGAAAAACTAAAATAGAAAAATAGGTTATCACATCATAAACAATGCAAAAAAAAAAGGAAAAAACAAAAGGCAGAAAAGCCCCAAAAAAGCAGAAAAGAACAAAATTAAGAAACTAGAAGTTAGAACCAAAAACCAAAAGCTGAAACCTAAATGAGCAGTATGCTTCCGAAAACAGGTTTTGAGAATATAATGCCAAATTTGTTGAGGAACCGTCGCTAGCGACCAGTCCGAGCGATTCCTCTGTTTAGAACAAGAACGAATCAATCACAGAATCACAGAAGAATAGATTGAACATACAGAGAGATAGAGAGAACTTCCGGTCTTTCTTTATTGCTTTTCTTTCATGCGTACATAATGAGGGGGGTATGGCTCTCTATTTATAGTCTACGGTGGGGTGCCCAGATATGTCAGGACTCTTGGCCATGGGCCCAGTTTCCTAACACTCCCCCTTGGGCACTCACCCAACATGCTCATGCCTCGTCAAAACTCCATAAAAACCCAGTGGGAAAAATTTGGAGAAAGAGTACATGATACATGTGATATTGCGATGCACGAATTGCCTCATTAAAAACCTTGGTCGAGAAACTTCATGGAAAACTCGTCAAGGGAAAAAGAGTACAATTCACCCAATTCATTTGGTCTTCAGGACTTTATTCTTTTGGGTACTTAATCTTCATGATCAAGATTTAATAATGGGCTTGAGAGAATTCTCCCCCTGAATTCTGCACTTTTCTAAGTCTCATCATTTCAATCCCTCACACGCACCTTTCAAAGCTAGATGCGAGGAGTGACTTAGTGAACAAGTCTACATGACTTAGTGTGCAGTATTTTAATCTTGTCCATCTTTGCAATTCATGAGCATAGAGGAATTTGGGGTTGATATGCTTACAAAGCCCATCTGCACTTGTGCAACGCAAGCTGCATTATCTTCATGGATAATTGTGGGGGTTTGCACAATGCTCATCCCACATGACTGCTGGATGTGGTGAACCATTCGGCGGAGCCAAGCGCACTCTCGTGCGGCTTCATACAGTGATATAATTTCTGAGTGGTTCGTCGAAATAGCTACCAGGCTTTGCTTAGACGATTTCCATGAAATTGCAGTTCCACCACACAGGAATACATAGCCTGTTTGTGACTTTGCGATATGTGGGTCCGACAGGTACCCAGCATCTGCATAGCTAATCAAGTTCAGATCTTGATTCTTTCTATAGAACAATCCGAGGTCCTTGCTACCTTGGAGGTATCGGAATATGTCCTTTATGCCCTGCCAATGCCTTTGGTGGGCTCTGTACTGTACCTTGCTAACAGGTTCACGGCAAATGCAATGTCCGGTCTAGTGCAGTTTGCTAAGTACGTGAGTGCTCCCACTGCACTCAAGTATGGGAATTCCGGTCCCAGGACTTCCTCCCCCTCTTCCCTAGGTCGGAAAGGATCTTTTTCTTGTTGTAAAGACCTACCGATCATCGGTACTTTTGAGGAAAAAATGCCTTCTCAAAGCCAAACCTTTCAAGCACCTTCTGGGTGTAGGTCGACTGATGTACCAAGATTCCTTCAAGGACGTGCTCAAGCTGCAGGCCTAAGCAAAACTTGGTCTTACCCAAATCTTTCATTTCAAATTCTGACTCCAAGTAGGAGTTTGCTTCTTTTGTGTCTTCAGCTGTCCCGATGATATTCAGATCATTTTCATACACAGAGATTATACAGAATCCATTCTGGGATCACCGTATAAATTCACAAGGACAGTCTTCATTGTTCGTGTAGCCTTTCTTGCAGAGAAAGTCGTTCAAGAGATTATACCACATTCTTCCAGATTGTTTCAGTCCATACAGTGACTTTCTGAGTTTCACATGCATGATTTCTATTTGCTCTGTCTTGGTTCGGGAGAGGAATTCCTTCAGGGACTCTCATGTAAATCTCTGAATCCAAGTTACCGTAAAGGTATGCAGTCACAACATCCATCAATTTCATTTCTAAGTTCAAGTTCACTGCCATTGAGATCAAGTATCTAAAGGTAATTCCACTCATGACTTGGGAGTAGGTTTCTTCATAATCAACTTCGGGATGTTGAGTGAAACCTTGGGCTACTAGCCTTGCTTTGTATCTCACTACTTCATTTCTTTCATTTCTCTTTCGAACAAATACCCACTTGTGCCCAACGGGGTGTATGTGGGGAGGTGTGCGGCATATGGGCCCAAACACCTCTCTTTTGTTCAGAGATAGCAATTCAGTTGCTATTGCCTTCTTCCAATCTTCCCAATCTGATCTTTTCATACATTCAGCGAGCGATGCAGGCTCGGGATCAAGATCGATGATGGTGGTAATTTTCTTTGCGAAGTAGATATCGATATTAGCTGTTGTCCTATTCAGGGACTCTCCCGTGTGCACATAATTTATAGCTATTTCTTCATGAGTTGCTTCTTCTGGAGTGATTGCTTCTGCTGGAGTTTTACCTTGCAATCGCTTCTTTCAATTACGGTGGCAAGTCCCTTTAGTTTTTCGGCTCCGATATGTGCGCACACATCCATGCCGATGGGGATATTCAGATTCGGTATGCCTTTTTCGGAAGGTGTCATACTTGTGCCAGATCTCAACTGGCTCCCTTCTCATTCTGGGGGACTTCAATGATCGGCTGTGATAAATCCCTCTTACCCTCTCCGGTGCAGTGCGTGCAGGCACATGCGACTTAGTCACGCTCTTCAAATCACTAAAGTGATCAGGCAGCTGATTTGCTAATGCTTGCAAATCAATTGTCTTCTGGACTTCTATTGTTTCACTAGTGCGCAGGTTATCTGCATAGATTCCCATGGTTTGCCATGTAATTTCCTGACATTATTCATCAAGGGGTTGATTTCCTCCCCCCTAATGTTGGGAAATTTCCGGTGGTGACCCCTGCGGTAGTTGCATGGGTGAATGGATGTTGTAGGCCAATGGTCTAAAATTGATGAAATTCATTGCATGTAGGACTGCGTGTCCCAACATGTGGCTGGCAAATTACAATTCTTCAAAAGGTCGGGCAATAAATTTAATTTTCTTGATTAAAGCCTCTGCCAAACCATTCTGGGTATGGACATGCGGTACCAAATGCTCAACTGCAATTTCCATTGCCATGCAATAATCATCAAATGTCTTTGAAGTAAATTCTCCGGCGTTGTCCATTCTGATGGACTTGATGCAATGATCAGGGAACACATTTCTGATGCGGATGATCTGCGAGATCAATTTTGCAACGGCGTGGTTTCTTGTGGACAATAAACCCACATACGACCACTTCGATGAAGCGTCAATGAGCACCAAGAAATACTTAAATGACCCTGAGACGGGCTGAACAGGACCGCAAATGTCTCCCTGGATGTGTTCCAGGAATGCAGGGACTTCATCCTTCACTTTCAGAGTGGAGGGTCTAGTTATTAGTTTCCTGGTGGCACATGCAGGGCACACAAAATCTTCATGATTCGGGAAATTCTTCACATTAATATTATGCCCATGCGAGTTATTTATTATGTTTCTCATCATCCTAAGACTTGGGTGGCCTAATCTGTCATGCCAGAGACAGAAGAGTTCAGAGCTTCTAAACACTGTCTTCAGAATAGTGTACGCTGCAGGCACTTTAATGTTGGTATAATATAGCCCAGTTTCTAGTGAAGTAAGTTTTCTAATACAATTTTCTGTTCTCTTTGCGCTTCTTAATGAGCAGGTATTTCTTACCGTACTCTTCTTTTAGTCTCAACGTGGAAACCATTGGCGCAAATATCCTTAAAACTTAGGAGAATGCTAGTCGATTTTGGGTACAATAAGGTTTCTTCAGTGACCAAAGTTGTGCCCATTGTGGCTCTTCGTGAACCAATTATTCACGCATCGCTTCTGGTGATTGTCGTAAGACTGCCAATGCTCTTACGGATCGACTCAAAACACTTAATTTCTCTTAAGATGATATGCATTGTGCTGCTGCTAGCTAAGCACACTTCCTTCATAGGGCACTACACTCGTTCTTATATAGTGTTAGAACCCGGAGCAACGACTCCTGGATCCTCTGTGTAAATCGCACTAGTCCAGGATCAGCTAGTGCACACAGCGTACAACAAAGATAAATATCAACCATAATGACATTTATTAACCGAATATGGGCATGAATGCCAAAGTTTACATCAACGGCACATAAGCCAAAATTAAGTAATAAGCAGCGGAAGAAAAACCGAAGTGGAAGAAACCCACTGAGCCTGCCCACAGGCAAACGACAGTAAGACGCGGCCTATTCGTCCAGATCTTCACCGTAGACCATGAAAAACAAAGTCTAATCCATGAAAAACTTTTACTCAGCATGCCCATGACCGTGGGCACGGCTATCCAGGATAGATTATACACTCTGCAGAGGTTGTACAGCTTTACCCACAAGACACGATCATCCCGTTGTACCACTAGATTACACACTTCCTTAGGTGTGCGGTGGGGAGTCGTGACAAGGCCTTTACAATGCAAAGCCTTCAACCTGGTCGAGCCAACTCTAAGGTTTCACCCGATAAGGAATCCACTGCACGGACCCCTCTTGAGCCTAGACGAGACTTCTCATGGCTTAACCACGCCGCCTAAGTGAGACTTCACATGGCACCAACCACGCTCACTTTCAACCTACAACTTGACTCGAGTTGGGACTTTGCAAATTATTCACCAGTGGTCATCCCATACCACCATGTGGTAGTACGATTAGGGCTTTGCAACAAGAGCTCACAGACCGGTCCTTAATTGACTCAGGCCCTACTACATACCCCCGTGCACGACAATCAACCACTGCGGCTCCAACCAACAGGGCATGCCTGCACCCACCACTCTAACCAAATGCCTAAGTCTAAACCAGGTTTATATTTGTTTTCAAAATAATTCATAAACCTCCTTGACTCACCAAAGTCAAGAGCACATATCATTTTATGTAAAAAGGATCATCATTTTATGTGAAAGATATCCCAAAACAAAATTATATAACTTCGCAGGGCTAAGCATTTGAATAAACTCTCTAGCCAACACTAATGTATTAACTAGAGTTTGAATCTAGGGTGACAAGGTCTCAAGGGAATTCAATGTCAAAGGGGTAATAACAAGTAGGCAATAACTAAATTTAAAACTGAATTGAAATACATTGAATAAAAATATGCATGCAGAATAATTTAAAACAACATAGTTTTATTTTGAAAACTGGGATCAACATGATCAAGGAGGGTGACTTGCCTTGCTCTTCAAATTGGCTCAAACCTTCGTCGTCGAATTTTCCCGAATCGTCGAAGTCTACACGTGAAAATAACCCACCAAATTCAAATAAAATCAAATTAAATTCAAATTGACTTCTAATATTTGAATTGAGGCTATAAATGGGTAGAGGGGAATTTTTGATGAATTTAGAAATTTGAATGGGCCAAATCGGAGTTAAGACGAAGGAGAACGGGCTCCGGGAAGTTTGAAAAGAGGGAAAAAGGAAAAAGACTAATTTTTGGATTTATTTTTCTACTGAAAAAGGAATTTATGACGTCAGCCTTGCGTCAGCTCGGGATTTTTGATTTCAGCCGAATTATTTTTCTACGGGAAATTCGGGCTTATTGCGCCAGCTGACGTCAGCCCGAGGGGGGTTTGGCTGACAGTGGGCCCTCGGTCCACAGATCGGGTCCACGGGCCAATTGAGGAGCTGAGGTGGCACGGCCGCATGCGTGGCGCTGAAGGGGCGCGGACAGGGCGATGTGGCGCTGGTGTGGCGCCATGTCAACCGCCACGCAAGCACGCGTAGCCGACGTGGACAGGCCGGCGAGGGGGGTGCTCGGGACGGCGTGCTCGCCGGCGCTCCGGAGGGCGGCGAGGGGCGTGGGAGGGAGAGGGAGCTGCGGGGAGTCCGGGGAGGGGCACGAGCCTTACCGGGGATGGCCGGAAATGGCCGGCGGCGAGTACCAAGCGGCGGCGGCGCTCGGGTCTAGGCGGCGGGGACTCTCCGGCGGCGAGGAGGGGCGGCCGAGGAGCAGAGGGGGTTGGGGGCGACGCGGTGGAGCCAGGGGTGGCGTCGGCCGGGAGGGAGGAGGCTTGGGCCGACGGCGATTTCTCGCCGAAGCCCGACGCGGCGGCGGAGGTGGTGGTGCACGGCGCGGGGGCTCTAGAGCGGCGGAGAGGGGGAGGGATGGCAGGGGAGGATGAGCGAAGAGAGGGGAGGCCGGGGGTGGTATTTATAGGGGCGGACGGGGGCGGAGTCGGCGCGAATTTCGCCGGCGTGGGGAGGTGGGCGGCGGCGGTTGCGCACGATTTGGGGGAGGTGGCTGAGGGTTCGGCGCGAGATGGGCGGGAAGGTGGGCCGCGGCGCGCGCGGAGTGGGCGCACCTCGGGAGTGGGGTGGCGGCCGGGTCGAGGAGAGGCGGCGGTTGTGGCCGGGGCGAGCGGGCGCGAGGAGGACGAAGGCGGCGCGGGGAAGATGACCCTGACGAGTGGGGCCCGGCGCACAGAGAGGGAGAGAGGGAGACTGCCGGGTGGGGCCGGGGGAGGAGGAGAGGGGAAACGGGGCGGCGTGCCGACGGGTGGGGCCAGGCGGCCAGCGGGAGTGGGAGAGAGGAGCGGGCTCGGTGGCTGGGATCACGCCACGGGGGGAAGGGGGCGATCGGGTGGCCGAGGATGGAGCGCGGGTGGATGGTTGATCGGGCGGCCACGTGGTGAAAGCGGAGGAGGGGTAGGCGGGATGGGGGCAACGGCCGGATGGGGGGCGACGTGGGCGGTCATCGGGAGGTGGAAGGCGGGATGTGCCGGCGGGGTGACGTGGGCGCAATCCGGCCGTCCACGTGGCGGCCGGAGGGGAGGAGGGGATTTATATTTTCTGATTTTTGATTTTTGGATTTCAGAAAACCACAATAAATCCAAATGAGCCTAGAAAAATATGAAACTACCTCCAAAAATTCCAGAAAAATTCATAGAATCTCCTGGACACATTTTGGACTTAAATAAAAATATTTCCAACTAATGTTGGTACTAATTTTTATACTTTAAAATACTTTTAAATTTTAAAATACATTTTTAAACTCCAGAAAATCCAGGAAACCAAATAAAGACCAAATAACTCCAAATAATTAATTTGACATAGAAATTTTATAGAAATTCAAAATATTATTTTATTTAATACTATTTCTAGGTTTTCATTAAAAATGCTTTTTAAATCCAGCTTTTTCAAAAACAGAAATTCAGGGCAAAACCAAAAAGAAATTTTAGTAACAAAAATACTTATTTTAATTTAAATTTTATTTTAATCAATTTTTATTTATTTACTTATTTATTTTTTAACAAAAATTTGGGATGTTACATATAGGATATTTTATTAACATGCATGAGAGGGCAATCAACATATAAATAAAATACTCCAGTATCAGAACATATCATGCCATCATAAACTGAATAAATGAATGAATTCTTCAAATATCATCCAACCATCACAAGAAAATAACAATTCTTAAGTACCATCCATGCAAATTCTAACATATTCTTCCACACAAAATAAATGACAATTAAAGTCTAAATGCATTCTATGCACTAGACTTCTGCTATTTTCTCGGGGGTGACATTCTCTTCAAGAGAAATCATGGCGGTGGCTACTTCTAGGTCGAGAGGGGGTGCTGCTATCGTGATTGTTTCAACCTCCATCGGTGCAGGCAGCTGCTCAGAACTCTCCCCCTCAGCCGATGCAGAGTGGGCTTCATGCTGCCCTTTGCCATCTCGCTTTGGCTTGTTAGCCTTATTCTCACGTGGAGCATCTGATTTGCCATTCGGGCGCGCCTTACCCTTCCTTCCCCTTCTTTTCATTAAGAGTTTTCGCACCTTGTAGCTCCCGGCGTTGGCTTCACAGCCAGCGGAGCTCCCAGGTGGCTAAGTGACGTAGTTCTTGCGGAGAAGTTCGCGCCTGAGCCTCCGCAACCTGCATCATATCAATCAATTCGGCATATTCCTTATAGCCGTCATGACGATAATTGCATGCGGATTGTACTGCATTGGGGTGGAAGGTGGATAGGGTTCTTTCGATCTTCTGCTCGTCTGTGATTTGCTTGCCACAGAATTGAAGATTGGTACAAATCTTGTGCAAGGCAGAATTGTACCCCCGACCGTCTTACAATCGGCAAACCTCAGTCTGATCCACTCCTGCTCTGCTTGAGAAAGAATGGTGTACTTTAGCCTCTCAAACCGCTTCTTGAGTGCGGTCCAGAGTGCTAGCGCGATTTTCTCCGCCATATACTCATTCTTGAGAGTGAGGCAAAGGTGGTATCTGAGAAAATGAAGTGCCTGATCATTCTCCTCTAGTGTGGTTTAAGCGTCATTCAGTCCGCCAATCCCAATAGTAGCGCGGAGCTTCTTGGCTCTAAGCACAATCTTGACATCGGATGCCTACGTCAGATAGTTTTGGCCATGCTGGGCCAGCTCCTCGAACTCCCAGTTCGTGATGCTAGTCATCTAAATGTGTATAAGTCTACTACTGGTAGACATGCACGGAATAATTCATCATGGGTAAATAAATGGTACAAAAGATTCTCGTAATGTTTCATAATTTTCATGCATTTTCTATAATTTCTTGCTAATTTCAGTGATTAAAAGCAATTTTCAGCAATTACAATTAACCAAAATAGTAAATAAATACAGAAAATACAGAGAATAATAATGGCATAAATAAATAAACTTCAAATGCTAAAAATAATGCAAAATTCGGATTCCTGAGGCCCTTTTATGCTAAAATATGTAATTTCAGCAAATTCTGCAATACCAGAGGGTTTTTACGCAAAATTTCAGTTATTACGCAAAATTTCAGTTCAGAAAAAATTTACGCAATTTTCTGATTTACCGAGGGGGTTTCTGCAAAATCCTAGACCCACTCGTAAATTCGAGGGCTTATACGTAATTTTCGGAACTACGAGGCCTTTTATGCAAAATTCGGGACTTAAATTAAATAAGTAAGGGCCTATCAGTAATATTCAGGACTTCGGGTCCTTTTTTGCAAAAACACCGGTGCCCCCTCCCGGCTGGACCCTTTTCTCATTCTCGGCCGGGCTTCCTTTTCCACCCCCACCTTTCCCTGGCCCATCCCACCAATTTGGCCCGGCTCCCGGCCCACATGCCCCTCTCCCGGCCCATCCCCCCATAGCACGGTCAAAACAGGGCAGGGGTAGGGTTTCCCCTGCCCCTGTTCACACGGGGGCGGCGGCGCAACCTGCCCGAGCGGCTCGGCGGCGTGGCGGCTCGACGATGCAAAGAAGCGGCGAGATGGCGGGAGCGGCAAGCGGCTGGAGCGGACGCGCACGGCAGAGGCCGGAAGCGGCCTGGCGCGCTAGGCGCATGCGCGCGCGCGGCGAGTGAAGCGCGGCCGCGGCGGCGCGGCGGCCCGACGGCAAGCGCGGCGGCGCGCGCGCGCGCGCGCAGCGCAAGCGCGCCATGGCCGGCGCGGGGAGGAGCGGCGCGAGCGCGCGCAGCGCAAGCGGGCCACGCTCGGCGGCGCCGGCGGTAGGAGGCGGCGACCGGGCGCGCGGAGGCGAGGAGGCGGGCTCGGCGCGCGGCGGGCGCACGGAAGCCGAGATGACGGCGGGCCGCGCATGCGGCGCGGCGGAAGCCGAGGCGACGGCGGGTTGGTGCGGCGGCGTCCTTGCGAGGAGGCGCGACGCGGGTCAACCTCGGCGGCGACACCGTGCGGGCTCCCCGGCCGGCTGCCAGCCGGCGGCCATTAGCGCGCATGCGGGCACGATGTCAGTGGCGACCGGCCGGCGGCCATGGTTTTTTTTTTCTTTTCATGCAATGCCATGCAGAGCAAAAAAAGATGCGAAATTTCAATCTGTAATGCTGTGCAGGAACTAAACAGGGAAATAATGCATATATTATCTTGTGCTTGTGATCATGCAGAATCAGCCAACACCATGCAAAATTTGTTTCCAATCTATGATGCAATCAACATCTACCCCGTTTTCGTAATCTACCGATCGACATTGTGCCGGCGATTTCAGATCTGCTCGCGGTAGATTTAGGGCGGATTTGCATCGTTCTACAGCGCAATCAACATCTACCCCGTTTCACAATCTACCGATCGGCATTGTGCCGGCGACTTCAAGTCTGCTCGCGGTAGATTAGGGCGGATTGGACCGTAGAATTTCAATCTAGAACGCCAAAAGAAAAAACAGATTCAAAAGCGATCTAGAAAATTCAATCTGTGCTTCGATGATTACCTCGTTCACCGGAGCGAAGTCGTGCTAATAACGTGTTGAGGAACCGTCGCTGGCGACCAGTCCGAGCGATTCCTCTGTTTAGAACAAGAACGAATCAATCACAGAATCACAGAAGAATAGATTGAACACACAGAGAGATAGAGAGAACTCCCGGTCTTTCTTTATTGTTTTTCTTTCATGCGTACATAATGAAGGGGGTATGACTCTCTATTTATAGTCTACGGTGGGGTGCCCAGATATATCAGGACTCTTGACCATGGGCCCAGTTTCCTAACAAAATTAACGCATATAAGGCCATGTTCGATATATGCTCCTGCGTCGAGGGGCGCTTGAGGAGAGAAAGTTAGTTACTGTAGTCACCGATAAGAAAGAAGCCGGTACTTTAGCATTGCTGCTTGGTTAGGAGGCCGGTGCTTCAAGAGCACTCTGCTTAACTGAATAACTGCCTACGAATAGAAGAGAAGTTTTAGCTAGCGCAAACGTGCATGCATTAAAAGAAAGAGCTCTTATAGAGATGCTTAATGATGCGTTACTATTCTATTTTTTGAAGCATTCATCTAAGAACTCCTTGCATTGGAGACGCCTAAAAAGAAAGGTAACAGAGAAAGCAACCTGAAGTCCGTCGAGGAAACGGTGCTCATCCATCCTTGCCAGCAAAAAATATTGCCCAACGGGGAAGCACAAGCAATACTGAAAAGACGCTTGATTAACTACTAATAGAGAAACCCGATGATTCAAGGCAGCGCAGTGGCTTGGCTGTGATCGTTTTGGTTTCACTTTTAGCTTCCGGTTTATTTTTACTATTCATAAATTTTGTCTTTTTTTAAAATTTTTGACTTTTTGTTGAGTTTTTTTTGCCGGTTCTTTTTTCTCGTATTTGTTTGTATTATACGTAATGGGCTAACATATTTTTATATATTTTTTAATTTTTTTTAATTTAATTATGCTAAATAAGCATCTGTCAGCTACAGTGTTTTTTCGTCAGGTACAGTGCTTTTCAGCCATAAGCCAAAAAAAAGGCCCAAATGATCACCATAAATGGTTAGTCGTTGCTATACTTTTCTTTGAACTTCAAAGTCAACGAAGTCATGCCGATGCATTGGGTTCTGACAGCAGATCGCGACGTGGCTACCACATTTGATGGGAACCGATATTAATTTATTTATATCACGTACTCGTGACCCGGGCTGCATAACCGTACCGTCCGGCTTCCTCGATGAGAACTTGTAAGCAAATGCAAAGCGCATTGCATATTAATTTGTGTTGGACCAATCTGTTGGTAACGCACGGGAAATTAATCATTAAGATTTAGTCATAACTCATAAACCCCTCTGGTGTGCACATCTCGTTCAAATTGCACTCTTGCCTGTCATTTTATACATTAATTGTTGTTATTACTGTTAAGATTCGTAAGGTTGCCTGTCATATATATGTTATGTGAACTATATATATGCAACAGCCTTTTTTTGACCAAGCTGCAACTTAAAAATGAATCCAGTTACGTTGCACAGCATCGATTTGAAAATGTTTCGTGGCCTACCTAAGAGCAACAGAGAAATGAAAAATGACAGGCAGGGAAAGAACACTTGACGCTGGCTCATTTGGAACTAGTAGGATAAAGTCAAAGAAAGCCAGGCATAGGAAGGGGTTATTGTCCGCTACTTCAGCTCGAAAGGATAGCAACGCAACTTGATGGAAGCACTGCACGCAATTTTTTCACAAGAGGACTGAATCATTGCAAAATGGCAAGGCTCAAGTGGTGACTCTTTTGAACCTATGTGTTTTATAGACCACACGGATTTTTGTGTTTCTTTGTTTGGAACAGACTTTTCTTTTTAGAACAGCGAAAAAAACGTAGTGTTGCAATCGAAGATTGGCTAGACATATAAGCAGTTACTCATTAGTTTTGTCTTGTTGCAGTTAGGTCTTGCAGGGTTCAGAATCCTAGCTCAGCCAATATTGTATACTACCAAAAATTTTAATGTACGCCTTTTTTTTCTTTTCAGGGGAAATTTTGGACCTATGGAGTGCATAGATATCGGAGTTTTTTTTAATGTTTCTTTGCTAAGATATATTGCTGAGGTCAAAGGTTCAGCTGAAAATGTAAATCTGCTACACCAGTCCGTACTGGCAAAAGTTCTTCTGTACTCCGTCCTTTTCCTTTTTATGTCACCAAAAGATGACTCTAAATTGCATGCTGGCATGCAAGTCAACTGGTAGGGACCTTCATCACTTCCCAAGAAAGATTCATCAACCACCAATCTGAACACATGCTCATGCTCTCAGTCAATCTTAGATTTGTGAATCACACCAGCCGCATGCTAATGCCGACGATGTCCTTAAGAATTTGGCACGGAATTCCATACGGTTTTAGCTTTTAACTCATTTTGACTTTGGACTTATTTAAATCAAAAACCACTTAGAAAAGTTTCAGTTTCTAATTTCAGCTTATTTTGGCCTATTTTGCTTTTTCAATTTTTTTGCCTTTTCTTTTTTTTCCTGTATTCTTTTGTATTATCCGTGACGATATAACAGTATTTTTCAATTTTTTTCATTTGTTTCTTTTTTTTTCTCAGGAAAACTAACGACCGCTACAATACAATTTCAGTCATAAGCCAAGAGGCACAGCCAAAACCTTAAGCCATGAGCCATTTGGAGCACAACCTATATAGCTAACTACAGTAGTGCCAATGTTTTAATATCGATCTTACGTATTATTTGTTTGGGTTCTGAAAAACTCTTGAAGACCTAGCTACGATCATGCGGAGAGAAGACATAGAGATTTTTATACAGGTTCGGGCCTTCTGCAGCGAGAATAACAACACTACTTCCTGTTTAGATATATCTTAATGAACTGATTACAATGGAGAAAGTAATACGAAAAAAGCCTGCTCTACTGCTATTCTCCCTTGGATCTATCCCGGATCCTCCCCCTGCCCTTCCTGACGTCCACCTTTGTATAGCTTGCATAGCGACGACAGTTTCTCCTTGCCACGGGGTGTCTTAACATTTCGAATGATAACCGTTCGATGGGAGTTATTAGAGACGTGATATCTCACTCATTGTGCGGCGGTTCCTGCTAGGGTAAACTTATGCGTACTTATTTCAGAGAATAAATATCATGCTAACCGCCTTGTCAGACAGGCTTACAATGCAATGGGTTATTGTAAATAAATCAGTCGGAGTTTAGTTTAGTCGTTGGGCGATCTATGAACACAAGGTGGTCATAGGATAACTTATGACTGTGCCATGATCGTAGGAGAACTTACGACTATGAGATATCGTAGAAGAGCTTATGACTAAAAGGTGATCGTAAAAGAGTTTTTGACTAAGGAGTTATCATAGAATAGCTTATGATTAAAGAATAGTCGTAGAAGAGTTTACGACTAAGAAGTTAAGGTAGAAAAGCTCACGACTAAAGGATAATCGTAGAAGAGTTTATGACTAAAGTGTATTTGTAGAAGAGCTTACGACTAAAGTGTAGTTGTAGAAAGGCTTACAACTACCTTGTGAAATCTCTCCCTCATAGATAAGAGGTATACTCGAGAAGCATAATGATATAACCATATCATTTACAGATAAATAATAATTTGAGAATAGTTATATCATCATCAAGTAGCTTCAACTAATTTTGTGAGCCCAGCCTAAGGTAACTCCTACACGAGTATATTGGAAAAGATATCGTATCTTCGCTTTAGATTTTGTGTAATTATGAAGCTACTATGCATTGGATACTATCTTGAGTGATTGCAGTTAGTTATAGTTAGATGTGATTCTTGAGTCAAGTCACATGCATAACGGAATCTCGCCGCTGAATAATCCTATTACAATATAAAATTTTGCAAGTTTTTTAGTATTGTATCAAGCTCTTGTCAAGTTTTATGAGTGACATCTAAATGCATATTGCGTTTTTTTTTTGTTATTTTTGGAGGTTAAGTTACCAGAGGTGGGTTAGCCTAAAATATTTTCTAGAGACGTACCGTGGTTGGACCGTTGGAGCCGTCATGGGCAGTACCGTCTCCCGCCTCGCCGCCTCTCGTACAGCTACGACCAGCGCCGGTGACAACTCAATAAACCAAAAAAAAAAAACTAATGGTGGAGCAGGGGGACATTCCACGATAATGGCGACTAGTCAGCTTCGCCGAAGTGCAGTGCAAGATTGTTTATTTTTAGTATATGTTTTATGATTTTTATCGAATAAATAAATGAGATGAATACTTTGTTGTTTTTTTGAAATTATGTGTCAGGATATGGTATTTAACATGTTCAATAAACAATTGTGTTAGGACAAAAAACTATTAGTTATAGTCAAAAAGAAACCACCTAAAATAAAGGCGCACGAACCTAAAGCACAAATTCGAGTGAAATCCTAAAATACGAATCTAAAGCACAAATTCGAGCGGAATCCCAAAAGAATTATGCGGCGGATGTACGTGCGGCTAACGGAAAAAACAAAAATAAAATAAAAAAGTAACACAAGCCCAACGTGGCTAATTCGATCGCCACACCAACCCCACAACACAACCTTGCTAAAGCAGTCCGGTTAGTACGAGTCGAACTACACAAGAACTACATAAGCTCGGCACGGTAGTGGCCTCACACGCTCGATCACCGACCTCCTCCCCGACTGCACGCCCCACGGAGAGCACGTATCCCCGGCTAGTTATGACTGACGCCTCGCCCAAGGCCAAGAACCTCGACGGCGACACGGCGGTGGTCCTCCCGGTGACGGTCGATGACGGCGGCGTCGGCGGTGGCCATGGGAGGGGCGCCAGCAACAACAAGCTGTCGCTGGTCCCGCTCATCTTCGTCATCTTCTTCGAGGTCGCCGGCGGGCCCTACGGGGCCGAGCCGGCGGTGCAGTCCGCGGGGCCCCTCTTCGCCCTGCTCGGGTTCTTGATCTTCCCCTTCGTCTGGGCCATCCCGGAGTCCCTCGTCACCGCCGAGCTCTCCACCGCGATGCCGGGGAACGGCGGCTTCGTCGTCTGGGCCGACCGCGCGTTCGGCCCCTTCTCGGGGTCCCTCATGGGCACGTGGAAGTACGTCTCCGGAGCCATCAACGGCGCTGCCTTCCCGGCGCTCTGCGCCAACTACCTCGCCCGCGTCGTCCCCGCCGTGGCCGGCGGCGGCCCCCGGGTCGCCACCATCGTCACCTTCAACGTCGCGCTGTCGTTCTTGAACTACACCGGGCTGAGCATCGTGGGCTGGTCCGCCGTGGCGCTGGGGATCGCGTCGCTGTCGCCGTTCCTGCTCATGACCGGCATCGCGCTGCCGAAGATCAGGCCGCACCGGTGGGGGGTGACCGCCGGCGAGAAGGACTGGAAGCTCTTCTTCAACACGCTGTTCTGGAACCTCAACTACTGGGACAGCGTGAGCACGATGGCCGGCGAGGTGGAGCGGCCCGGCAAGACGTTCCCGACGGCGCTGGTGTCGGCCGTGACCATGACGTCGCTCGGGTACCTGCTGCCGCTCATGGCGGCCACGGGCGCCATAGACGCGCCGCCGGAGTCCTGGGGGAACGGTTTCTTCGCTGACGCCGCAGGTAAATCAAATCAAATCAAATCAACACACACGCATTACTACTCAATTATAATCTTGTTGCTTGCGACGTCATGTTCTTAGTCGTTTCATGCCGAGCACGCTGTCCCCGGCGGCCACATCCGCACCACCTCTCCGTTCGCAGCCAGCGCCTCCTCCCCCTCTCAGTAGGTGCCGCGCGCATCCGCGCCTCCCGCAGTCAGCGCCGCCTCCCTCATTCAGCGCCGCCTCCCTCTCCCGATCGATGGGCCAAATTTTTTTGAAATGGGCCAAAATTGGCAGGAATGGGCTTTTTTGGAAATGGGCAGAGAAAGCCGAGTTACATATGGATGGTTCATAGTTCAGATTCATTCGGACAAGTTTTTTTGTAGCCTCGAATTGACATACATTGCAAACTGGCCGACTGTAAGATACTTCTGAGTTCTGATTACATATGTTCAGTACCCTGTGGCCTATGACAAGCTTGCAATATAACAGTACCAAACATGCAAACTAACATCTTACATAGTTCTATAATTCAGATTTAGTTCGTTCTTTTGATAATAACAATGCCATTTGGTACCAACATTTTGTATCACGGTTCTTATCTCTGCAATGTAGGCATGATCGCCGGCAGTTGGCTCAAGTACTGCATCGAGGTCGGCGCGGTGCTCTCCTCCATCGGCCTCTACTCGGCGACGCTGAGCAGCGCGGCATTCCAGCTGCTGGGCATGGCGGACCTGGGCCTCCTGCCCCGCGTCTTCGCGCTGCGCTCCCCCGTCTTCAACACCCCCTGGGTCAGCATCGTCTTCACCAGCCTTATCACCCTGGGCATGTCCTTCTTCAGCTTCAACAACATCGTGGCCTCGGCAAACTTCCTCTACAGCCTCGGCATGCTCCTCGAGTTCGCCACCTTCGTCTGGCTCCGCATCAAGCGCCCCGAGCTGCCGCGCCCCTACCACGTGCCGCTGCGCCTCCCCGGGACCGTCGTCCTCTGCCTGGTCCCATCGGCGTTCCTCGTCTTCGTCATGGCCATCGCGGGGTGGAAGGTGTACGTGATCAGCGCCATCTTCACCGCGGTCGGCGTCGGGGTGTACTACCTGATGAAGTTCTGCAAGGCGAGAGGATGCCTAAAGTTCAGCACTGTCGACGAGGATATGATGTAGGAACGGCCATGTTTGAGAGTTGAGATCGTCTTGATATTTGTTGGAGGAGTGGTCCCACCTTGATCCAATCGGCAAACCAGAGCAAAGCCTATTTATGCGTGTAACTAGAAGGCAGGTCCACTAAGTCTATGCCAAGGAAATGATATGTTTGTTCCCACTATTTAAGACCTCAAGAGGGGTATTTATGTAAACACCTTATCCCATGGCTATAAATATAACCCCTAAGGTTCCATAGAGGGAAGATGACATTTGGTGTAACAAAAAGGCTTGAGTTGAGATTAAGCATTGTACATACGCTCAACACCACTCTCTCGTGAGTCTTAGGCTTTGGGTGTCTCTCTCGGATCTTTCGAAACTTCGGTATCTACTGTTTAGTATGTAACCACAGTAGTATCAAAATTAACACCTTTAATTTGGTACAAATGCTGACATGTTGCAAGTTGTATGTGCTTCTTTCTTTTGCAAATCATAGGAAATTAATCGCGTTTCTCGTAGCTGATGGAATCGGCAATTTAATGTTCGAATGGACTATCCGAGCTGATGCGTTCTATTCGGGTGAAATTTCAAGTGTAGCAGCCTCCGGAGTATCTCTACCAGCAACATCTTTTTCCTCGTTATTAGAAGCCATCTGTATTGTCCACAAATGGGAGCGCTTTCTTGCTTCGACGATCTGAAGTCCTATGGAGATGGCAAGACAAGACGAGACAGCCGGCGATGGTGCTCGATCATCTTGCCTCTGCAACCAGCGGGGATCAGAGTTCGGTGCTATCCAGTATCCACCAATTTTGGCTTACGAGGAATTCAGTTTGCGGGGAAGTTTTACGCTTTCAGGGGACGTGTGTATGGAGAAGGCAGGCTCGATCTACTTGGACGCAACAAGAGTCGAAAAGGTGGGCAGAGTAGCATGCCAAAGGCGTGATGGACAGCACGGCGTGCCGGAGACGACGACGACGATCATGATTCAGGCACAGCTGGGAAGAAACGGCGTGTCTTCATGTCAGTCTGAACCCTCAAGCGGCTTTGGCCTTTACTTGCTTTTGGTGGTGGTGGAATGGCGTTTTTCGGATCTGCTACAGTACTAAGGGCCTGTTTGGTAGAGCTCCACCAGCTCCAGATCCACTCTGATCCACCTAGATCCACCGTGGAGCAGCTCCACCGTGAATCTGGTTTCATCCAAGTGTTTGGTACAGCTCCAGCGCTTCTCTCTATCTCACTGCCAAACTGGGCCCACGCGTCAAGGGGCATAATGAAAAAATGCAAAAAAAAAAGCCACGGGCTTCTTCTTCTTCCTCCCGACAAGCTCGCGCGCAGGAGGGCAGGAGCTCACGACCACGGCCGGCGGCTCGGCGCGGCAGCGGTGCTCCTGCGCACGAGCAGTCGGAGCTCGGTCGCGAGAAAGAAGAAAAAGAACGAACCGTTTTTTTGTGTAACCAGTGGCAGTGGTGGGTAATTTTTCCCAACTCCACCAAACTTGAGTTGGTGAAGCACCCCTTGAGGTGTTCCACCAAATCCATGAATCTGGGGGTAGATCCACTGTTTTCGTGGAGCAGATCCATGGTGGAGCTGCTGGAGCTAGAAGTGTTTGGCTGGTAAAATTGAATCTGGATCTGTTTTTCGTGGATCTGGAGCTGGTGGAGCTCTGCCAAATAAGCTCTAAGTGCGCTACAATACGGATTGGCTGAGGTGGACTTTTCTCATGCCAAAGTACAGCGCGAAGGGATGTGGCCCTACGATGTGGCGTACTGGGCCTAATTGGACCTGTCCAAACTCATCCAATTAGTATATGGTATCCAGACATGTCTAATGCATAAATCCGTGCAGGCAACACTACACTTTACTCAAGCACGCCTCCCAGCCAAAACCTCATCGCAGATGGCCCCAACCCACCTCTGGGAACCGGCCCCAGCCACCACAGGCAACGGTCATGCAAGAGGGTGTAACAAGCCCTCTCATCTTCCTTATCGTCTTTGAGGTCGCCAGTGTTAGAGTATTAGCTAGGCCTTAACGACCGACGGACTCGAGCTCTCTGCGAATACGCACACGGACATAAGAGTAAAACACAGATCATTTTGGCGACATGATACACCTACATCCTTTTCATTTTTCTTATATAGAAAAGCAAAATACAAGACTTTGCAACCAACATGTCATCCCACGTTAAGAGTCCTAAACAAACACACCTAGACTTTGCCTAATTAAAGACTCCCTATCTCTAGTTACATGCGAGCTCGGAAACATGACCTTTTACGACTACTACAATACTATTCTTACGACTGCTACAATACTCTAAAGCTACGCGTTGGTCGTGGACTCACACCATCCAACACTTGGTTCCTTGGATAAACACACACAAGCTGATTACATGACCAGACCTAAAATAACTAGATTAACTCATCAATCTCCTCCTTAAGCTTTGTTGTCTTACGTCAATGCTCCGCACGCTGATTTTCTCCCCCATCTCCATGAACTTTAATCTACCAAGGGACTTAGTCAGGATATCAGCAAGCTGGTCTTCTATGCAAACATGTTGCACCTCTATCAACCCTGATTCCACACATTCTCTAATATAATGGAAACGGGTATCGATGTGTTTGCTCCTCTCATGGTAGACTGGATTCTTGCTCAACGCAATTGCAGACTGATTATTGATTTCAGAGTCACTTTCTCAACCATTGTCTCTTGCATATCAGCCAACAATCGTCCCAGCCACACCCCTTGACATGCTGTTGTATAAGCTACGATATACTCTGCTTCACACTAAGATAAAGCGACTACCTTCTACTTTTGTGAACAACAACTAATAGGGTTCTACCCAAGAAAAAATGCCATGCCTGAAGTGCTCTTTCGGTCATTAGTACCACCGACTAGGTCAATATCAGAGTAACCGATCAACCCCAACTTTCTTCCTTCTCGTAGACACACCTTTAATTCAAAGTTTCTTTCACATACCTTAGTACGTTGTGACATCCCAAATTTTCATTTTATTTAATTTTATTTTTCTAGAATTTTCAAATCCTTCTTTTGTTTTGTCCTCATTAAAAGATATTAAGATTGGGAGAATTTTTTATCCAAATAAGTTTAAATGCTTTTATTGGAGTTCCTTGCAATTTTATAGATTTATAGGAATTTTCTGGGATTTATTGGAGTTTTCTGCTATTTTCTAGGCCTAAAAATCTTTTCTCGGATTTTCTGAAAATTAGAAATCAAAATCTAAATTATAAAAACCCCTCCCCGCCCTCTGGCCGACACGTGGACGGCCAGATACCATCCACGTCACCTCCGCCATCCCGCCTTCCTCCCCTCCCCGCTCGCCACGTGTGCGGCCCGAATTCACCTCCGCTCGCATGCCCGACCCATCTCCCCGTCCGCTCCTCACCTCTCCTTGACTGTCCGATTCTCATCCGATGCTCGTGTTTTCCCCTCCCCTCCCTCTCGCGCTGACAGGTCGGCCCCACCCGTTGGGCCCTTTCCCTACCCCGCGCCCGTCTCCTTCCTCGCGCCACCGCAGCCCGCAACTGTCCCCGCCCTACCCGGCCGCCACCCCGCTTTTCCCAGCCACTCCCCCACTCCCGCGCCTGCACCGCCCCACTCCCCCACCTTGCGCACCCGTTTTCCCCCTCCGTCCGCGCCACTCCCCCACCTCCGCCCACCTCCGGCGAGGAATCCCCGCACCGTCCCTTCCCCTCGCCCCTATTTAAACCCACCCCGAGCTTCGTCTCATCTCGCCCCACCTCCCTCCGCTCCTCCCATCCCTTCTCGTGCACCGAAGCGCCCCCGCGCCGTGCGCATTCGCCCCTGCCGCCATCGCCAACTTCGGCGAGAAATCGCCGCCACCTCGAAGCCTCTCGCGCCCGGCCGACTCCACCCCGAGCTCCCTTTGTTGATGTGGCGCACATGGCTGCTAATAGATTAGGTGCATACAACCACAGTTTATGACCGTGCACCTAAGACTACAGCATACGACCACGGATTATGACCGCACGTCTATGACCACAGCATACCAAAACAACAACACCTACAACTTAAACAACAAGCCACCAAAGACATGACACCAATCATAAATAGGTCTGCTTTGATTCATATGTATTATCTAATTGAACTATTTTATAGTGTAATTAGATAATGTTGAACTAAAAGAGGCCTATTTATGAGTACGCGAGAATACAATTACAGATGGTTCTTAACTAAAGCCGTTTATGATAGTAAACTATCATAGACAGTTCTTAATTAAAACTGTTTATGATCTTAGACTATCATAGACGATTCTCAACTAAAATCACCTGTTTTGTAACTTATCACAGACGATTCGAGAGCCATATATGATAATCACCTATTATCATAGACATATAAATTCAGGTAGATCAGAAACCATATGTGATGACGGTTTCGAATCATCTGTGATGACCATTTCTGTGGTAGTGGGCGCTTCACAATTGAAAATAGACCTAATTGGCATGGGGAACAGGTAGAGGGGATGATGGCGAAGCTTTGGGCGAGGCTCACTAAGAGCGACGAGATCAATGTTAGCGACGGGTTGTGTTGCAACAAGGACGACAATGAAATTCCGATGATGTACTGCGAGAAAAGAGAAGTTTATTGCGAGAAATGTTGATAAGATGCTAGAATACAATGTGACGTGAACAAAATTACTAGAAGATCACAGGAGCGATGGGGACTGGTTGACGGGCGACGGCTGGTCGTGGGGAAGACGGTCCCATGCGGCGGCAGTGGTGCACGAGTAGCAACAGGAATTGTAGAGAGTGTACTGGGGTAGAACGTTGTTATGAGTCTCCAAAAGCTAATTTGAACACACCTGCTTCGAATACGCTTTGAAAAATCAGCTCAGCTAGTAGTCAATTTTACTTTTAGTCATGGCTTCTTTTAGCCACTACAGTACCATTTTAGCTAAATGCCAAAAATTAAAAGCCTGTTCCTTACCCGTCTCTCTCCTCTCTCGCTCCCTCCCGGAGTAAAATTCTACCGGATGGCCTCTAACCCTAGCTTCTAGTTACAAAAAATCAGATGAGCTGAACCCAGCCCAAGTAGGCTACAGACAGGCCTTTCGAATTTGGATGTAATTTTGTTCTTGTCTTCCCTCCATGCAGGCGTGATCGGGGGGCCATGGGTCAAGTACTGGACTGAGGCCGGCGCGGTGCTGTCCTCCATCGGGCTGTTCGAGGCCCAGCTGAGCAACGGCGCGTTCCAGCTCCTCGGCATGGCGGAGCTCGGCCTCCTTCCGGCCGTCTTCTCCCGCCGCGCCACACGCCCCCGGACCCCGTGGGTCGCCATCGCCGCGTCCACCGCCGTCACGCTGGGCGTCTCCTTCCTGGGCTTCGACGACGTCGTCGCCACCGCCAACCTCCTCTGCAGCCTCGGCACGCTGCTCGAATTCGCCGCCTTCCTCTGGCTCCGCGCCAGGCACCCCGCGCTCAAGTGGCCCTACCGCGTGCCGCTTCAGCTGCCCGCGCTCGCGGCCATGTGCGGCATACCATCGGCGTTCCCGGGTGTTGGCCGTCGCCGGCGCGATGACGGCGCTCGGCGTCGGGTGGTACGGCGTCATGAGGGTGTGCAGGTCCAAGAAGTGGCTCAGGTTCAACACCACCGTCTCTGTTGATCATCATGATTCATCAGATGCTAAGAGACCGAGTCTGACCTTTTGAAGCGTGGGCATTTCAATTCAGGTTCCTTGATGGCGTTTGTTTCTTTCTTTCATGGCTTCTCTTGGTGTTGAACTGCTGATTGATTGTATGATAAAATGTGACATTCATCGTGCCAAAAAGGAAAATGGAAGAAAAGTAATCCTACCACTCATGAGTCATGATCAGGTACTGAAAATACTACCAAGATGTGTTCTTGGTGATAGGGAGTTAAAAGTGTGTGCAATGTTAACATATCTCCTCTATTGGCAGTATATTTCTGCCATAGTTAGAATCTTTGTATAGATAGAAAGCCTGATGTAAATATAGAATGAGATAACTCAATATCGGCATGTACTATTCATGGTATGGCTATTGTCATCTATATATATATATGAGGCTGCGCAGTCTGGTTGGGTATTGAGCCAATCAATCAAATCTCTTCCTTGTTTTCTAGTTTTACATGGTATCAGAGCCATCCTCTCCTACCAACATGAGTTCGTCGAGTAGCTCCTCCTCCTCCAACATGGTGTCTTCCATGTCGACGGCAGCCGGCGGAATCATCCCCACACCGGCGTTTGGTCATCTCATCACCATCAAATTAACACAGGAGAATTATCTCTTGTGGAAGGCGCAAATCCTTCCCTATTTGCGCAGCCAACAATTGCTTGGCTATGTGGATGGCACTGCTCAGCTCGGCTCCAACCATCACGAGACGACGGCGAGAAGGTGCAAATCGGTGGCTAACCCAGTATCGAACACAGGTGCAGCAGATCAACTTGTGCTAAGTTCTCTCCCGTCCTCCTCTCTCCCGAAGTTCGCACAAGTATTGCTCCTACCCACCGCAAAGGATGTTTGGACCGCTTTAGAACATATGTTCTCCTCGCATGATCGAGCTAGAATCATGCGATACGACTCCTTCTCTCCAACACCAAGAAGAAGGAACTCTCGGTTGCCGAGTATTTCCGGAAGATGAAATCCTTGGCGAGATACCATGGCTTCTACTGAAAACCACCGAGCAAGATGAATTTATCTCCTATGTGCTTGCTGGACTTGATCCAGTACAATCCGTTGGTGACTTCCATCACTACAAGAACAGATCCTATCGCACCATCGACCTTTATGCACATCTTCTGAATTTTGAGATGATGCTTGAACGTCGTGGACCGGGTGTGCTTTAGAATTCTAATGCACAACAGATTCTCTGTTCCTCGCAAACGCAGCAATGCGTGGTGGAGGCCGAGGCAACCGTGGGCGAGGCCGATCGTCGGAGGACGGCAAGGTGATTATGGTGGTCGGATGAAGCAAGGAGATGGCAATAAGAAACACTTCAACACGAGTTCGGGAGGAAACCACCCACATGCCAAGTGTGTGGAAAAATAGGCCATAGCGCCTTGAAGTGCTATTATCGTTTTGATCATGCTTATCAAAGTGAGGAACCTCGTGTAGCAAATGGCAAATCTTGGTTCGTGGCATTGGTGGTTTCTATAATGTCGACACAAACCGGTATGCGATACGGAGCTTGGACCACATTACTAATGACCTTGACAGACTCACCATGCGTGAAAAATATCAAGGAAATGATCAGTGCACACACTAGTGGCTCGGTATGCATATTAGTCACATTGGTCAATCCATAATCCCTACTTCCAGTAGAACCATACACCGAAAAACATCATTCATGTCCCTCAAGCTGCTAAGAATCTCCTTTCGTTCATCGACTTACCTCGGATAATAATGCCTTTCTTGAGTTTTATCCTAACCATTTTTCTCTCAAGGATCACCCACGGGAAAATTCTCACGCAAGGCGGATGTGAGCAAGGCACAGCACCCTCTTCACTTGTTGTCGGTCTTGATCCTCCCAAGCTGCATCTCCTCCAAGCAAATCTTGGCTACCTCGAGCCGACACGTATGAGTGGCACAACCGTTTGGGGCATCCTTCTTTTCATGTGTTCAGCAAGTCATTAAGGAGAATAAACTTCCTTGTTCTAGGTTGTCCAAAGAAGTCTCGGTGTGTGATGCTCGCCAACAGCAAAAAGTCGTCAACTCCTTTTGCTCGCTCAAATAGAATTGTGTCCACCCTCTAGAACTCATCCATTCCGATGTTTGGGGCCCTGCCTTACGTAAGTGGATACAAATACTATGTGAGCTTTGTTGATGCTTTTAGTAGATTTACTTGGATCTACTTAATAAAGAATAAATCGATGACTTTGGCATATTCTCTCAATTCCGAATCATGTTGAACGTCTTTTGAGCAAGAAAATAATCTCTGTCCAAACAGTGGGGAGTATCAAAGATTGAATTCTTTCTTTGGACAACTAGGAATTTCACATCGGGTTTCTTGTCCTCATACGCACCAACAAAATGGTTGTGCTGAACGAAAACATCGCCACATTGTTGAATTAGGCTTAGCCCTGTTGGCTCATGCGCACATGCCCTTGAGATTTTGGGATGAAGCTTTCTTAACTTCCACTTTTCTTATCAATCGCATTCCAACACCAGTCCTTCAAGGTTTGACTCCAATTAGGAAACTTTTTGGCACTTCCCCGGACTACTCCTTTCTTCGAACCTTTGGATGCGCATGTTGGCCTAACCTTCGCCCTTACAATGCTCACAAATTGGATTTTCGATCCAAACAATGTGTTTTCCTCGGATCTGCAGTCTTCACAAAGGCTACAAATGTCTTCACATCTCCACCTGTAGAGTGTATGTCTCTAGAGATGTGGTGTTCGATGAGGTGTTTTCCTTTCTCCAAAAATCAGTCCACTCCTACTAAATCAAATTCGGAAGATATTGTCATACTCCCTCATACCTCGGTTGACCAATTGACTAATGTGCAAAAATTTCTGAAGCATCTAATGTGTCCTCTCGGCTGAACAGGATCAACTCGAACGTCGATATGTTTCGTGCGAATGAAGAGGTAACCTCTGCATCGATGAGACGCCGTGCAACCTCATCCGATGGTGCTGTCTCAAGCTCTTCGGATGTGTCCAGTTCTTGACTCAAAATACTCCAGCACCAAGAAGACTGTCACTCGACTCCAAAACAACATCCGTCAACCAAAAGAGTTCAAAGATGGGACGATCGATATGCATGCACCGCCAAGACTATTGAACCGAGCTCTTATGTGGATGCATTGACAGATCCTCGTGGAAACGTGCAATGGATGAAGAGATTTTAGCTCTCAATAGGAACAACACATGGCGCCTAGTTCCTTATACTCCGGCAAGAATCTCATTGAATGTAAATGGGTATACAAAGTAAAAAGAAAAGTGATGGCTCGGTTGTGATACAAAGCGAGGTTAGTGGCAAAAGGGTTCAAACAAAGATATGACATCGATTATGAGGACACCTTTAGTCACGTTGTTAAGCCCGCTACTATACGTCTTGTTTTGTCCATTGCGGTCTCGTGGATGGATTACTCGACAACTCGATGTTCGAATGCGTTTCTCCATGGCATTCTAGAAGAGGAAGTCTATATGAAGCAACCACCGGCTATGAAAACAAGGATTGTCCACATTATGTTTGTCGGTTGGACAAGGCATTATATGGATTAAAGCGAGCACCTCGAGCATGGTTTTCTCGATTGAGTTCAAAGTTGCAAGGGCTAGGCTTCCACCATCAAGAGCAGATGCATCTTTGTTTGTTTACCAAAACAATGGTGTCATTATCTATTTTCTTATTTATGTGGACGACATTATTGTTACAGAGTTCTTCCACCGCTGCAGTGCATTCACTAATGAAGAATCTGCAAGAAGATTTTGCTCTTAAAGATCTCGGTGAGTTGCATTTCTTCTTGGGCATAGAAGTTTCCAGGAAAGATGATGGACTGGTTTTGTCTCAAGGAAGATATATCTCTGATCTCCTTACTCGTGTTGGAATGAAACACTGCAAGTCTGTGTCCACTCCCTTGTCAGTTTCAGATAAGTTATCGGCTCAAATGGGAGAAGTCCTGCAGCCAGAGGAGGCAACAAATTACAGGAGTATTGTGGGAGCACTACAATACCTTACGTTGACAAGGCCAGATATCTCCTTCTCTGTCAACAAGGTATGCCAGTATCTACACAAGCCTACCACTCAACATTGGGCAGCAGTAAAACGCATACTCAGATATTTGAGTTATACCTCTACTGTCGGCCTGAAGATTCAGAAGTCTGGTTCAGACCTTGTGAGTGCCTTTTCGGATGCCGATTGGGCTGGTTCATCTGAAGATCGACGATCCACCAGAGGTTTTGCAGTATTTTTTGGACCTAATCTAATCTCCTGGAGTGCTAGAAAGCGACAAGCGGTGTCGGATCGAGTCAGAAGCTGAATACAAAGCCTTAGCCAACGCTACTGCTGAGATTATATGGCTGCGATCATACTGCGTGAATCGGGCATTTTCAATCAAGAGCTCCTTGCTTGTGGTGTGACAATATTGGCGCTACATACCTCTCAGCCAATCCGATTTTTCATGCCCGAACGAAGCACATTGAAGTGGATTTTCATTTTGTTCGAGAGCGGGTTGCGCAGAAAACACTTGACATCCGATTTATTTCATCACAGGACCAGGTAGCGGATGGTTTTACTAAAGTTCTTCCTTTGGCTTTGATGGAGAAGTTCAGAATCAATCTTAACCTTGTACGGTTATGATTGAGGGGGGCTGTTAACATATCTCCTCTATTGGCAGTATATTTCTGCCATAGTTAGAATCTTTGTATAGATAGAAAGCCTGATGTAAATATAGAATGAGATAACTCAATATCGGCATGTACTATTCATGGTATGGCTATTGTCATCTATATATATATATGAGGCTGCGCAGCCTGGTTGGGTATTGAGCCAATCAATCAAATCTCTTCCTTGTTTTCTAGTTTTACATGCAAAACGAGCAAATAAAAATCAGACATTTGTCACAAGTCATAAGCTCCATATATACGATCCCTAAACAGCAAAGATCACACCGTATGCGACCTGACATCTACAACACCAATAGCTCCTCAAGAACATAAATAAAGATGTGATTAATCCTTGTACAATAACTAACGGCGACACGAGCGCTCTAGAGCTAATCCAAATTCACGATTCGATAATAATTTACATCAGGCCGGTCGACGCAAGAAGAACGGCAAGAACAAGAGCAGAAACAGCACTCAGGCGAGTGCGAGACACGACGTGGCGGCGCCCGCTGTTGTAAGGGTCGAGCGTGCTGCTGGGGCTCCCGCCGAAGGTCCCGCTCCCGTTGAAGCTCCCCGGGGGGCCGAAACCGGACGGGGGGCCGAAGCCGCCCGCCGGCGGGGTGAAACCGGTCGGAGGGGCCGTGCCGCCCGCCGGGGGGCTGAAGTCGGTCGGAGGGCTGGAGCCGACCGGTGGAGTGAAACCTGCCGGAGGGGTGAACGCGGTCGGAGGGCTGGAGCCGACCGGTGGAGTGAAACCTGCCGGAGGGGTGAACCCGGTCGGAGGGCTTGTGCTCGGCACACTCGAGTTCGAGCCTCCTGCCATCGTGCTGTAACCATGCCAGGGAAACGTGGTGGTGTCAGTGTGCGCGCGTTTCTTGGAAGTCTGGCAGAACAGAACAGAACAGAAGAAGAGCGTGCCGATTTTTAAAGATTTGGAATCGATCTTACCTGCCCGCGAATACGCATGACCCTGAACCTGAAATGAGTCGATCGTCACATGGAAGCGTTAGTGTTCGTCAACATTGCTACAGGATTCAGAGGAAGGAAGAGCAGTATACGAGTGACACAGGTTAAATGTGATAGTCACAGAAAGTAGCTTACTGGGATCACTAGCAGTGGTGGTGGCAGTGCCATTGAACGAGCAGGTCGCACCGGTGCTCGCCATCTTTTGGTAGTAGTCGTTGTAGGCGTAGGAAGCCAACGCCGGCAGGTTGTTCTGCATGTAGCACGGCCCACCAGGCTGTATCGCCGAGCAGTCGGCGTGGCCCGGCCCGCACGCCCAGTTGAGCCCCGCCTGCAGCGCCGTCGGGTCGGCGTTCTGGAGCGCGACGCAGAACGTCCCGGTCCCGGTCCCCGTCGCCAGCGACCGCCTCCCGCCCTCACCGGGATGGCCATACAGGTAGCTGTGGTACACGAGTGCCTCGCCGGCGCCCAGCTCCTCCGATCCCACCGCGATCACCGGAATGCCCGAGAAGTTCAGCGCCCGCATCGCGCCGTACACGCCGTCGACCTTGGTGTCCGTGGCCTCCGACGGGTGGGACTTCAGAAACAGCGGCGAGCCAGTCTCCTTCAAGAACCGTAGCAGGTGCCCCGTGACGGTGGACCAGGCCGGAGCAAGCGACACTCCGGACAGCGCGCTCGACACCTTGACACGACCGTCGAGGCCAGCGGCGACGAGCGCGGAGTGGAGGTTGAGCATTGCGGGGACCAGGAAATACGCATTCCCGGGGGAACTGGTCACGACGTCGTTGCCTGCCAGAATGTGCGTGATCTTGGTCTCTGGGAGGAACGGCACCACGTTCGCGGCGACCCAAAATTCAGCTTCTTCCTGGAACTCGGCGATGTGCTGCAACTGCTCGTTTGGGGTGACGAGGATGACCTCTGCTTCAGTGTTTGCTAGGGATCTCAGCAGCCGGTGGTCTGCTTCGCACACGCGCGCTTGTTTGGTCTGCTTAGACTGAACAATTTTCACAATGTCTGACGGAGAATTCTCTGACCAAGGGATCACGTTGGCTCCGAGAGAAGTACCTGCCCATTGTGAAAACAGGTATTTTTATGTAAGGCAGGCAGCATATTGAGGATCCTGTATCCTGAGCTTATGAACACTACTTAAAATTATCTTCCAAAAGTGTCAAGTTTTAGCAAATGTTGTATGAATATGTAAGAAAATGCACTTGTTGTATTAGAGCTTAGAATCATTTTCTTTAATCAAGGAAAACATGAACTGCATAGAAGTATCAGGGTACTGGAAAGCAGCAGCATAATACAGGCAGCATTACAGCCGTACAGGCTATAGTTCAGACTTCAGTCTGTTCAGTATTTGAGTGGTGGATTTCTTAGAGATGACTGGTAATGTTTTTAATGTGTCAAACAGCATCATCCATTAAGATAAGTATTCGCATCACTCAGTTTCTTAAACGAGAAGAGATAACCGATAAGCTTCGACGCTTTTGTTGACTCAAGATAAGATATATAAAGGGAGGGCACAAGCATATCTTAAACTTTGTAGCTTAAAAGTCCCTTTGTAATGCTGCACACTTTATGTCTGGTCATCATGTATTTCTAGCGAAGTAAAGAATCTTACTGGTAGAAAAAGGAAGTGAGAAAGGAACCCGGCACTACTGAAACTGAAGCAAAAGCTATCAGCACTACACAGTACACATACGAACGGACATACCTGATGCATTCCAGAGAAGAAAGATGAGAAAAAACATGCATCCCTGCCATGTTTTGTGCAACATCCTCTAATAATAAGATGTCCAACGGTAACTTCTGCAAGCACCACCTAGAGCTGAAACTAGCAGAAGAAGAAAATTTCAGAATAGCATAGGGAGAGTACTTGCAATTGGATAGTTACATACTCATGTCACTATGTCAGGAGAGAAAGGCCTAACAAACTAAGTGAGGAACAGAATAAGAGACCAGTAGGACACCGAAACTAGCATGTCGAGATCAGCAGCCAACTTAGATGAACAATCGATACACATACAGCGTGCAACCATATCAACTTAAAAACTGTCTGTGTGGTGCTTGAATAGTTGCATCTTTGGAACGCAAGGAAATGTAAATTCTAAAACGGAGCCTAACTGCCTGAGCTTATTTGAAATGCAGGAATTCTACCAGAAACGGTATAAATTTGTTCGATTTCCATGCTCCGAACAAGGAGTAGGTGCATGTAGCTATCAGGTTGAAACAAAAGTACGCAAGAACTGGAGGAGGTTGGGGGTTGGAACAAAAGTATAGACGAATTGGCCAACAGAACAAAGATAGCATACGCCTGCTGTATTATTTGAGCCCATTGAAGCCTTCAAGATGCTTCGAGATCGAACCGTATTCGCAGCAGACAACACTAGTCCTACAGGGCGACGTCACCGGGAAGGCAGAAAAATAATTGAGATGCGACACTCGTCGGAGGCGAACACGAGTTGTGTCAGCGTGTGACACACGAACTTGGCTGATGCATTAGCGAGTGCCAACATCTAACAGGATCACAATTTATGGAGCCACTGTTTAGCTACGGATTAGATCCGTTTATCCAGATGGTTAGTACACTAAAGCGCCTAATTTAGTACTTAACTACCTTATTAAGTACTTTATAAATCACAATCACTGCTTAACTATAGTGACCGAAATGAATTGGTCCTAACAAAAACTTCACCTGCAAATATAAAATGAACATGTCACTGTTCTGTTCTGTTATTTGGGTGCCCAACTGAGATGCTTCAAGAAAAAAAGGAAGAATCTTGTTGGATAGGTTGCAGTCAACTAAAACCTTGGCCAGCCTGCTTCTTAGACGGCTGAGTATTCCTAGGAAGCAACGAGACCCAATTGGGAAATCTTTTGGTCTGATGAACTACTGGGGGGAATGAAACAAGATATAGATGGCACAAAGTATATACGTTATGGATTGAAAAGATAGCACTGTAAAAATTGAGTTGAATTGGTGAACATGTATCGAGGCTATCAACTACACCAATGTTAAACCTAAGAATCCCAAGAAGAAATAAAAAGAGAAACCAGCAGTACAGAATCAAGAAGACCTACGTAAAACAGAGGAGACTCAGAATAGCACTAACTAGGCAACCATTAGGGGTGGAAACAATTCGGATACGATCGAATAGTCTCAAATACGAATACAAATTCATACAAATACGAATTTGAATATTCTTAAATACGGATATGAATATTCTCGAATACGAATACGGATATTTTTGAATACAGATTTTCTCGGATATGAATATCGGATAAAATGGATTCCTAGCGGTTTTGTCGATTTTTCACCGGTTTTTGACCGGTTACCGGTTTTAAACCGTATAAATTCAAATTTTGAATCACAGTCTCGAATACGAATACGGATATGAATATTCTCGAATATAAATATTTTTAAATACAGATATGAATATTCTCGAATACGAATTTTGTTTACCACATTTGCGTTTTCTCGATCGGAAAAACAAATTATCCGTTACCGTTTTCCACCCCTAACAACCATGGCCACAAAAAGAAAAACCCAAAAAAAGGGTGGGGGGGTGGGGGGGAGCCAAAATGGTATGTACAGAGAAGATGTAGCCCAAGGACAAAAGAAGGAAAAGGGAGAAAATTAAGCTACACAAATTCAGCAACAACAGAGGAAGCCATCGATGGAGGAACGGGAGTTTTCCTCCCAAAAAAATGGAGGAACTGGAGCTTACTGATGACGGCCATACCTCGAGCAAAGTTTCCAGTAGTCAGCAAGAACGAGCTTGGCTTTGCGTCTTCTGGACGAAAGCCTGTAACAAGATTTGAGACGAGAACCCTGTGTTTCTTGCGAGCGAGCAGAGCCAGCAACAGAGCAGCAGGGTGTATGTATCTAGTTGAGGGCACTGCCCTCATATATGCACACTAATCAGCCATGGATAGGCGCAGTTAGGACGCTAATGATGTGCGCTAAACGACACCATCAGTGGTGACACCGAACTGCTGAGAGAGATGAGGCGGTGCAGCGGCCGAGAGAGAGGTGATGGTAGGAAGGAAAAAACCACCAAAGTTTCCTTGTTTGTATATGTGTGATGTGTCCGTTCTCTAAAGCGCGTATGGTTTGCAGTTCGGCGCCTGCCGTTTGCAATATATATAAATTTTTATTTCAGGGGATTACGGCTGCCGGATGAAGCTGCTCGATCGTTGCATCAAGTGCTGCCCATGTCACTCGCCGAAAGATCGAGATTGTTTGGACAACCATTCTCTGCCTTCTATGGGTCTATTCTTTTTAGCTACGATTTGTAACTTTTACTTATGATATATAATTTTTAGCCTGTTTATATGAGAGATTATAGAGTAATAGAAACTCACGTGCGATTTTTGCTGATATAAATGAAGTCAGTAAAGTATGTACTGTAATTAACTAGTAGATCTTATCTTAAAAAATATTTCGTTTAAAAGCTAGTTATTGTAGAAAAGTCGACAAACAGTTTTTAGAAACTAAAAAGAACATAGCCTATTATAGCTTACTTCAAACCCATGGACAAATATTCTTTGCCTCTTATTTATTTTAAGTTGCGGCTTATAACTTAAGTTATAGTTTATGGTTTAAGGTAAGACTTACTAATTTAATACACAGTGGTTGTTGAGATAAATTAAAAACTGAAAAGACAAAAAAAAAAAAAGGCTTACTTCAGTTTGTAGCGCTGATGCTAGGAAAGCATATGTGAACCACTGTGGATGCATGCGCGATCTTGGGTTAAAAATCTACACCACAGATCTTGTAAATTTTAGCGAGTTTTGTTTGCACCATAGCAATCAGATACAAAAATAAGCACACAGAAGAAAACTTTTGGAAGGTGTGCAAGCTTAAATTTGGTACGTCTGGAACCAAAGAATTTCACGTGAAGGAGTTCTTTTCCTCCCTAGCTCCACTTGAAACGGGTCTTGGTTAGGTTGACAAGCCAAACACAAGATGTCGTCGTGCATCTCGTTTCCGTGGGCACGCGGCGGAGGCAACGACAGGTGTTGGGTGCGGCCGCACGTGGTCAAACCGGGACACACCCACATTTAGCGACTCGCCGTCGGCCGCTCAGGAGCAGGTGACCAATCCACACACCACTACATCGGCATCCAACCAAACCTGATACGATTAGCATATCATCCTACCCTCCTCTCTTTATCTCACTTTCCTTCTTTCCTTGATGCTCGAAAGCAAGCATGTTCTATGCCATTAGCTGCTGCCAATCCGAGCTTACCTTCGCAATCTGAATCTGGTGATGCTAACCGCGGACATATGTGTTCCCTGCTTTATACCATCACTTCATTAACGCCTTGCTTCCGCTAACATTTGCGGCTAGTTGCACCGAAAAAGGCTGGCTAAAGAGGGCTCGCGAGAGGAAGCTTTCTGCCTTTGGCTAAGGGCCGCTTTCGGCTGAAATAAACTAGTTTATATATCTAAAATATTGTACTGTAGCTGATGATGTCTTATTTAACGTAATTAACTTTAAAATTTTTAAAAAAGAAAAAACAGGTTAGACCATTACGAACAATGCAAATGAATACGAAAAACAAAAAGTCAAAAAACCAGAAAAAGACGAAATCAAGGAACCATGAATTAGAAGCCAGAAGTCATAAGCTGAAGTCGAAACGAGCGGTGCCAAGTGTCGGACCCCAGATTTAGCAACCCGGAATCCTCTGTGATTCTACCACACTATTCCCTAAATCAGTAGATAGTGCTCATACATACATTACCGTATATCAAAAACATATAATGCGGAAGCGTATATAATACAGTAACAACTTACTCAAGAGTCGATCAGGCCGAAATCAATGAAATGTAGCATTACAAACTTCACACAGTGGGACCCTCAGGACTTGCCCATCGGCAGCCAATTGGGGATTCGTGACCTAGTTCTTGGCCTCTTCATCTTTCAACTCTACCGATCCCCTTAAGGCACCGTAGGGCTTGATCTTCTTTTTCTTATTGACTGAGTGATGGTAATTGAGTAGCAGTGAATACAACGGTAATCAGTAAGCCACCATACAGAATGCAAATAATAATAGTGCAAGGTTGTCAAGTGAGGCTTGAGGTACCTTTGGTTGCCAAAAGCATTGTTTGGAAAATACAATAAATAGGAAAAACTCCTAAAACTTAGCGGTTTTAACCGAAACAGATTTTCTTAAGTTGATATGAGAATGCAATATTAATTATAGCCCAGGTTACATCCACCTTTTACAGTGTATAGTTACCTCCACAAAATGCTAGTTTTCACCACTGGAGTACAGTTTCCTCTAGGAAAAATCAAAGTCAGGTTTACTTCCATCTGACTAATTTTTATCCCATCCACAAAGATTTTTAAAATAGAACTAACTCGAGAAAATTCCCATGTCCGCCCTTGACTGTGGGCATGGCTATCTAAATAGTTTATACTTTGCAGGGACTGTACATCTTTACCCACAAGAGACAATCAACTTGATGGCCCTACGTGATTCCTTGGTCACACAGATCGAGAGATTATCACGAGGCCTTTACAATACCTCGCCCCTTAGCATATCACCCATATGGGCTTATCCCTCATGAAAAAGGTCCCATAAGTTGTGCAGGATATTCCACCATAGTTTAGCGTAGTCGGATTCCACTCTCCACAAACGCTAGCTTTGGCAAACATCACCCTCCACTTAGTATCCCATTAAGGCTGGATCTTCCTTATCCTCCTGCACCTATCCCCTAGGAGATGATTTCGAGGGTCTAGTAAATTATTTAACCAAGTCTACACTTTGCCAGCTTGTGGTAGTACTATTTTACACGAGGAGGTCATCACAGGATTAAGTCCTTAATTTGCCTGAACGGTTCATACCACAAACCACAATTTCTCATGCGACATCAGCACCAGCCTCTCTTACCATCCGCCCAAACAGGTATAGCAGGTTTTTAGGGTTTTGAGAAGCATAAATCTAGTTATCATAAATTATCAGTCACTTACATCCCGTGACTGTTCCAAAATAAGTTTTCACGTTTAAAGATTGATGATCAGGGCAAACTAGTGCCCTAGACTTGACAAGACTAGTATGGCATTTAATATGACTTATAGTTAGTAAAGTTATCATTAACATCTATGGTGGCAAGGATCAGGTGATTCAAGTGTTAAGGATGGCATATTAAAATTATTCCAATATCAAGTAGGCATGTAGCTACCTTAACCTTTGACATACACTTGCATAATAAATTAAGCATGCGATTTGATAATTTAATGAAACATAATTTTGCATAAAATATAGGATCAATATGATCAAAGTGATGACTTGCCTAGCTCAATTTACCGTGGCCCTGATTTTACTCAAAGCCTTCTCAGTCAGTAGTTTTGAGTTTCTGGTATTCGTCTCTTACCTGGATCTTGATCCCGCTCGAACTTGTCATCTCTTCGTGGCTTCAGCTTCTAATTATATGACAATCCATTGACAACCAAATAAAACCAAGAACACATGAAACTCCAATTAAATTCAATTGAGTTTATTTATAATTTGCTATGATTAAAGATATGAAAGAAGATTTGGCAAGTTACGGGATAGAGATGGAGTCAAATGAATTTTTGAGTGGAACTGAAGTGACGGAATAACTTCGCCAAGAAGGATAAAAAGAGAGATTGATGCCGAAGGAATATTCACAAGAATATTCCGCTTTAGATTGGAGTATGGCTAGACTTTCCATGGGTTAGGCAAGACCTATGGATGGATGGGAGAGATTAACCGGGATATTGAGAAAAAGATTACTGATGCTCCAGTTATTTTGAGAATGTTTTAAACAAATATGAGGTGACCCTTGATTTAAATCTCGACATTTTACAGATAATTTTTGGAGACTTAGACTTAAATGATTTACCAAAAATTATTTTAAGCATTGTTTTAAAAGAGGGGCCTCATGATTTCTGGAGATGAGCAAACCACACTTGATATTATATGTGGCATGCAAATCATTCTTGAGAGATAGTCTTATTAAGCAAGATATTTTAAACTGTCACTATTTGGAGTGTGAAAATTAATGATACATTTATTCAAATTATTACATTAATTATCTTTATTGCCTTTTATCTTGGTTGTCATGGACTTAGGCAAAATTAAATGGGCATAAAACTTTTATTAAGCTTCATAATTAATCTTTTAGTCATGATATTCTTTTTACTGAAGTTATGATAATTACTAGTGTTTAGCACCTTGTTTACATAAGGATGACTTGTTAATCTTTATTAGCATTAGAATACCCAAAGTTTAGTTTTTAATTTAATTGCATAAACCCTTTCATTATAATCTTACAACTAAATTCTTATTTCCATTATTCTTCACAAATCATATTCTCTAGCATTGCTCATTTAAATATTTCTTAGACATGATATCCAAAATTTAAATATGAGTTAAAGGAAATACAGAGACATGCATTAGCCGGATGCTCTTATCTAGTTGGGCCCACTTGTCATAAGAGAGGAGAGAGACAGAGCAAGGAGAAACAGAGGGGCGACGGTTCGGCCAAAATAGAGGAGGGCACAGGGGGCAGCGCATGGCCGATGGCATCGTCGGCGAGTGGCTGCCAGAGTGGTGCCATTGACTACTGAAATGGGTTGCTCAAAGGATAGGGAAGCTAGGGGAGGAATTGGCACAACTTGGGATGATGCTAAGGGTTTCTGGCGGCAGCTTGCGTGGCCGGAGGCGAGGTGAAGAGGGGGCGGCGGCAGCCAGAGGGAGGGGAGAGCGGAGCAGGGTGAGCATGAGCAAGAGGAAGCCACGGGGAACTTACCCAGGGGGTCAGTGGAGCCGGAGGAAGGCCGAGGCAAGCTGGCGACATGCATGGGCGACGACGTGGTTGGGTCGCCATGGAGGGGAGCTCGGGTGGCAAAGGGCGTCGGTCTGCGGGTGCAAAAGCATCAGGGCACTAAGGGGATGCTCCCATAGGAGGGAATTGAATCGAGGAGCGTCGAGGATGGAACGGCGGGAAGAATGGTCACTGCGGCAGATTCCGACGGTGGAACTTCAATTAAATGGAGGGGAAGGTAGAAGATATCTAGGGACACACTATGACGCAAACAGATTGCCACGGGGTTTGCTGGAGCGGCCGAGGTGGTGTGAGGGGGCGACTGCTGGTGCGGGCAGAGATGCAGCTTGGCCACGCCTTGCTTGGGGAGAAAGGGGAGGAGGGAGAGAGGGAGGCGTGGGAGAAATGGGGGAGAATAGGGCCCCTTATAGACTATAGGAGCTTGGTGCAAAGTTGTAGCCATAGACCAAGTCACAGGGGGCGGGATGGCAAGGCGACGTCGTCATACGACACGGCGTGCAGGCGCTGTAGAGGAGGTGATGGCTGACGCTATAGGGTCAACTCCTCGGGTAGGTGCGAGGGCATGGCATGATGTGGGGGTGGCGGCTTTGGACCGGGTGTGGCAAGGTGTGGCTAGGGGACAGCGATGGAGAGATTCGCGGGAAGCGATGGCTCGAGCTGGCGCAGGGCCATGGCACGGTAGCGAGGCTCTAGTAGGGGAGGCGCTGTTGGCGCAGGGGAGGGCATGGCACAACTCGGCATTGATGTTGGGTGTGCAGGTGTGTGGGACAACATGGTTATGCGGGCGCTCGTTGGCTGTGCATGGCCAGTGAGATTCGCAGCGGGAACGCGATGAGGCCAGGCGGGATTCATGGGGCGTGCAGGAGGTGATGGCGATGCGATGGGGTCAACTCTCTGGATGGGCACGAGGGTAGAGGCAACACGGGATGTCGTCCAGCGCAGTGTGCGCACGGTGCACAGCCTGTCGGCTAGGCTGGCGCCTAGAGCTAAGGGAGGTAGAAGAAGGGAGGGGCGTCGAGGTGGGCCGAAGGCCGGGGAGGAAGGTCGGCTAGGTTGGAGGCAGGTGCACGGGAGCACCAGAGCTGGGCCAGCTCGGCGGGTGGACGCCAGGGGTAGGACAGTGCGACGAGGAATGAAAGGAAGAAGGGGGAAGGAAGAGAAGAGCCGGTTGGGCTGGGGCGGTGCGAGGAAAAACGGGCCAGGGGCTCAAGAGGATTTGAGAAGATTTTGAGAATTTCAGAATTTGATAAATTGGCTAAATTAATTAGGTAGGGAAAATTTTAATATTAACTTTGATTCCAATTTCAAATCTTGGTTTCGAAATTCCACATTCCAGTTTTGAAATTTAATTTTGGACCGGTTTGTGAGCTAATGTTGCAAAGTCCTATCGTACCACCACAAGGCTGGTATGGGATAGTCCTAGCTAATTAATTTACGAGTCCCACCCTGAGTCATGTCGTAGGATAAATGTGAGCGTGGCGTAGGCCATGAGAAGTCTCACTCAGCTCAAGAGGGGGTCCCGGTCTGGTGGATTCCTTACTGGGGTGAAATTTTAGTGTTGGCTTGGCCAGGTTGAAGGCTTTGCATTGTAAAGGCCTTGCCATGATCTCCTCGTTGCACACCTAAGGAAGTGTGTTAATCCAGTGGCAATATGGGATGATCATGTCTTGTGAGTAAAACTGTACAACCTCTGCAGAGTATATAATCTATTCTGGATAGTCGTGCCCACGGTCATGGGCATGCTGAGTAAAGTTTTTCACAGATTAAACTTTGTTTTTCAAAATGGTTTATGAAAATCTTATGGATGGATGGAATCCATGAGAGATTGAAAGCTTGTGGATAGATGGAATCTATATAAGATCTTTTGGAAAAGATGGTCCAGGTGGGATGCTCGTGGTTAGGTTAGTGTTTGGTCAGAGCCTGCACTAACGATATTAATTTCATTTACAATTACTGTTTTTACTTATTGTATTAAATTCAACAATTTCAATCTATTTACTGTATTTCTTTAAATATTGTTTTATGCTCAAACTAACCCTATAAGCCTTCCTTGGTTGCCTTTATCATTATGTTGCATTCTCCGTGTGACTTGCGGAGTACAAGTTTGTACTCACCTTGCTATCTCCACACAGAGGAAGATGACTTCGACTACGGTGAAGAGTTGGACGAGTAGGCCGTGTCTTACTGTCGTTTGCCTATGGGAAGGCTCCGTGGGCTTCTTCCACTTCAGTTTTCCCGCGTGTCGTCTGAGCGTCCCACTCCTTGCAGTCCAGAGTTCACTGGTCGTGTGGGTGGATCTCCTGGTCGATCCATTTGTGGTAGGCAAAAGACTACGGGAAGAGGGGAGAGCTTGTTAGCGCGTGCCATACAAGAGAACTAGTAGGACAATGTATTATAACTGGTTCTTACCGGTTATCGGTAGCGGGCCGTGTCCCAACGCCGGCTAGGATAGTCCCAACGTAGTTACGGCAACCCCAGTAACATATGCCCAAGCTCAACTAGTTCTTAGGCTTGAAGAACTTGCACACGTCCCTGCACCAGCAAAGGTGGGCATCTCCCCCACGGGCTGGTGTTGCAGTGAACGCTCAGCGAGAATATTGAGGTATGGGTTGGGGTTATAGGTAGGGGGCTTCGCTTCGGGGAGGTGGCCTCCTGACATGCTCCGCTTGTTCCTCCCAAGCTACAGCAGCCCTTGCGAGTTGGGTGATTTCCTCCCATTGCTTCTCCATACTAGCGATGTACTGTTGTAGTCGTGGTGTTGGGAAACACGGTGTGAAAGGGATAGTGTTTCAGTTGGCCCCTAGATAGCCAATGCACCATTTGTTCCTTATGTCTGGCCAAAGGAACGTCTCCTCTGGGTCTTACTAAAGTTTTCTTATAGTCTTCATCATTCTGGGTAGCGATCATAGATTATACAGACATCAGGACATGCCCCAACTACTCCCTCCTTCAGATGTCGAAGGAATACAACTAGCTATCAAAATTCTCACTTTTGACGAATACGATGGCTAAGGGAAGAATCTGATTGTTGCTATCAATGCCAATTGCTGTCATGATCTGCCCCTTGTATTTCTCTGTTAGGAACGTCCTGTCGACTGAGATTATTGGTAACATGTGCTTGAAAGTGTCGATGCAGGCACTGGAGGTTAAGAAGGCCTTTTACAAAACAGGTAACCGGTCTGTCTTTTGGACGGCTTGTCCTTCACAACAATGTATATGTCCGGGTTCCTATCCCGTAGTACCTAAGTATACGAGGAGGGTTGTCGTAAGCCACCTCGAAAGAATTGAAACTCCTTTGCAAAGCCTTCTGCTTCGCACATCATGCCTTAGCATAGCTAATCTTGTACTTGAATTTTTGCTCAATAGCCACCATGGTGTGCTTGGCCTCTAGGTCCTTCTTCACTATCTCACCATACATGAGATTGGATATAAAGGTGGATGTCAGGTTGCGATGCTTTAGCAAAATACTACTAAGCACACAGGAGTACGGCTCCACCTTCGAGATAATCCAGTGAGTCTTGTAGTTAGGTCTGCATGCATGCACACGCCAAGGACAACCAATCTATTCACAGACCATGGTGTACTGCTCTGGTTAGATTTTAGGACCCAAAACATCCACTACACAGACAAGCCCAGTGCTTAATGGCATCCTGTAGTGATACCTTGTTAGCAAACATTGCATGAAGCCGAACCTCCGTAGCATAGTACTCCCATTGTGATTCATGCTCGTCGTGCATAGAAAGACCCTTAACATCCACCCTATTCTATGCCTGCGGCATGGGACCTTCATTCTCGGAAGAGTCACTGCCATTCCCTTTTAAAGCTTCCTCCTCGGCCTAGGCCATCTGGTCATCGATCTCCATCTGACACACTGTGTTGTCGACATACTCCCCTACGTCCGCCTGTCCAGTGGACTCAGCTTTTGTAGTGCAACCTTTCTGATCTGCCTCAGCAATATTTGCATCCACCTGTTGGGTGGGCTTAGCATGCGTTGTGTGATATTCCGGTTCTGCCTTAGCAACATCACCCACCACGCCCTCTTGATGAACTGCACGCTACACACCCGAGTTGTTCCCACCAACCGGGCCTCCTGTGACTCCCTTCGAACATAGTTGCACGAGTAGCACGCACTTGTAACCACATCGTTGGCAGCCTTCCACAAAGCCCTTCCATGCAACTGTGTGTATCAGACTATCAGTCTCTTCAACTCTCACTGAATGTCTGTGGTAGACCGACTTCAAAGCCCATGTAGGATGACACTACACATCTCAGGGTCCAAGGAGAAACTGTGTGTGAGCCAGTACAGGACATCTCTGATTCGAGCATTCTCTGCGTCCGAGAGTACTATACTGACTTATGGAAAACTGCTTAGGTTAACACCGTATGGACCTTCACGAATGGTACCAACATTGTAATGCACTTTCAATGTTGTGGGTTCGAATATAACTGATTTCTCACTGTAAATATTACCATTTGTCAACATGCATTCACTAAATACGTGCTAAACAAATACATAACTGCACGTTGCCTACATTCAGATGATAACAAGAATAGATGGCTATTACCTTGAAGTGAAAACCTTTTATTCTTATCGATGAGCTTCATTCATCTTCCTCTCTAACCTCATGATCTCCTCTCCTCTTCTTCTCTCCTTCTCCTGAGCTGCTCTCCTCTCCTTCACTCCCTCTCCCGAGCTCATCTCCTCTCTTTCACTCCCTCTCCTGAGCTCCTCTACTTCTCCCCCTGTCCTTCTCTTCCTCTCCAAATCTTCTTTGCAACCTTCTCCCCCTCTTCACTTTCCCTCTCATTCTCTCCCTCTTTTTTCTCCTCTCTTGAGCTCCTTTCATTTTCTTACGAGAGAAATGGTAAGAGAGCCCATGAGGGGGTCGGGTCAAAGAGAAAAAGACGAGCTGGCAGCAAGTAGTCGCTCCAACGGTTGGGCGACTAGAGGCACTAGTCGTCGCACGGTTCGGCAACATAGGCAAGTCGTCCAACCGTTGGGCAACTAGGGAGACAAATGGCCATTTCTAGGGGTGAAAAGTGGGTGCGAATTATCTGTAGTATCCGGTTGTCATATTCGATAGGATGCAAATATGACATATATTTTTTCATCCGATTAGCAATTTATATCATATTCGTATTAAAAATATGGATGTGAATATGGTATGGATTTTTACCATACGAAATGTGATTTTATCTGAACTATCCGCATCCGTATTCGTATTCGACGAAGCAATATACATATTTTATTACAATACGACTAATTAGTTGGATAAGTTTTTTTAATTGAACGTGAATTCATGTTTCTTTAGGTGAAATAAATAAATTAGAATGATTAAGCGTGATTGTACGAGAATAAAATGTCATTAATGTCTTCATACTACATAAGTTATGATGATATCTAGATCCGATCGAATTGAGTAGATATTTAATTCGAATTCGTACACGGCATTAGTCTGATCCGTATTCGTATCTAACGTTTGTTCGATTCATATGGAATCCGAGAAAATAATATAGATGCAAATATGGTTTGAGCACTATCCGATCCGTTTTCACTCTTAGCCATTTCTGTAAAATAAAAAACACGGGTATAATGCTGTGATTTCAAATAAAAAATAGATTTTTTTAAAAAAAATCTAAAGATGAGCATTGAGCCTTTTTCCCTTATCGCTGTGATACCAACCTTTAAAAAAACAAGAAAGAGAGAAAATATACCAAACTTTTTTGTGAGAGAAAATAAACCATTTTTTAGAGAGAAAATATACCAGACTTTTCTTTGAGAAAGAAAATATACCAACATTGAGATGAGAAAGAAAGAAAGTATACCAAACTTGAAATGAAAAAGAAAGGAGGAACGAAAACAAGGAGGTTTTAGGGAGAGAGGATTAGAGTCATTCAAGCAAAGTTAAATAAGACATGGTTAGAGTTTTTTTTTAAAAAAAGGACATGGTTAGAGGTGACGGTGACATAGACCAAAACATGTACGAAAATAGGCATAGAAGCTGAGGCAGCCCAAAACGAATCCGGCGCCAAGAGCCCAACAGCCGGGCACTCAACATCCACCGTCCAATCGGTATCCGGCACTGAATCCAGCGGTCCGCGCGATCTCGCTTCCCCCTCAAAAGTTCACGCACCCCGCGGCCCGCGCCCCTCTCCTCACACCCGTCGCGTCGCGTCCGGAAGCTTCTGGAGACCACGAGAGCTCCACCGCCCCTCAAGCGTATTCGCCCTGGATTTCTGATGAAAATTTCCAACTTCGCGATTAGTTCGATCCGATTTGTTAGGGCGAGGTGAGCGTCAGCTCGTCATCGTTTTTCCTCCGTCCCAATGCGATGTGATTGGATGATTCGCGTGCGCCTTGGCCATCGTTTGGCCGTCTATTTAAGAACCCTAGTTTAGTACCGCGTTGTGGTTGGCATCAATCTGCCGTGTTTGGTCAAGTCATGTTTCGAGCCCGATTTTGTAAGCGGCGAACCAATTCGAGGGTTTCCTTGGTGGATCTGGGTAGGTTTTTTTCCTCTCCCTGGTGGTTGGGGGTTTTTAGTGGGATGATGAAGGAGAGGGGGGCTGGTGGAATTGCACAGTGGAACGGGAGATGGAAGGATAGGCACGCTTATTACAATTTTTAATCCTTGGAGTTAGATTCATAGTAGGCGACTTGAGAAATGTCTGTCTGCGTAATTTTGTGAAAAAAATGATTTTGGATTAAAAAATGAGGAGGAGATTTTTTTGCACAAAAAAGCAATAGTCCTTTGGCAAAAGATATCATCCGATATCTCCTGGACTGTTCTTCAGTATGTATTATGAAGTCCTTGTTCCTCGTATGCTGAAATGTAGCTTATTGTTTAATCCTTGGAGATATATTCATAGTAGGCGACTTGAGAAATGTCTGTCTGCGTAATTTTGTGAAAAAAATGATTTTGGATTGAAAATGAGAAGGAGATTTTTTTTGCACAAAAAAGCAATAATCCTTTGGCAAAAGATATCATCCCATATCTCCTGGACTGTCCTTCAGTATGTGTTATGAAGTCCTTGTTCCTCGTATGCTGAAATGTAGCTTATTGTTTAATTCACTGCTAGCATTTAGCAGAGCTACTTTTGCTCTTTGCAGAGCTCAAAATATTTCATACTCTGGTGCCTTGTTGACAAGATTTCTTTTCAGCATCACCTTCTTTCACCTGTTTGAAGAGAGCCTGCTATCTGGATAAGATGAAATAGATTGCTGTCGTATTGCTTCTAATGACCATGATTTTCTTGCATTCTTAGATCAGTATGGGAAGAAGCTACGATTACAGTCCATCACTTCCAAGAGGTTACAGGAGGAGAGGCCGCAGTCCAAGTCTTCATGGTCGTTATGGAGGCCATGCAAGGGATCTCCCGAGTAGTCTTTTGGTGAGAAATCTTCGTTGCGATTGCAGGTAATTCTCATCGCTCCTGGATGAGTTCCCTGCATGTGTGTTTCTCATGTAAATAACTCTTTGCGGTCATATATTTGGTGTGATTGTCGGTAGTAGTTGGGTTGGCACTTGCCTTGGTACCATTCAAAGTCATTTTAAGGTCAAAACATTTTTGAGAATACAATCAATGCACCCTTCTGAAATCCTCAAGTTCTTTTTTCATCTTGAGCTCCTCTTGCATGTATTGCTCTTGAGCTTGGTATAATGTGTATCTATTTGTAAAGCCAAAATTCATTTAGAGATTACTTAGATTAATCCAAAGGAGCATTGCTTTAGCACAGAACAACAAATAGAGATTGTAAATATACAGATCTATTATGGTCGTAATGATCTAATATTGGTCAATGGATAAGTGCATTTTGTTTTCCTTCCTTTCATGTAACCCCTTGCCCTTCCCTATAATATTTTAAATATTTGTGCTTACTATTATCCGAACTACTCTCGAGGGATTTTAAATACATTTTACTTACATAGGTTAGCAGAACACTCGTAATTATTTCAAGAGTGTTTCTTGATATTTATCCAAAAATTTTTGTGTGTGTGGGGGGGGGGGGGGGGTTATGGTTCCTGTCTATTAGATGATTCATGTTTGCATGAGAATCGCTTCTTTCTTCTATGCTCCACCTCTTTAACTTGGGAGTTTATTCTGAATGGCAGGCCTGATGACCTCCGTAGACCATTTGGAAAATTTGGTCGTCTGAAAGATATATATCTGCCGAGGGATTATTGCAGTGGGTAAGGCACCTCATATCAACTAGTGTTAGTGGGCGTTTTCAACTGGAGGCCTACATGTAGTTTGGACAGTGAAATATATTTTTAACCCCATATCAGGCTTTATTATGGATTTCACTTGTTATTGGCATAAACCTATACATAGCAAGATGTAGTTTGGCAGGATTTTTGTTATATTGTTCAGAAGCATTGCCATTAAAAAAACATTAATCTTTGTTATCTGCCACACAGAGCCTAGAGGATTTGGTTTCATCCAATTCTATGATCCTGAGGATGCTGCTGATGCAAAATATCATAGGGATGAGCAGACACTTCTTGGCAGGGAAGTTACTGTTGTTTTTGCAGAGAACTGAAAGAAGCCTTCTGAGATGAGGGCTAGGGAAAGAGTCAGGTATTACGCCTCTTCCTCATGTTCCTTTCTCTTAACCGGGCATTTGCTTTCAGGTGTTGCTTCGTGCATATATGATCTGCCGTGGCATTCTAGGAGGCAAAAGCTAATGTGTTCATTCATCATTACTTGGTGCAGTAGCAGAGGTCGTTCTTATGACAGGAGGTCACGTTCAAGGTCACCTGGATACTCTGATAGATCACGGTCGCGCAGCCGAAGCTACTCACGCTCACGTAAGCCAATGCGTTATTCGAGGTAGGTTTTGTTGTGCCCCGCACTGACAAGTATTGTTTCTTCGCATCCTAAATAAGCGACAATTTGTCATCTTTGACAGGTCCCCTGCTCCTCGGGAGAGATCTCTCTCGCGCTCACCAGTAGACAGCAGATCAAGGAGCAGAAGCCCTTCTGAGGATCGCGGTAGCAGGTCTCCCCGCAGGCAGAGGCCCCTTCCTGTTAGCCAGTGAAGTAGCTTAGGGCCTAGTGCCAACGTGGAATTACCTACATGGCAATTTGCTTTCTGTTACGTCGAAGTGTCGAACCATTTTTTTTCAGAATTTTTGGTCATCCTGGTATTTTAGGAGTACAGATTATGGTATGGTGGTGTATTTCGGTGCCTTTCTCGGGTGGATCTGAACAGACGAAATCGAATGCCTATCAAATTTATTGATCGGCGATTCGGCACCCATTTAGGTGGTGATCGGTTCGGCTGAAAAGCTCATGGCTTATGACTGAAAACACTGTAGCTGGCTGAAAAAAACATTGTAGCTGACAGAGACTTATTTAGCATAATTAAATTTAAAAATATAAAAAAAAATATGTTAGCCCATTACGTATAATACAAACAAATACGGGAAAAAAAGAACCGGCAAAAAAGCTCAACAAAAAACTAAAAGTTCAGAAAAAGACGACACTTATGAATAGTGAAAAATAAGCCAGAAGTCGAAGCCGAGTTGAACTGTTGCTTGGTACGGTAATGCGCCCTCGCTCATAGTTTTTCCCCCATCGATGCATTGCATTTGCAGCCTCTCCGGAGCAGGTGAGCGCGCTCAGCAGTCTAAAAACGCTGGATGTGGTTGAGAGGATTGGAGTTCTTGCCTCCCGATTTTAGCTCTTGTTTACTCATGATCTGGAAGGTTTGCCTCGATTAAGAAAGCCAGTGTTTCTGATAAATTTCCCTCCCTTCAACCACTTGTTCGCTACTTCACCCCATCTCAAATCTCTCTCTGGGGTTCCGGGACGTGCTGCTGCCAGCATTAGCATCGTCGGTCTGAACTCTAGTGGTCCCATCTTCATTCCTACAGTAGATTGCTGCTTGGTTCCTCGTGTAGCCGTGTAGTAAGTATAGTTAACACTTGTTCACAGTCGTATCAGCAGCTGGCGATCTACACCAAGTTTGCACAATTCTAGTGCAGTGAACGCGGGTGAACGCGGGTGACATGACATGACGACGTAACTTTTCACAGTGTCATGACAGCATGGCCCAGCTTTGCGCAGTGACAAGACCGAACACGCCAGCTTTGCACAGTGACATGACCGCACGTGCCAGCTTTTCGCAGCGACAAGACCTCATGGCCCAGCTTTACCAGCTTTGCACAATATAAAATGTGGTCGATGGGATTTTTCAAAGAATGCTACGCAACCAAACCCCACACTACGCCACGCTTCCTTCACCACACCAGGATGGACAAAGGGTAGAAGAAGTAATGGGACAAGCTGATGAAGCAATGGGAGGAGACCCGCGACCTAGCACGGTCAGCTGCCGCCTGCGATGAGAAAATAAGGGCTATTGCGGCCGGGGCAGAACAAGCCCAGCGCGCTACAAGGTCAGCTCTTCGCAATGACAGGCCCCGTAGCAACAAACCCATCCCAAATGTTCCCATTGAGCGTTCGCTGCAACTCCCACCCGAGAGGGAGACACCCCCCTTGTTGATGCGGGGACACGTACAAGTTCTTCAAGTCTAAGCACCACATTAGCCTAGGTATGCATTACTGGGGTTGCGCAAACTACTCCAGTGACTAACCTGACCGCCGTCTAGACATCGCAACTTATTGGCAGCTGGTAAGGACTAGGTGCACCATTTTCCCCTACCTTTTCTCCTTCACAGCACGCACTAACAACTTCTCCCCTGTATTTACAGTCCCTAGAACCCGTATGTGGCTACCGCAAATGGATCGATCTTGAGATCCACCCTGAGGACCAATGGGCCCTCGACTTCGAGGAGTAGAATGTCGTAAGGTCATCGGAGATCTAGGAGAAGGAGCGCCGCAAGAACGAGCAAACCCTGCGTATACAATGCGAGACGAAAACTCATCTCGAAGTGTGCACACGTAGGCAGCGGGAGGCTCACGAGAGGGAGCTCGAGAGAAAGAAGGAAATGGCGACCAAGGCAAAAGAGGCCGCCGAGGAGTTCAACGCCGAGCTGGCAAGGAAGGGAAAATGGCACCGGTCCACGCAGTAGGTCGTACGAGCAGTTGGGTGGGTTAGTCGCTCATGATGCTATATGTTATGAATGTAATAAAAAAGTACGCGGTATGTTACTCCCAACTGTATTATGAAGTTTATTTAAATTCAGACAACCTTATTATCTCGTCTTTTCGCATTCAATGATTCACATAGCAAGTCGCGTAACAATATTAACATGCCAGTTTTCTCCGTACACGAATTCTCAGTAACATCAAAATATCACTTACCATCGTATGTATCGATCGTTGTAAGGTCAATCGTTCCTAAAAATTTTTTCCAAAATTTGTTACGCACCTATAACATATAATTAACATAAACTTTTATTACACTCTAGCAGATTATTTTCCAGTTAAAAACTACAAAATTGATAAAATTTACAAAATTCACGGGGAACTGAGTGCAGTCGTCCAAGGGGTGGGCGACTACACATCAAATCGCCCAATTGGGGCGATCGAGCTCACGCCCCAGTTAGTGATTGGCTCCAATCACTCTCATTGGGCGACTGGAGCCTATTTATGTAAAAAAAAATATTGCCGCGGGTATATTTCTGTAATTTCGAATAAAAATAGATTATTCGTACAAAAAATTCTATAATATAGGTCTCACTAGGCAAATAATGCTATCTAGTGCATTTAGTCAGAGTTTTGCTACATTACCAAGAGTTTTGGGTTGCGCTCATTTAGACTAAAAATGATGATTTATGTTTAAAATTGTACTGTAATTGAAGGTGACCTATTTGGTATACTTAAATTTAAAAATAGAAAAAATAGGTTAGCCCATCACGGATAATGTAAACGAATATGAAAAAAGAACCGGTAAAAAGCTCAAAAAAGTCAAAAAAGCAGAAAAAGATGAAATTTATGAATAATAAAAAATAAGCTAGAAACTAGAAACTCAAACTGAAATGAGCGAGTCTTAGACATAGCGAGTCGGAATAACATTAAAAAGGTGCTCGATATGCTACTGCTAGCATTAAAAAGGTGCTCGATATGCTACTGCTAGCTACTTGTTTCCTGTCTATGATGTTTTGCATGAGTATGCGGACTATTACAAGTATTTGTACTTATCTAAGAACTGACAATATATTGATAGAATAATGAACTAACATAACCACACGATCATGCATATGTTAAACACAAAATTAGATAATCGTCACTTCAAGTTAATTTACACGTTCCATTACTAGTCATAAAAATACATCACATGTGTAAAACATGATAGACTTGTTTATAGATGTGGCAACCGTTCCAATCTAAGAAGTTAATTAAAATCTATTGTAATAATGTATAATCACGGTTCTCAAAATAAACAATACTCTTAAAACTTGCATTCAATACTATTATAATGATTATCAATGTTGCTGCATAAAACATTACTTTCATAATGTCATAAATTTTGTAACAATAAACTATTATAAGAATAAATTTAAATAATCTAACATGCTGCTGGTAGCACAGCGTTGCCCACTAGCTGGAATTATGCGAGGGCATGTGGCTTATGTGCTTTCTTGTCCTTTTTTATGTGTTTTAAAAATTTAAATGTATGTATCTTTTTAACCAAGTATCTTTTGCGTGATCCGTTTGAACTATTATGTTCTTTACCATGAATGCTATAAAATAAGACTCATATTACATATATTTCAGTTTAGTAATCATAACATATTTCACAGAATAAACAACAAAAATAGTAGAACAAACAAAAAGAGATGGTGGAACATCGATACGACTTCAACTTGGTGTTCAGCACCACTGTGCTCACCACGGTGAGTTTGGGGTGGTGCGGACCTGCAAGCACGACATGGCTCTGGGTTCACATACTAGTCTTGGTGGCTAGTGATGGCGATCGGGGAGAACGCCGAGATGTTCATGCTTGAGATGGAGGGCGCGCGCAAGTTCCACGGTGATGTGTTCCACATGAGCGCTTACCGCAATGGCGACAACTACGTCGACAAGAAGGTGCTCGTCATCGGCAACTCCGGCATGGAGGTGGTGCTTTTACCTCGCCAACCATGACACACAACTTTGGATCTTCTAGTATGTAAAATGAAGTGTTCCAAGCGTTACATTTGAATGTTCCAATAGTTCATGGATGATATTCCATGCATATTTTTTTTGGACTTGATTAGGGCCACTCCTCTTCTCCTATTTCGCCAGTGCCATCAAGGTCCTCGACGTTGATGTTGTCAGTTATTGTGCATCCAGAGCCATCCAGAACCATCAAGGTCCTCCATGTTTCGCCAGAGCCATGAAGGTGCAAGTGCATAAGAAATGGTTGATAAAAAAATGAAAGAGTTCAAATGAAACGAGTGGTTAAAGAGTCTGTGATAAATAATAAATGATACGTGTAATTGTTATTTACTGCTTTACTTTGTACTTGCTGAGTCACTGGAGTCACGCTTGTTTTGTTGACTTTTTTTAAGTGATCTTGATTGACGTCATGCAGGGAATGGGAGTAGACCTTTTGCACCGCACTTATTAAATAATAGCTTAGCCACCCACTTAGCATTCATGTTTAAACTCTTGTTAAGTTACTTTAGTTAAACCTTGGTTCGAGTTTGCTTTGGGAATGTTGCAGGTATGTTAGATTGCGATCAATCCCCTTTTTCTTAAAGTAGAGAATAAGGTCCCCATAGGTAGACCTTATGTGGTTCGCCATTTGTTATAGTGTGTTCTTGAGCTTGCGGTTTTGAGCCTTCATGGGTGTGAGGCCCTAGGGTTTATTAATGTTATGGTTATCCGTGATATGGAATCAGTTATCTTATCACACTTTATTCTATATATGTTTATTGCCCCCTATTTGTAGTCGTATAAACAGGGGATGTGCTGCCAAAAATTTTAATAGCAACGCTACTTTGAGATTGTTAATGTGTAGTGGTAGCATCTCGGGCTCAGAGGATGAGTCGGGGTGTTACAATTGGTATCAGAGCAGACGTTAGGTCCGTGGTAAAGAAAATTGATAACTTAGTTTAATTATTCGACTAAAACTTGACCTACATTGATTAATTACTAAAATTTAACTTAGACCTACTAATTAAATTAAAACTTGACACACTCTGGTGCACTATAGGATGGGGTTTGTGATAAGCATTGTATTTACATTTCCATTGGTAGTAATCTTGATTAGTCATGATATGCGATGGATGTTCGTGAACTGATTGTGCTATTGTTGCTTGGGTTGAAAGGTATGCCGAGAGGTAGGGGTCGTGGTGCGGTCCAGGGCTGTGGAGGTCGTGGCTATGGTTGTGGTCGAGCAGGGCCACCGCTTGAGGTTCAGCTAGAAGCACCTAATGTGGAGGTTGCTTTTGCTGAGCAGTCTGTAGCTAGGAATCCGATAAGGTCTTCAGTCTTGCTGCAAGAGTTTATAGATGAAGTCCGTGTGCTTTGCTGACAAGTGCCTAAAACCGTTGCTGTGGTCGTACCCGTTGCTACCCCTACTACCGCTTCGGTCACATTGGAGGCAAGAATGAGCCTTCACGAATGGATGGCATTGCAATTAGACACCTTTATGGGTCAGATACATTAGTTCAAACTGCGGATTGGTTGCACTGTACAATTGAAAGCTTAGGCAAACATTTGGTGGGATGGAGTCCAATTGGCCAGGACCCCTGCCTAGGGTCTAGCCACTTGAGAGATCTTCGTCGAGCAGTTCAAGGCAAAGTATTACTCATAATCTTTTATGGAGAAGGTCATCCTGTCGACCTTCATGCAGGGAAAGATGACCGTGGCTGAATACAAGGCGGTGTTCAACAATTTGATTCATTTTGTACCATTGGTCACGAGCAATGATCTTGAGAAGGCCAAAAGGTTCCACCGAGGACTCAACTCTAAGTTCCAGCATATTATGGGAGCTATCGTGCCATGTGACTTTAGGTCTATGGTAGAATAGGCTAGAGGGATGGAGATGAAGATACAACTCACTAAAGAGCTGCAACCCCTTGGTGGTTCTAGTGAGGGTAGTAGGTCATCTCAGCGGTCTACTCCTAAGAAGTTCAAGTTGAGCCGGCATTCCCCATAGTCGTCCAAGTCTATGTCCTCAAGACTGCCTTCCTTGGCACCTCGTACTTCTTCAGCTACCCAAGCCTATCATTCGGTTACAGGGCAAGACTTGATGTGCTTTAAGTGTAGTAATGGTCATCATGCTGTTGAGTGCTCTTGGGTGGGGAATTGCCACCACTGTGGCCAGGCAGGCCACAAGGCATTGGTGTGTTGGTAGAATCTCTCTAGTATCATCAAGTGGGAGCCGGTATCTATGTTGTCATTAGTTTCTTCTACTCGAGGGTTAGTCCAGATGTTGGCAGCTGCCCCTACACTGTAGCATCCTCTTTCCTAGGTGCTGCCTGCTGGGCACAATTGGCATCCTGTACTGACCGCTCTATTTCAGCATGCTACACAACCTCTAATTTTGATGCTGCTATAGTAGAGAGTTAAAGCTCTTGTCACCCAGTGCTGCCCAGAGTTTACACGTTGCCCGGTGAGTACTCAAGTCGACCTGACATCATGACAGGTACACTATTAATGGATTCGTATGATGCCCTTGTTCTTTTTGACTATGGTGCTACTTATTCTTTTGTGTTGCGCAAGTTCGCTAGAAAGGCAAAGTTGATTATGCAGCAGATTTCGCAATCAGTTTTAGTCAGTTCTCCGGTGGTATCATTGCTAGCTCCATGGTGTGTCCTGGTTGCGTAGTTTCAATATATGATGAGGATTTTGTTGCCAACTAGGTGGTTATTTAGATAGAGCCTTTTTGATGTTATCCTTGGCATGGACTGGTTGTATCGCTACTAGGTCATGATTTCCTACTTTTGGAAGACAATCACTTTCAAGCTCCTCCAGGGGAGGAGATATTCATTTAGAGGAATGCACCTCTATGTTCTCTCTTTATGTTGGCTAACCCACTCCCTGGCCAACGAATAATGAAGTCTGGGTTACTTCTAGCACTTGCGAAAAAGCCAAGTGTGCCTTTGTGCATTGAGGATATTCTAGTGGTACATGAGTATCCTAATGTATTCCCTAAAGTGCTTCTAGGAATGTCACCCGAAAGAGATGTGGAGTTTAAGATTGATCTTGTTCCTGGCATACGACCTATCTCCCTGTCCTGTACCATTTGGCATGACCTTTCCAAGAGGAGTTGAAGAAGTAATTGGATGCGTTGTTGTCCAAGGGGCTAATTCATCATAGTGTGTTACCTTAGGAAGCCCCTGTCCTATTCACCGAGAAGAAGGATGGGAGTTGGCGCATGTGCACAAATTATCATACTCTTAATCAGGTGACCATCAAGAATAAATACCCTTGCCACATATCGAGGACTTATTTGATCGATTAAAGAGATCCAAGGTGTTCTCTAATATTGATCTACAATATGGGTATACTCAGATTTATGTGCGGGAGCAAGACATTGAAAAGACAACTTTCTCTACAAGGTATGAGCACTATGAGTATAAAGTTATATCCTTTGAACTAATGAATGCCCCTGCTATCTTCATGGAGATGTTGAACAATATGTTGCATAAGTATCTTGATGACTTTGTAATTATGTTCATCGACGATATCCTGATTTATTCCAAGACAAAGGAAGGGCATAAGCAGCATTTGAGACTTGTGCTTAATACTATGAGGGAGAATTAGGTCTTTGCCAAGTTAAAGAAGTGTGAGTTAAAGAAGTGCGAGTTATGGATTTCTGAATTGGGCTTCCTGGGTCATGTGATCAACCAGGAAGGTATTTCAGTAGATCCAGGCAAGGTTTCTACTGTTGTGGACTAGAAGAGGCCATCTAATGTTAGGGAAGTGAGAAGTTTTCTTGGCTTAACTGGTTATTATCTACTTTCATGAAAGACTTCTTGATTATTGCCAAGAAAAGACTTTCATGATTACCTTGGATTAATTTTGTCAAGGCCAAGAACCAGCAGAACCAACAAAAGAATAGGTAACCATGCTAATTGACCTTCGTTAAAGTCATAGCAAAGCTGAGCAGCAACATCAATACAAACAACTGGAGCTCCACCTCTTTCACCATCTTCGTCACCCGAAACCACATAACGAGCCATAGGAAAACTTTCATTCCCACTTACAGCAGTGGTGGACCAAGGATTTTTAGAATAGGTGTTTAGACTTCATAACTAAGTTTCTTGTATACATTGATACCGTAGCACACTGTTTCCCCTAAAACACTGATACAACGATATGTGCATATAGATATAATAAAAATACATAAATTATAGACATTAATGATTTCTTATGAAGAAATGAGCGACATAAGGCGAGCATAATGGTATAAATTAAATAACAAATTGTAGAGATTAATGGCAGCTGTATACCTTGTTGATCCTACCCTTTTTTGCTCTTTTCCCCATCAGCAAGAACTGTTCATCTAAGAGGAAGTTATATGTTCCTTCTATGTTCCTTCTATGAAACAAAACATAGAAAAAATTAGCATGTAAACATATGTAACAAGGGTCCAACTAACTACTCATTGTCTAAGGTAAAGATTGTATTTTTATACAGCATTTATTAAAAAAAATATAAAGAAAGCAAATGCTAGACTCCAGAAAGAACTATAGTCGAAACAGAGTAGAGTAGAGCAAGAAAAAAAGTAAGTAGAGTGGGCAGACCACACCTAGATTTGGAGTGAGGACGATGACGGTAAGTTGGAGGTGTTTCTCTCTTCCCAATACTAAGCTCCCTCCTAGCCGCTGCGCTGCTCCTTTCCTGCCATCCACTCCCTATCTCTCTATTCATCGTGCCGCCACCCACTTGCCCACGACACCTCTTTGCCCGGCCACACTATCACATGCTCACCTTACACCCCATGCCACCATGTCCACGGCAGTTGCTTGCCTCCGCAACCCGCGTCCACCAGTCGTCGCTCACCTCTACCGCCTGCACCTTTGCCCGCTCGCCACTCGAAGGCTAGAGCTGCCTCCCACACAGACAGCCACAAGATGAGAGAAAGAACAAATGTTATGGTTTTATTTGTATCTTTATCCCTTTAGGCCTGCATGAGAACGGCTAAGGTGGAAAAAAATGTGCCTAATATGTTATATGGGCCGCATGCGAGGTACAAGGAGTACGAACTGAATTCATTTACAGGCATAAATATATAGTTTTAACCCAACTAACAGTATATATATTTAATATATCTATTATATATCTGATATTTTATAAAAAAAAGTTTAGGTGTTCAGCTGAACATCTATGACCTCTTAGAGCATGTCCAATGCAGGCGCTTAGAGAGATGCTTAGTAATAAAAAACTAATTTTTCTTGTTACATAGGATAGATAAGGTGCTTATTTTGAAGCATCGATGCTTAAATAAGCACCGGTGCTTAGTAGGTGCTTATGTGTATAACTATATCTATTAATAGATAATATAGCATCTAAGCACCTATGGAAGAGATGCTTGCATTAGAGGAAATAACTTTTGCAGAATGCTTAATGATGTGGCTATATTCTCTCTCTTTAAATACTCATATATAAACATCTTGCATTGTACATGCTCTTACAGATCCGTCTCTGACTTACAACTCCAGGTCGCTCTCTATTTGTGCGGACAAGGGTTTGCCACTCCCGGCACATAGCGTATGGACCCACCCATGATCCAGCAGCCAGACCATAACTCTTTCCAGCTTGAAGTAAATTGTGAATCGAAAAAGTACAAGCTTCAGAATCACCAAAAAGGTATATAGTCTGGGTTATATGGCTGCATTTGAACATTTGAGCATTACAAGCAACCCTACATGGCTACATCAAGAATTAAAAGAGCCCCGTCACCTACTATAACTGAACAGAAATTCTTCATCAGCCTGCAGTAGTAAAAAAGGCAATAGTACAAAATAATAGAGTTAAGAAGCACCTGAGCAACCAGCATCTGACTGCTTCTAACCATGCAGGCCCGGTTCACATCACTGAATTCGTATATAGCACTGTAGTATTTTTTTTTTCTAAATCTAGTCTTCGGACATACAATTTTGTAAATTTAATCCCTTTGTGATCGCAGCAGCAACAGCAGGCGCCACACTTGCCCATCACGGTAGATGCAGCACCGGAGTAGCCAATGCTGGCTCGACAGGCGACAACCGAGTTCGACAAGTGGTGGAGCTGTTGAGCTCACCTACCTCAGTAGGTTTTCAGCTAGCATGATAGGCCTATGGGACTCCTAGCTACCAAACTCGTCTAGCTCGGTAGGTTGTCTATAGTGCCGGTCGCGGTGCCTGCCACCTACTGCGATAGGCAAGTGCAACTGGTGATATGTGCTACTGCCACAGTCACAAAGGAGGCTAAATTTATAAAATTGTGTGTCCAGGTGTTAGATTTGAAAAAAGAAAGTTGTCACAGTAGTATACATGCGATGACTTCCACGTCGCTAGTGAACTTGGAATCAGATATGGCATCAAAACGTGTGAGAAAAAAGATCATGTCAACAACACGCCACCGATGTCTACCACATGTTTTTAGCAGACATATGGTTCTGTAAAAAAAAAAAAAAGACTAACCTTTTCGGTAAGTGATCCATATCCTCGACGAAAAATCTTCTAGAAATGCAGCATATCCACTTTCGGAATCCAAGTCGCTCGACGACTCCCCCGACGATGATAACTTGTAGCATTTGCCAAGGAACCAAATATCGCTGGAGGTCAGAACCTTGGTGCATCCCAGTAAACGCCGCATCGAGCCACTACTCACCAGTGGCGGACCAGAAATTTCAGAATAGATATTCAAAGTTATAAAAATATTATTTAATAGAAAACATAAAAATCCATAACAGGGAAAATCAAAATACAATTGTTTGTACTAGAGTCAACAACTCGAATAATATAAAAAATTACAGAATAATTAAAATTTAAAAATTAATGCGGCGCTGCTTCATGCCTTAGAAGCGAGATATAATGTCATAATCCTTAACTTGGATGACAAATTCTTATTCGAGAAATGTAACCAAGCAGTCATTCAAATATTTCTCCCCATTCTATTTCTTTGCTTGTTCTTCACATAATTCATGGAAGAAAACACTCTCTTAACACTAGCAATTGCTACGAGAAGAATTAGCGCTAATTTGTGAAGCTTGTAAATAATTACATAATTGAGATTCTTTCTTGTTTAAACAAGCATAATAGAAAGCTCAGAAAGGTTTACCTTTTTGAAACTTTCATCTCTACCACTGCTACAGACAGCCCTATCACAGACGGTTCGGAACCGTCATCACAGACGGTTCCTGAACCGTCAGTGTTTAGGTGTCGATGATAGTTGGTGGTTATCATAGATGGTTAAAACCGTCTGTGATACGAGACTATCACAGACGGTTTTTTATAAACAACCGTATGTGATACTCGCCTATCACAGACGGTTAGTAATAAAGACCGTCTGTGATATACACAATATCACAGACGGTTAGTAATAAAGACCGTCTGTGATATACACAATATCACAGACGGTTTTTATTACTAACCGTCTGTGATATTGTGTATATCACAGACGGTTAGTAGTAAAGGCTGTCTATGATATTATTCACACCACAGACGGCACTCTTTGAAACCGTCTGTGATATTGTATCACATATGGTTTTTAACAACAAACCGTCTGTGATACCAAGTGCATCATCCATTTTATTTGCTGTTTTTTGGCTAGCCTCAGGATATGCTAGCCATGCCCTCTGAAAGCAAGCAAGCAAGCAGATTACAGATAAATGACAGATATAAGTTAATTGCAACTCATAGTAAATTACAACAAAATTCGATACACAGATGAATATAACAAACGGCCAGCAGATCACATACATATATAGAATGAAAATCATTACACAAAATCTGACAAATGAATTCAATTGAAGGAATTGTTTGATTTGTACAATTGAATCCAATGTTTCAACATCTAATTGTCACCATTGCCGGCGTGGAACTCTCCCCTCTTATTTATGACCTCTGCTAGCAAGAATTCGGAGATGATTGCACGAATGTCGACGAGATTGTCAAGATCATATGCACTTTCGTCGAAGTCCACCATTGCCGCGCTAGGAGCAATGTTAAGTCATTAATTAGCATGTGTGTGTAATATAAATACATATATATAATCAGAAAATAATAATTATTGGAAGGACTCGACAAACCTCGGATCATTGATCTTAGTATCCATGATTTCCTTCATATGGCGGCAAACGAGAATCCACATACGTTGCCACAGTAGCTCTTGGTGGCCTTGCAAAATAGAATTACATACATCGGTATTGTCAATTCCAGATGCATTATAACAAAGTATGATATAGGATTGTTGTGTTGTAGCGGGTACCGGAAATCGCGTGTTGTGTCGTAGCATGTCACTGGATTTGTCGTGTCTTCTTCCTTGGGCAACATAATTGGCAAACGCCCTACGTGATTCAAAAAACTTAGCCTCGGCTGTGGCAAACAAAAGAAATATTACAATAGAGTTATGTATGGAGGAAATGAGTTTATCCGTTAAGTACTTCTTGCACACGACTGAAGTCGTGGTTGCTCCTAAGGAGGGAATCAAGGTATATTACCTTGCTCCACTTTGGTACAATCACAATCAAAATTCAGTGATGCCTAGTCATGTGTGTCGCCATAGTGATTAATCCTAAGTTCATGCTGCATGTAAAGTACAAATGAAACATATGTGTAGCAACTAGTGAAGCACTTACCCTTGGTTGAAGGGTATCATGACGTATTCCTTGTCGGTGTGAGCAATCAATCCCCTCGTTATGTAACCTTGCACGAAGGATGCATCTGCGTTGATACATTGCTCGGAGACCAAGTGAGGGTCGAGAAAACCCACCGGTCGTCGCGATCGCTGGACTTGTTGAATCATGTATCTATACATAAAGAAAGAGTAATGACATTTATTTGTATAACGTGAATGTAAAATTTCATTGTACAGTACACTTACAGTGTCCAGCATCGTAGAAGTGAGGCGTCGAGTTCGTCGAGATTGAATAGTAAGAATAAATCTTCGAATGTCACGACGATGCAGCCCGAGTCGTGGAGGAAATGTGTCTCGTTATATTTCAGAGTGAATGCACTCTGCCGGTTTGGCTTCATGTTGGACTTCTCCATGTACCAGGCATGCAATGTATTGCAAATCAAACCAAGCTGGCGTAATTGTGACTCAGGCACCAACGACACTCCTAGAATAAACTTCCATGGCACGGGACGCGGCTTAATTTTCTTCGCATGAGCCTTGGAGGCCTTGGAGCCTTGCTTATGATATGTTCTCGGTGGCGTCTCGGCGGGAGCCGATGCAACAGACTTTACTGGATTTGGGGGTGGAGGTGGAGCCACCGGAGCCGATGTGCCAGGTCCAGGGCGACGTCCCTCTTGGGCCACTGGATGTGAAGATTGTGGCACGGACATGTCGAGGACGATGTCCCTCTTGGGCCACTGAATGAATGTGTGGACGGCATCCCCTAATGTCTTAATTTCTTTGTTTGGGGGCTTCTCAAGAGGGACGAACTTAAAAATATCATTAATCATGTCCACCTGGACCTTTATGAAACCGGTGTCTACTTGTACACTGTGCAAATCATCAAATTGATTGTACTCTTCCTCATCCACAACATTCTCAACCCCGACAATCCTTCTTTTTCCCTGAAGAACTACATGGCACTTCTTATTTGCCGGGTCGGTTACATAAAATACTTGAACAACTTGCCTCGCGAGTACGAATGGTTCATCTTTGTATCCTACACATTCGAGGTCCACGATAGTGACGCCGTACTTGTCAACCTTTACACCCCGTGGGAGTTGGACCCAATGGCACCGAAATAAAAGAATTTTGAAAATTACGTAGTCAAGCTCCTAAATCTCCTCTACAAGCCCGTAGTACGAGCTTGGGCCAGCGGTACTGCCGTGCGCATCATATGCATCTATGCGACACCGAGTTCTCAGACCGTGCTCTTTCTATCTTGATCATTGTATAAAATGTGTAGCCATTAATGTCGTATCCTTGCCATGTCACAATTGTAAATTTTGGCCCTTTTGCCAACCATTGTAGTGTTTCACTTGACGACCTCCTAGTCAATTGCGCCTTCAACCATTCGTTGAACTGACGGTTGTGTTGTCTCGTGATCCAAACTTCTGACTGGCCTGCATTTTCCTGACGTAGTATGTCCTTGTGTTCTTCAATATATGGGGTCACTTCAGTCATGTGTTGTAAAACCATGAAATGGGCTTGAGTATACATATTTTGATCCGGAGTTATTACTTTCCTCCCGATAGTCCCGATACCATCTAGCCTCCCCTCGTGACGAGATAGAGGTACACCTATCGGCTCTACCTGAGCCATGTAGTCGATGCAGAATTCAATGACCTCTTCTGTTGTATAACCTTCGATGATGCTACCCTCCGGTTGAGATCGATTACGTACATAGGACTTCAGAATTCTCATGTACCTCTTGAAAGGGTACATATGACGTAGAAATACGGGGCCGCATATTTTTATCTCTTTCACAAGGTGGACAATGAGATGGACCATGATATCAAAAAAATGATGGAGGGAAATACATCTCTAGATGACATAGAGTTGTCACCACCTCGGTTTGCAGAGTACCTAGTCCATCCAGATCAATGACCTTCTGAGCAATTGCGTTGAAGAAATAACGTAGCCTTATGATTGTCACTCGAACCTTGTTCGACAAAATACTTCTAATTGCAACAGGTAGCATTTGTGTCATTAGCACATGACAGTCGTGAGACTTCATGCCAATTAATTTTAAATGTTCCATGGAAACAAGTTTCTTCATGCTTGTGGAGTGACCGGATGGAACTTTCACACCATGTAAGGACTGGCACAGTTCAGTTCTCTCGGACTTAGACAGAGTGTAGCATGCTGGGGGAAGGTACGTCCGGCCTTTATCGGTCTCTATCGGTGCTAACTCGGTCCTGATGTTCATAGCGACCAAGTCACGCCTTACGTTAACATCATCCTTTGTTTTATCAGGAATGTTCAGTAAGAGACCAATCAAACTGTCACATACATTCTTCTCTACGTGCATGACATCGATGCAATTGCGAACTTCTAAGTGCTCCCAATAAGGCAAGTCCAAAAATATTGACCTCTTTTTCCACATATTCTTCCTCAATTTACGTCCCTTTCCAAACACAACATTTATATTCTTGACCATATCATACACCTCTTTCCCGCTAAAAGGTCTTGGTACTGAGTCATCCTCTTTTTTCTGTCAAATTGTTTCTTCATCTTGCGGTATGGGTGATACTTTGGAAGGAACCTACGGTGACGCATGTACACAGTTTTTCGCGAGTTTTTCAACCACACACTCTCGGTATAATCTAAGCAGTGCGGACACGCTTTGGCTCCTTTTATACTCAACGCTGACAGGTTACCAAGGGCAGGAAAATCATTAATGGTGCAGAACAACATAGCGCGTAGAGTGAAGTTCTCTCGTTTGTCCGCATCCCATACATGTACCCTTCATTCCACAGTATTGCAAGATCTTCCACCAATGGGGCTAGGAAGACATCAATATCGTTGCCAGGTTGCTTCGGCCCTTGGATAAGTAGTGACATCAAAATATATTTCCGCTTCATACACAGCCAAGGAGGAAGGTTGTACATGCACAGAGTCACGGGCCAGGTGCTATGTCGGCTGCTCATGTTATCAAAAGAATTCATTCCATCTGTACTCAACCCAAACCTTATATTTCTCGGTTCCACACCGAAATCTACAAACATCATATCGATGTTTCTCCACTGGGCAGAATCAGCAACATGTCTTATCATTCCGTCTTTCTTACGCCGCAGCGCGTTAACGCATCAATCTTGCATCCTTGCGGTTTGCAAATAAACGCTTCAAACGGGGGATTACAGGAAGATACCACATCACCTTAGCAGGAGGTCCTTGCTCACAGTGGATGAACTCACGCGTGACTAGTACTGGTGGAAAGGTAGATGGGGCGTTATTTATAAGGGCCGAGCAGAGGGAGGAACTACTGCCTGCCATTCGATGTGGAGAGAATGGACGGGTGAGATCGAAATCCTGGGTATACGCCAATTATTGGTGACACGTGTTATCACACGCCAATTATTGGTGATATGTGATTATCACAGACGGTTATTAACGCGAACCGTGTGTGATAATAAAGTTCACAGACGGTTCTTAATACGAGCCGTCTGTGATGTTTCAGTTATCACAGACGGTTCTTAATACGAGCCGTCTGTGATGTTTCAGTTATCTCAGATGGTTCGTATGAATAATGGTCTGTGATATTAATATCAGACAAACGGTCTGTGATATTAATATCAGAATATGAACGGTTTGTGATATTAATAGCAGAGATGGTTTGAAATACAAAGCGTCTGCGTTAATGCTTAAATATGCGCGCCCTAATCCTGCTCTTCTACACACTATGCTCTCCCTGATCATAATAGCAGAGATGGTTTGAAATACGAAGCGTCTGCGTTAATGCTTATATATGCGCGCCCTAATCCTTCTACACACTATGCTCTCCCTAATCATCTTCTTCATCACCAGATTTCTCAATAATGACATCTAAAATTCTTTTGATCTCCTTCCTCCCATCATCCATCATGAGGTGTTCGGACGCAACCTTACACAGGCGGCCAAAAATTTACGTCTGGAGCAGCTCCTCCGCTCACGCCCTGCTCTCCTTCCTCGACTCGCTTCCATCCGTCAGCTGGACCTCATCATACGCCGTCGACGGAGGTGTCTCATTGCCACTCAGGATAGGGAAACCGCCCTCAGCCACGTTCTTCTCTACAATGTGCGCAAAGCGGAGGAAGATCTTGCGGCAGTGCAGACACACTTGGATAAACTTGCCGATCAAGCAGAATGGGCCGATAATGCGGAAGCGCATCTTGACATCCTGTTTCAGATTATGGAACATGCTAATGATCATTTGCCCATGCTTGAGGAGGAAGTCGAAAAGGCAAGGACAATCTTGACGGCATTCGAGAACACAGCGGCTGATCCTCCAACTCCAGAAGTCGACGAAGAAGCATATGAAGCCCAGAAGATTCAAATCTGGGAATGTCTTTTTTTTTGCACTTTTGTAATAAAATTACCTTGAATTTGACTCTCGTCTCTATAGATTCTGTAGTTTAAACGATACCACAGACGGTTCGTATTACTAACCGTCTGTGAACTTTCACAGACGATTAGCAATACGAACCGTCTGTGATCTCTAAAATTATCACAGACGGTTCCAGTTAATAACCGTCTATGATATTTTCACAGACGGTTATTAACAGAAATCGTCTGTGATAATTTTAGACATCACAGACGGTTCGTGTTAATAACCGTCTGTGAACTTTCACAGACGGTTAGTAAAACGAACCGTTTGTGATGTCTCATTTATCACAGACCGTTCGTGTTAATAACCTCTATGAAAATAACACCGACGGTTGCCAGTATAAACCGTTTGTGACAGTTTAATCACAGACGGTTCCGTATGAACCGTCTGTGATGTAGCCGTCCAGTATAGCCTCTTCTGTAGTAGTGTACACAAGTCAGCAATGAAGTGTGCAAGTTAAAATGGAAGATGTATCAATTCTGTGTTTGAGAAATCTTCAAGATAAAACTGAGCAAGTCTAACCAAATTGTCCTTGTTATAATCAGCGAATGAATTAGTAGGATTGCATGATACCATACAAAGAAGCAAATATGTATTTACCTCATCAAACCTGTGCCACTATCATCATGTGTGTGTACTACCAGCTGCATCTCAGTGTCGTTGGAAGAAAAATTTGTATTATTCTGAACTTGGCTTTCATTAGAAATCGGTTTTGACATCGAGATGGAAGCTACCTTTTGCGTCTTTTCAGCTTTCTCCCATAAAGATTTCAAATTTACAGATTTCTTCATTTTTCAAAGCTCAAACATCTACAAAATTAAACATATACCAAAGATTATATTAACAACTGACATATTGAATCCCTCATATGTGCTATATCTGTAAAACTGACATGAAAACTTTTATGGTGATTGTGGAAATGTAAACATTTTTACACCAAGAGAATGTCCTAATAATGGTAGGCTTTTTGTTAGTGCATGGCCAACATATACTATCAAGACTGACCATAACCAAACGTCGATTTCCATGTAGTCATATACTCATATACACAAATATTGTCATACTCATATACACCAGTCACCAACCGTCCACAGTCCACACAGATGACAGGATAAGGAACTAAGGAAGCACCTCGAGCAGATTCAACAAGCACAGGGATGGGGCAGAGCAGATCCATGAGAAATCACCATGGAATCGAGTCAATCGACTTATTGACGGGTCACAGGGAGGCGGGGGTGGCACAGTAAGAAATGAGGGATGCACAATTGCATAGAGCTATGAAACACTTACGAATAGCTGGAATATCCAAAGAAAAAAGCAGCATCAGTGACCACAAAAATACTAAAATACCTAATGTATAATGGATTTTTAGCTAAAAATTTTAGGTATTCAATTGAATACCCATGAATTACTCTAGATTGGTCACTGCTACTTACGATCCTCCCCAAAACCCTCGACCAACCATAGGACCCCGCGGAGTACTACGGTGACTTGTTCCCACACGTCAGAAGCGAATCCTGGTGCGCCTCAAAGATGGTGAAAGGGGACGTGAAAACGCTCGACAGGATCAAGGCCTTCGACTGATTCAAGCTGATATCCTTCTGCTCCGAGGTAGAAGAAGAAGCTACAGCATCTCCCTCGCACGACGAATCGGATGGTGGTGCTGCACCCCACTCAGGCAAGCTCGTCACTACCTAACGCGGCATGTGTGCATACGCCAACCGCTATATCCTAGTAAAGCAATCGATCAGGTCTCAAAATTGCAACCTTTCACTTAGAATCTGTACAGAGCTGAGCTAATATAAAAAACACGTGGGAGCGCAGATTAACACCAGCACGCATCGTGCTGAGCAGCTCGGATCAATGCACGTTGTTAAACAGGGCATAATTTACAGGTTATCAACAGCAAACCTTGACTTATAATTGAGGCAAGGTAATACAGGTTACAAGCACGGGCATAGTGGTGTTTGGTTCATAGAATGGTAGTGTAAACGTTAGGAATTACATTTTCAGTCCGAAATTTGCAAAATTCGGCCTTCTCGGCCCATCCCAAAAAAAGGCCCAATTGACCAAAAATTCGGTCCGATTTGAAAAAACTCGGCCCAATAAGAGGTATTTTCGGCCCAGCACAAGACATGATATTAAGAAGCCGTTTCAGACCCGGACTGCTTCCTTTGCGAATGCTTCTGACCCTAGTGGCAGCTAGGTTTACCCTGAACCCGGGGGCAGCTAGGTTCTCCCCGACCCTAACTCCTTCTGACCCTGACGGCGGCAGCAAGGGAGCAGGGGGAGGCAGCGTTGGCAAGGGAGTGGGATAGGCGGCGCCAGCAAGGGCGGGGGCGGAGGTGGCGCCAAAGGTTCTAGAGGTATAAATTTGTGGTCTTTTGTGCGTACAAACCAGAGATTTTTGGTGTCACATGCTGTTTATTATGACGTGAATGATGAAATATCATCGAGAAATCCGAAATCTCAAATTTATTTGAATTTCTTGGATTCAAACTGCACGTTTGAATTTTTCGACCCAAATTCTCTAAAAAAAACCAAAAATTGGATTTCTCGGGAGGGTCAAATTTTTTCTTTGCTGAAAAAGTTTTTCTTGGTAAACGTAATGGGAGTGAAACTACAGGAAGCTCCTCCTGCCGGCTGTGGAAGGGAGGATTGTGGCCAGACACGAAGTAATGTATGCAATAGGGCTTGTTTGGATGGGCCGGGAACATCCCGGCCAGGGTAGCTTTCCCGGCCCAGTATAAAACCCCATTTGGATGAGGTCCAACTAGATCCATGGGGAAATGAAACTTGAGTTGCACTAGTGTAGCTTGCACTCACTATAACCTGGAACCATCCAGCAGGGGCAAAGCCAAGGGGCTTAGTAAGGCTTGAGCCTCACCTCCCCCGGTGGCGGCAACCCCCCCGGTGCACGCCCGCGGCGGTCGGCGACCAACGGTGACGTCGACGCAAGAGGGCCAACAAAAAACTAAAAATAGCCTAGTCAAGTGGGTAGCCCACTGCCCCTAAGAGGCCCAACAAATTCATCTCATTGGCTCACCAAAATACCCGCTCTAATTAACAAACCTAGCAATTACAATTGGTTCCCAACTTCCCACTTTCCAGAGCCCAGAGGAGAGATGCGCCGGCGCCGCCACAACGCAGAGGGGGCTGGGGGTGACTGGGCGAGGGCACGCCGTGCGCACAAAAGGGGGTGCCGCCAGAGCCAGACCAAAGCTAGGGTAGCTAGATTTGGCGGTGAGCCGGCCGAGGGGAGGCTAATCGCCAGATCTGGGGTCGGGGCCACGGGGCCGAGGGGAGTCAGACCGGGGCGACGAGGGGGGCCGAGTCGGGGTAGGGGAGTCAGACTGGGGCCGCGAGGGCCGAGTCGGTGCCGGTGAGTGTGGGTGGCAGCGTGGCGCCGCGGAGGAGCACCGGGCAGCGGGCCGGCTGTGTAGTACAACTCAACCGATGAAGTTTCGACTAGAATTTAATCCAAATGAAATTATTGCCGATCCGGCACTGCGCATACCAATTGATGATTATGCTAACGAAATTAAAGATCAAGTGAGAAGGTCATATTTATTGAATGTCCCTACTCGAGTAATTGGATATTAATTTCCACTGACATTGAATGGCAAACAGTCGCGGTCCTTTCAAGAATCATGGTGGAAAAGGATTCCACCTTTTGTTTCTATTGTTTTCTTTTCAAAAAATTGGCACAACCCAATGCATTTGGAAGTGATGTATTTACGAAGGTTGGGTTCTCTCATTGAAAGGTTGCCAAATATGGAACATCCTAATGGAGTTATGAGTAAATCAGTACGTCGGAAGCATAAAGTAACTCAACATCATTAACACGAAGTTGACATTTTTAATGTTGCTATTGATGCAACTATAAATGAGATGAATCATCGATTCAATGAAGTTTCCTCAGAGTTATTGGTATGCATGTCTTGCCTTGATCCAAATGACTCCTTCTCTAAGTTTTATGTTGATAAACTTGTTCGACTTGCTGAGATTTATGCTGATGATTTCACGGATGCTGATTGGCTCTTATTAAGAAATCAACTTCAAACCTTCATTCTCAACATTAGAAGAACTGAAGAATTCAATGGATGTCGTAATATATCAAAACTCGCTCAATTGATGGTTCAAACAAGAAAAGATAGAACTTTCCTATTGGTATATCACCTCATCGAGTTGAAATTGATACTTTCGGTGGCAACGGCATTTGTTGAGAGAATATTTTTAGCATTGAATATTATCAAAACAGATTTACACAATAAGGTAGCGGATGAGTGGCTCAATGATTTGATGGTGTACTACACTAAGCGAGAGATCTTTAAACGCATTGATGATGATAAAATCATAAACCGCTTCCAAGGCATGAAGTCGCGTAGAATGCATTTGCCCCGTAATTCAAATTTGTTTCGTGATTCAAATTAGCTTATTTGTGCACTACTACAAAAGAGATTAAACTTGACACTTACATCATAGACGGTTCCTAAGAACCGTCTGTGCTGTAAGTATCACAGAAGGTTTATACAAATAACCTTCTGTGGTATTTTCACAGACGGTTATTTATACAAACCGTCTGCGATAATACAAGATATCACAGACGGTTTTTTATTTAAACCGTCTATGATACTTCACAGACGGTTTGTATTAAAAACCATCTGTGATATATTTTCCGCCCCGTAATCTCCCAAAATTTCATAATCTCCCGCCTAAGTCTGAGTAGAATTTAGTTTTGAGACACCTTTAGTAAAACGGACATAACTTTTGCATACGATGCCTATTTTCGACGTTTTTGTACTCTTTGAAAAGCTAACGAAGAGCCTGATTCAAACAAAGACCTGCTTATGCTAGTAACCCTCTAAGACTCTCAAAATCGGCCATCTTTAGCCCTAAATTTGCATTTTAAGTTTTAAGTTTCTGTTTTTGCCAAAATTTTTGATATTTGCTTCGTAATTTGGGTTTCGCCTCAATTACAAAGTTGTAGATCTCATCGAAACCTTTTAAATGAGTATATATAAGCCATATAAAATTTTATTATTTTATCTTTTGAAACTAGCTATTTATATTGTACCGATATATTGTCTTTGTGACGCCATTATTACATGCTATTTTTATTATGAACCATCTGTGATATCTCCTATTATCATAGATGGTTTTTGTTATGAATCGTCTATAATATCTCTATCATAGACAGTTTGTAATCCGAACCATCTGTAATGTCCCGCTACATCACCGATCCGTGGCATATCCCCTAGGATCCCGATCTCACCCGTCTATTCTCTCCACATCGAACGGTAGGCACTGTTCTCCTCCCCACCTCTCTCCCCTTATTAACCTCCTCTCCCTACTCGAAGAACCAATACAACCGGTATTACTCCAACTCGTTTATATGCGGTAAGGGTGGGAAGGGGTTCGGCAAAGACGACTGAAATTTCGTTTGAAGCAAGATGGAAAGGAAGAAGGCAATGATAAATCTGTACTATTCTAAGTCGTGGCATAGAAGCTGTTGATTTTGTCATAGAAGCTGAAAATGATGTTCATTGCCTTTCTGTTTCTGCTAGATCAAAATTTTCCCGCACCACTTGTTTTAGATTATAGTTTAATGAAGGATGTGTAAGTCTAGCTTGCATTAGCTTGAAGTTTCTTGTAGTGTAAGTATTTTTCTGAATTTGTGGCCGTGAAGTTTATCTTTGTAAAACTGTAAGTGTCCTCTTATGTATGCAGTGCTATGGGTAACATACTCGATATCTTGTGATGTTGTAATGGTGGATTATAATCTTAGTGAAAATAGAATATGTTGCTGTGTTTGTTGATGTATTTGCTTGTTTTCAAATGATATAGTTAACATTTCCTGAGGCTAGCTGAAAACTAGAAAAAATTTAGGTATAGAATGAACTATCACAGATGATTTTGTGGTATAAATTGTCTATAAGGAATTATCACAAACAACTCGAATCAGAAACCGTTTGTGATGGGGAAGTATCATAGACGGTTCGATATACCAACCGTCTGTGATACACGTCACAGACGGTTGGTAGCTAGAATCTTCTGTGATGTGTGAGTATCATAGACAAGTTGGTAGCTAGAACCGTCTATGATAGTGTTCTTCACAGATGGTTCTAGGTATAAGCTGTCTGTGATGTATTTATCACAGATGACTCATAAACCATCTGTGACAATATCTGATTATCACTGACACATAAATTCAGACAGTTCAAAAAACCGTCTGTGATGATAGTTTTGAACCGTCTGTGATGACCATTTTTTGTAGTAGTGGTGGTATGTTTCATATGATCTAAGTTTTCATTGTCATTCATAATTTTCTATTATATCACTAATTTTCATATGTTTCATACACAGGTGACTTATCGCTACTCTATACTCATAACAGAATAATTATATATTCTTGGGTATGCACTTTTTATTATCGAGATACCTACTTCGTATTTCTCTGTTTTTCGTTGTTTGTCTCCAAGACTCCAATTGTATAATTTCTGTATAAATTTGAAATTCTATAAGAGTAAAAGACTATATTTATACTAACTTAGTTTAGTAAATAAATGATTCAGCTCATCGTAAATTTATTCCTGATTTCGCTACTGCCGACCAGGATTAGTAACTGAGTACTGCCTTCCTGGTTTTTTGGACCCTGTGGTTGACTAAGGGCATGTACAACGCCGTCTTTTTCCCCGTCTCGGTGCAGTCATTTTTGCAAAAACACCCTCCGGTCGGTGGAGAGACGGGCGTCGCGTCGCCTCGCGAGACGACGGCGTTGTCCCGTGCTCCGAGGCGGAAGCGACGGCGCAGCAGCGGTGTACGGCCTCGTCTCCAAGGAGTCATCCCCGCGCTCGGATCCCGCGCGCGGACCCTTGCATCACCGATGGCGCGCGGAAGATTTCGCGCCCTCCGAAATCGCCTCCGCGCCAAATCGTCCTCCTACTCCAAATCTCCCCGCGTCCTCGCCGCCGCCGCCGCTCGCGCGGCAGGGTGCGGGCGTGGGACGGCGCGGCAGCGGGGGAGGAGGAGGGGGCGCGGGCTGGTACTGGCGCGCAGTGGCCTTCCCGGCCATGGTGGCGCTCGGCTTCCTCCTGCCCTTTACCTTCGTCTTCGCCGCCGTGCCGGCGCTCGAGGCGAACGGCAGCAAGTGCTCCTCCATTGGTAAGATCGCCGGCCGCGATCTCGCGGCGTTTTTGGGTTTCGTTGCGGTGGGTTGAGTTGTTGATTTGGTGCGTTTGGGGCGACGAAGCTCGGATCTTAGTGCCCTTGGACGTACGATTTTGCGGTGTCGGTGGGAATGTGGGAATTTGGTGATGGTTCCTGCCTAGATTTCGTGCTAAAAACGTGTGATTTGTTCTCTGGTAGGCTCACTCATTGAGCTGGAGATTCAGGAATCAGGTGTGGCGATGTCGCTTATTTGTCGTGGTGATTTGAACTGAAAACAAGATAGTTGGCTATTTGGGTTTAGTTCGGCTTTCGGGTGAGTTAATTTTCGGATCTCGAGCACATGATTTTCTGGTATTGACCAAAATGTAGGATCGATACTATCTAGTTTTAAGCCATCACTTTACTTAGATTTGAGCGCTGGACTTAGTGCTATCAGCTACAATGTTGGAATTGCAAGAATTTTTTTTGTCCTAGTTTTGAGCTGGATCTTGCAAGACTGGAGTAGAAACAGCACCTTTAAAGATGCTATCAGTGTCATTAGAAGCAAGCTTCTTGGCCACCCAGCTCTGACTTGATTAGATTTGTAACTAGAGTCAGTCAATGGTTCTCCTATCCTACTCTTTCAGCAAACCCTGTACATGTTCCCACCAAGCAAACGGTGCTATTCGATGTTGCAGTTGGAAGCATTCCTTTTGCTGGAACTTAATCAGTTATGTGTCCTTGAGTGGAAATGATTTTGTCATATAAGCTTGAATGTTGGTTTGGCACCTCAAAGCTGGTTAGACATGTTATTTTGCAATAGAATTTGAAACACGGGACTATGGGCTTTGCTTCTGTTTTGATGATTTGATCAAGAAAATTCTGGTCACAATAGTGTATTATCCTATTACCTGTGTATTTACACCTTCCAATCAATCTGAGAATTTCTAGATTGCAAAATGCACATGGTACCAGCTTCATGGTAAAAAATGTGACAAATATTTCGACAAAAATGTGACCTAGTTTCCTTGGTAGGCAGGGGGGTGATTCTATGGTAAGTTACTTGATTCCTTGTACTTTTTTATTGGTACAATAAGACTCTATATATGTTTTACTATTTGTCTTAAAGAGAAAGCAAATTGTGTTTACTTATCTTACTCAATGTGAACAGAGGCTGGTGCAAGATCTGTATAGAATTTTTGATCAAGTTAACAATGAGGAATTCCCTTCAGGAAAAAAATTACCAGAATCATCTAAGGTAATTGATGATGAAGGCTGACCCGCAAATGATCTTTACAGGAAGTCGTTGGATTTGTCATCTAAGGTACCTTCTTTTTTCTCTTCAAGCTATATATCAGGATCCAGGTGCTCTTTTTTTATAAAAATGTTGTAGTAGGCTAAATTGGGAAACCTGGAATTCTCACAGATTTAACTGTGAACCCTTTTTTCGACCTATTTTGCTATTATGCTCATGACATTTGGATGGACCTTGTTGTAACATTTGCTTCCAATTATCTCAGGCACCAGAACTGCATTTGGAGATTCATAGGCAAATGGCATCTCAAGCTTCACAAGCAGCATCCTCGACCTCAAATGCAAGGGTATTCTGTTTACCATTACAGAACTACTTTCTTGCTTGTCATAATTACATGAGCACTGTTCTGCTTCCTTTCCTATACATTACTTTAGATTTCACATTATTTACTGCCTGTTACAGAATATACATTACTATATATTGGCTTTGCCCTTATTTCTCAAATAACTGAGGTTCTTGTTGATGTCTACAAACTTCCATTATTTAAGTACGTTAAATGGTTCTCTACAAACTTTCTGTACGTTAAATGGTTCTTTGTGAGTGTGAATGGCCAACTGTATGTGCAATTGTGAACAGTGGCCGTATGTATGAGTGTGAATGTGAATAATCTTGACAAACTACATATCTCCCGTGTACATGACTCTTAATATTTGAGACTGCATGTATTCCATGACTCTTGATATTTGAGACTGCATGTCTCCCTTCGGAATATCTCCCCATGTCTGTAATATAAAATGGTAGTCCGGCCGCAGTACACTGCACCTCCTGAGCCAAGCAACAGAACATCTCACCCCTTGCGCATTACACTTCACCTCACCCCTTCCTATGGAGCCGCATGATGATCATGAGGACCCAGAGGAAGAGCTGCATGATCAAGAAGAAGCCGAAGATTTTGATCCTACAGAGGTGTTCACCGTGGAAGATTTTCTAGCGGAAGATGAAATACTAGATGAATTTATTAGCAAGGTTGGAGAGGAATTGATGGAAGAAATCGGTGGAGAATCATCAACTGTACCTCGCCGCCGCCGCCGCCGACAGAGTGGACCAAGGAGGTACATACCAAGAAATCGAGAAGCAGGTCATGATGATCTTGTCGCTAATTACTTTTCCGAAAATCCTATCTATACCGATGAGATGTTTCGTAGGAGATTTAGGATGAATAAGCCGTTGTTCCTACGCATCGTGCATACTCTTAGGGATTGGTCTCCTTATTTTACCCAAAGAGTCGATGCAACAGGTAGAAGTGGGCTTTCATCCCTTCAAAAGTGTACCGCGGCCATCAGGATGCTAGCTTACGGCTCCTCGGCTGATCAACTTGATGAGGTATTGAAGATAGCCGCAAGCACTTGTTTGGAGATTTTGGGGAAATTTGCGGAAGGAGTGATTGAATGTTTTGGCGAAGAGTATCTACGCCCACCAAGAAGCGAAGAAATGGAAAAAAATCTTACAAGAAAATGAGGATCGTGGTTTTCCGGGAATGTTGGGAAGGATCGATTGTATGCATTGGGCATGGAAGAATTGCCCAAAAGGTTGGGCAGGCATGTTCACACGTGGTGACAAAGGCGTTCCTACTATGATCCTCGGCGGTGGCATCTCGTGATCTCCGTATATGGCACGCTTTCTTTGGTAATCGCTGGTCTCGAACGACATTAACGTGCTAAACAAATCACCACCGCTCATTCAAGCGATAAAAGGTGAAGCTCCTACGCTTCAATATAATGTTAATGGAACACAATATGATATGGGCTACTATCTTGCCGATAGAATATATCCGAATGGGCGATGTTTGTGAAGACGAACGGCCCTCGATCGGTGAAGACAAATTATTTGCATTGATGCAAGAAGGGGCGAAAAGATGTCGAGTGCGCGTTCGGCGTATTGCGATCACGCTTTGATATTGTTCGTCGACCTGCAAAGTTATGGAAGCAGGGGGACGTTATCAACATAATGCAAGCTTGTGTAATCCTTCACAATATGATAGTGGAAGATGAGAAGGAATTGGTTAGAGTTTCCTTGGATTTGAATGAGAATCCAAGTGCAACGATAGTGCTCCCGCCTGAAGTGCGTACAAGTGACAACCCAAATCCATGCTTCGCAGAGGTTCTTGGAGAAATTCGCAATCAAAGCTCGGCCAACGCATAGGCGGCTCAAGAAGGATCTAGTCGAGCACATATGGCAGCGCTATGGAAACAAAGAAACTTAGATAAAAAAAATGTTGCAATTATATATAATATATGATTCCTAGTGATGGTTTTTAAAAGAAATATTGTAATCATGATCATCTTATTTATGCTTGATCCGTTTTGTATCAAATAGCAACGCAATGGTGTACAAAAATGTATTCATGATTGATCTTGGCTACATTTAACGCATTAAACAGCTTGCAGACACTGAAATAGACAGTCCATTGTACGATCTGTCTTTTTAGCCATCTGTATAGCAGATTCGAGGCTTTTGAAGACGACCCCCTGTCTCTGGGTTGTACATGCCCTAACGTGACACGATCAGTAAACTCTATCCTGTGAAGCCATCAATAAATATAGGCCCTGTTTGGATACGCTTATCTGAGAATCGATTTTAATTTGATCAAGATTTTCTGATAAGTCGCGATCTGAAGAATCTGCGATCTGAATAATCCTGATGGGGCTTGCGGTACAGGATTTTGGATTCTCGGTGCAAATGCTGATTTTTCCCACCGCGGCGGTTGAAAGAATCGAAAAATAATCAAAGCGTTTGGGTGGGATTCTCGCTTAATTCTACCCAGAATCGGATTTTAAGCGTATCCAAACAGGGCCATAGGATGGAGAAAATGATCAGTAAATGTAGGATGGCCTGACTTCCAATATTCTTATGCGATGGATACGAAAATCCCAAGAAGTTGGCCAGCAAAAGAAGCCCATTCTGATTCTGATCTCAGCTGTCACTTTGACCATGGAGGCCTGGAAGCATTGTTCCATGGAATCAGACAATTAATTGGTCTTCAGGTCTTGTGAGGTCAAGAGGTAAACTAATGTTTACACAGCATTTGGTTTGCAGAAGGCAGTGCTGTTGTTGCCTAGAAAGAAGCGTGTTGACTCCTTGGCAAGAAGAGCAGAAGAAAAACATCCAAAGGGTTGGTAACGTAGTGCTGGATGAGGTTTCTGGTCCGTTTCAGTTTCTTGGGCATTACCATCCCTGTCCAAGACTGTCGGGTCCTTTTCATATTTCATTATGATGGTTACACATTATGGTCCTGTTCTTTTCAACTTCTAAAAATTGTTTTTCGGTTTTTCTACAGTATCTTATTTATATCAGTAAAAATCATATGTGAGTTTTTGTTACTCTATAATCTCTCGTACAAACAGCCCAAAAGGCATAAGCCACAGCCAAAAACCACAAACCGCAGCAAAAAAAATGCCCCATATCTACTTCTGTTTATATGACTTAGAACATAGAAGAGTGGGCACACGAAAGCATACACACATGCAGTACTAGTTTAGGGCCTATTCTTTTTGGCTGCAGCTTGTGGCTTTTGGCTGCGGTTTGTGGCTTTTGGGCTGTTTATGCGAGAGATTACAGAGTAACAGAAACTCACGTACGATTTTTGATAATATAAATGAAGTCAGTAAAATATGTACTATAATTAACTAGTAAACCCAATCTTAAAAAGATACTCCGTTTAAAAATTAGTAACTATAGAAAAGCTAAAAAATATATTTTAGGAGCTGAAAAGAACAGGATCTTAACTTAGGTCATGTCACAGCTCGTTGCATCTAGATGGACATGCATGTACTACTGCGCGACGGTGAAAGCGACAAGTGAGTGAGCAGTTGCAGCTTGAAGCATGCAAAAGCAAAGCAAAGCTCAATCATGCTGCGGCTTGCATCAATGCCAGTGATCGTGATCGATTAGTTTGTTGGGTCATTTACTTGTTTTGATGTGATGTCGCATCCCTGTAGATTAGGGTCGATAGGGAAACAAAAATCTTTCGAGCTCTATGTGTTGCCTAATTGAATTAGCCTCTTGCAGACTCATAGCCATAGGCTTCTTTCAAAAAAAAAAGTCACTTCAAGGGCTTATTGAATGTCAGGTTGGAAATTTCTTCGTCAGGCAATAGTCTTGTAAATTTCGATACGTTATCTCATCAAGATATGAAGTGCATTCCATCGAATAAGTTGGCTGCAGTACTTGCTGAGCACAGCTCTCATGATGTAACTTACATCATACACCTAACTTGTAGATTCTTGTAGAACAAAGCACACAAGACACAACTAGACACAATGGAAGGGAAAGCCTGGTTTCTAAACAATGAGAAGAACATATATAATAAAGCCTCAATGCTTATAATTTCCAAAAAGCTAAATTGTACAAATCTTAAAGAAGTTGAAATTACACAGTGAAACATGTTTAGTTGTGATTGAAAACCAAAGTTACAGCACCAGGCCAGGATGAACAATGACAGGATATATCACTTTCATATCGGCCACACCGATCAAGATCACGGCGCCCAAATACATGCGTATGCGTCGTGATCAGTGATTCTGATTCAGGTCAGGAAAAATAATGCAGGGACAGCTGGATTAGTTGTTGGCCAAGCTGGAATCCTCTCCTTGGGGTACATAATCTCTGACATCTGACACCTTCTTAATCAATCATGCTACGAGCTACATGCGACTGCTTTCACTGAACTATATGAGGAGCTAGCATGCTACTGCTTAACTAATCGACGTCAAACAACAGCTGAATGTAAGAACCAGCTCCAGATTCACAAAAAACAGATCCAGATTCAATTTTTCCAGCTAAACACTTCTAGCTCCAGTAACTCCACCATGAATCTGCTCCACGAAAACAGTGAATCTACCCCTAGATTCATGGATTTGGTGGAGCACCTCAAGGGGTGCTCCACCAACTCAAGTTTGGTGGAGTTGGGAAAAATTACCCACCACTGCCACTGGTTACACAAAAAAACGATTCGCTCTTTTCTTTTCTCGCGACCGAGTTCCTTTTCCCCGCCGCGCCAACTCCTCGGCCGCTGCCGTCTTCTCCGCCTCCACTCTTCTCCCGGGCCGGCACCGCCTCCCCCGCCTCCACTCTTCTCCGACCGCCGCCGCCTCGCCTCCCTCCGGGCGCGCGCCTCCCTGCGTCCACCTCCCCGGCCGCGTGCCTCCCCGCCTCCCGGGCGGCGCCGCCTCCCCGCGTCGCCTCCCGGCGGCGCGCGCCTCCCCTCGCCTCGCCTCCGCGCTGCTGCGCGCGCTGCCCCCGGCCGCGCGCGCGCGGCCGGCCGCTGCGCCGCCCCGCCGCCGCTCGCCTCCTCCTCTGCGCGCGTGCTTCTCATCGGGAGGAAGAAGAATGGAGCTGCTCCACTGACGCGTGGGGCCAGGTGGAAGTGAGATAGAGAGGGAGGTGGAGCTGTACCAAACACTTTGACGAATCCCAGATCCATGATGAAGCTGCTCCACGGTGGATCCAGGTGAATTTTGGTGAATCTATATAAATCTGGAGCTGGTGGAGCTCTCCCAAACAGGCCCTAAAGCTAGCTAGCTGATGCAATGCAAGATAGGTAGCTCATTTGACTCTCCAATCCAATCCATTGATCTCTTGCAGAGTACTCAACTTTTTATATATCTTACTTTTTTTTCTTTCTTCTATCAGGTCAAATGGTGATTAGGCAATAAGAGCGCTCTCTCTCTCTCGTTAATATGTTATGCAAGATAAACAAAAGGACGGCGCGCACGGTGCCTTGTCTCCACCGGCACTGGTGCCACGTGGGGACAGAGGACGGCAGCCACGTACGGAGTACTAGGTACGGTCAGCCCATGCATTCCCTTTTCTTCCGGTTCCTTTACATAGGCTTGATTGGAGATCTCTAATCTAACCAGCCATGAGTTGTACTCGCAAGTCTAACAGAGCATGGATCTGCAGTTGATCCGACAGAGCCCGAGTGCTGTGTGGTCATGCCTAAATCTGCGTTCATGCAACTAATGCTCCACTTTTGCTTTCGCCTTTTGACCACCGCGCCCGTGTGACGACGGCAGCCAGGCAAGCGGAAGTATCGGATTTTGGCCGACGGTATTTCTGATTTTCTTTTTTTTTTTTAGAGATTTAGCTCCAAGGCTATTTTTTGTGTAGAGTATAAATGCCCCTTTGTGGCCAGTTGAAGATATTGTTGCTTAACCTTATTCTGTACTCTTGAGCTAGAGTGATGCTCTTCACTCAATTGTGCATGTGTTGCACTTTGTGAGAAGGGAGAGAGGATCTAGAGTGCATGCGTTGCATCTAGAGGTGGACTTTGTGTCCAATTGAGCTTGTGCATACGTTGCACGTGGTGAGAGTCAAGTGAGGGATTTGACTTGTTACTCTTGGAGTTTGCCGACTCTTAGATGGCGTTGGAGGCGTCGTGCACGGTGATCTTCTCAAAGAAGGTTGTAAGAAGACCTGGCAAAGTTGTGAAGGTTGGAGCTTATCTACCCGGAGCGGGAAAGAGCTACCGCTAGTGGAATTGAGGTGGAAGGCTTAATTCGTGGAGCCGGTCTAATTCATTTGGGCTAACCTCAACGTGGACTAGGGGAGACCGGCAAGTCTCCGAACACCACGGTAAAAAGAGATCGTGTCATTTATGGTTTGCTTTGTTGTGCTCAATTTACTTTCAAGCAATTTACTTACTTAGTATTAATTTGATTGCTTGTAAACCTATGATTGCAAACCTTGACCTAGGCTAGAATTGTTGGTGCACTTAGGCGGACTTGTTTGATTTAGGCGCTATTTGAGCTAAATCAATTTGATTTAAGCTTCCGCATTGTATACTTGGTTTAAGCAAATAAAAAAGGTCTTGAATTAATTATTATTAATTAGAAGAGAATTTTTAGACCGCCTATTCACCACCCTCTAGTTGGGCTCCTCGATCTTACACACGTAGACCCAAGTATGAAACTCACTGTATTGTGTCAAAGGTGGAGACACACTCTTGCATTCTCAGTAGTGTTTTGGCGAGGCATTGTAATCTAACGTCCGCCTTTATAGCCAATCTGATGTATGGAGAGAGAGTGGAGAAGAAAGACATTGAGGCCACGCACATCATGGTAGCTATCAAGAAGAAATTCAAGTACAAGATTAGCTACGTGAAGGCGTGGTGTGTGAAGCAGAAGGCATTGGAAAAATGGTTCGGGTCTTTCGAGATGATGTACGATAATTTTCCTCGTATACTTCAGGTGTTGTAGGACAGGAACCCAAGCACGTATATCTCTTTGAAGGACAAGCCTTCTACAAGGCTGCTAGGCTTTGCGGTGTTGTAGAGGGCCTTCTTAGCATTCAGTTTATGCATCGAGGCATTCAGGCAATACAAGAGCAAGATCCTGACGGCAATTGGCGTTGATGGCAAAAATCAAATTATGCCACTGGCCATCGCATTCATAGAAAGTAAGAATTATGATAGCTAGTTGTGGTTCCTTAGACATGTGAGGGTTGGAATTGTCGACGCTCGTCCTAGTGTGTGTGTGTAATCCATGATCGCCACACCAAGATTGTGAAGGCCATACGAAAACTTCAGGAAGATCCCGAGGAGCCCTTCTCTTAGCCGGATATGAAGAACAGATGGTGCATTCGTCACCTAGGGGATACCAGGCTACTCCCTCTCGCCCGGATGGTGCAGGCCACCGACGACGACGGACTGGCCTTGCCCGCAGGTGGGGACGATGGTGTGGAGCAATCGTAATGCTTTCCGTTTGACTGCTCTCTGCTGTCAGCTTTGGTGGACCGCTAGCGGCCGGAGACACACACTTTCCACCTTCCATTTAGGGAAATGACATCTACTCTACAGGATGTGTCCCTGCTGCTCGGTCTTCCCATCGTGGGAGATGCTGCTTTCCTACCAGAGACCCCGGTCGACTGGCGCGCGGACCTACTCACCAGATTCCAGGGGGTCCTTCCGCCTGTTGCCGCAGAGGAGTACTACGTCTTCCCATCGGCTCAAACACATGGGTCGTCATTGAGGTGGCTTGACATGATAGGCCAGCTTTACGTAGTGAGATGACTAGACGAGATACCTTTGCGCAGCAACAGGACCACATAGTCCAACTTTGCGCAGCGACATGACCGCACAGGCCAAGTTTGCGTAGTGAGAAAACCAGATGAGATACCTTTGCGCAGTAACAAGACCACACGGGCCAGCTTTGCGCAGTGACATGACTGCACGGGCCAGCTTTACGCAGTGAGAAGACCAGTTGGTCCAACTTTGCACAGCGAGTAACCATATGGGATAGTTTTGTGCAGCAACAAGACCACAAGGCCCAGCTTTGCGCAGCGACAAGACCAAAGGGTGCAACTTTGCGCAGTGCAAAGACCTAACTGGGCAGTTTTGCATACCGACAATACCACACTGGGTAGCTTTGCGTAGTGACAAGACCACACGGGCATCTTCATGCAACGAGAAGGCCATAAGGGGCCCTATAAAAGGAGATCGAAGAGATTTCTAAGAGAACACTACACCGGCGCTTGCTTCACCACACCAGGATGGACAAGAGACAGAAGAAGCAATAGGACAAGATGAAACAATGAGAGAAGACCCGCGACCTAGCAAGGTCAGTTGCCGCCCGCAATGAGAAAGCAAGAGTTGCTGCGGCCCAGGCAGAACAAGCCCAGCGTGCTACGAGGCCAACTCCCCACAATGACACCACCCATAGCAACAGCCCCATCTCGAACGTTCCTATCGAGCGTTCGCCGCAACACCTACCAGAGGGGGAGACACCCCCCTTTGTTGGTGCCAGGACCCGTGCAAATTCTTCAAGTCTAAGCACCGCCTTAGTCTAGGTATGCGTTATTGGGGTTGCGCAAACTACTCCAGTGACTATCCCGACCACCGCCTAGATGCCGCCACCTATCGGCAGGCGGTAAGGATCAGGTGCACTATTTTTTTCCCTACATTTTCTCCTTCAAAGTACGCACTAACAATCTCTCCCGTGTATCCATAGTCTCCGGAACCTTTATGTGGCTACCGCAGATGGATCGATCTTGAGATTCACCTAGAGGACCAGTGGGCTCTCAACTTCGAGGAGTGGAACGTCACAAGGTCCTATGAAATCTAGGAGGAGCGCCGCAAGGACGAGCAAACTGAGCGTATACATCGAGAGATGAAAGCTCATCTCGAGGCATGCACACGCAGGAAGCGTGAGGCTCGTGAGAGGGAGCGCAAGAAAAAGAGAAAAATGACGACCAAGACAAAAGAGGCCACCGAAGAGTTCAACGCCGAGCTCGCAAGGAAGAGAAAATGGTCCCGGTTCACGCGGTAGGTCGTACAAACAGTTGGGTTGGTTAGTCACACATGGTGCTCTATGTTATGCGTGTAATCAAACCCTACATGACATGTTACTCTCAATGTACTATGAAGTCTATTTTAATTCAGACAAGATTATTTCCTCATCTTTTCGCATTCAATTATTCCCATAGTAAGTCATCCAACAATATTAACAAACCAGTTCTCCTCCGTGTACAAATTCCCGATAACATCACAATATCACTTACCCTCGTACTTACCAATCATTCTTATTTCAATCGTTCTTAAAAAAGTTTCACAAATTATTTTGCACTATAACAACATACAACGATCATAAACTCTTATTACGAATACAACAGATTATATGCTAGTCATAATCTACGAAAATTATAATTGGATTAACCCACACTGCATCTTGTTTGCAGTCGCTACATAGCCAGACACTAGGTGACAGGCTCCAGTCACCCAAGCATCGAGCGACTGGAGCCTGTCGCCCAACGACTTACGGACAGCTTTATTGTCACGCGACCGTTAGGTGATAGGTTCCAGTTGCTCAACGGTTAGGCGACTGGAGCTTTATTTCTGTAAAAAAAAATGTTCGCGCGAGTATATTTATGTTATTTCGAATAATCTATACAACAACACCAATTTGAGAGCGACAGCCATCGCTTGCTTAATAACTGTAGAGCGTTGCTGTTTTGATAAAATTTAATTAGAGCGCAGATTAAAGGTAAAGATTTGGGTGGACCCAGGGCACAGGCAGTATGAATCTTGAAGCGAGTGGTTTAAAATTTGACTGATATCGTCTAATTTTTTTGTTGACTGATATCTTTTTCAAAAGAAACAACCTAGCTAGACAACTCATAATATCAATCTATACGCAATAAACTTGTAGCAATTGGACAAGTATATCGAGAGTAATTGGACTACACGTCTACACCGGCCAAGTGTAGCCACAGTGTTGTTGCAAATCTGATGAGCTAGCAGGAATGTGCTCGGATCAATTTACTGGGGACGTTGCTCCAAGGTAACATGACATTTTTGCATGGAAAGCTACACGAGCGTATGGCAATTTCTTGTTAATGAAAAACAAATCGTACCGTCCAATTTCACAAAACTTCATAGTAAATAGTATACTAATATAGTGTTCACCAAGTCCCAAAAAAACGTTAGAATATGCACCGTCCAATTTCTCGAGAAATTTGGACTTCCTGTCCCGTTTTCACACGGCATGGACGAAACCGACCGACCAGTACGTGCTCAAGTCAAACTCAGCAAAAGCAAGAGAAACTGTAACCATCAAGCCGTGACGTACGGCAAGAATGTCATCAGCACACAAATAGTGATGTGTTCAGAAATATAAATAGTAGTTATTGAACTATAAGACTGCTAATACAAAAACCTAACGAATACATGTTGTGTCAAGAAGTCATATACGTGCAGGAATTTGAACTAAAACTCTTTTCCTTTTTTAACCAAAGGATTATAATTAATTCAACTTTTATGAAAACTGAAGAGAAAGATTGGAGGTTTAAATGTTACTCCTATGGAGTAATGATTTTAATCGAACGAGAAATATCTTGCATAGTTGCCTAGGTGATTTGGATCCTCTTATTGCTAGTTAGCCTAAGCAAATAAGGATTACAATTTAGTACTGTACTGATTGCATACCAGGTAAACAGGCCAGCTTGGACTATGTACAGACTTAAGTGGATCAAAGAATTGTACCTGGAATCCGTCCATAAAGTGTATCTCCTCTCGCTGGCATTGGCCATTTAGAATAGTTTTTTCGTTGCCTTTTCGAAACAGTTTATCGAGACAATTTTTTTAAAGTAGATTATCGCCTTATTAGTATTCGATTTATTCGTACAAACGCTCACATTATAGCCAAAAAACATCAACCACAACCGAAAAGAACCATAATTAACTTTCAGTTCCTAATAAAGGACCATGCTCGCCAGAAATTGCAAGGCATATATCGTCCGCTAAACCTCTGAATTACCTTTGGTGAATCGGAGCGAAAGTGGGGGCATTTGAAATTTCCTTTGTTTTGGGCACAGCATTAAACAATATTCGAATATTAAAATGTAAAGCTTGGGTTATGTTCATATCGCATTTAACTACGTTGACGGGGATAAAAGTCAGTCCTTGGCATTTGCTAGTCAAAAGGCAACTCGTAATGACAACAGATGACTAATCCACAAGCAGGGAAACAATCCGCCAAGTGTTCTATAACTTCCAAGAAAAATGCGAAAGTGACCATGTCAACACATCACTGCTAGACCTTATTTGTTTTCATTGAGTACTACGTGTAAAATTTCTCAGCATTGTCGCTTCACTATTTAACCAAGTGTAAGAGCTTTATGCAACTCCAATGTCGTGTTGCAAAACCTCAATTGCGCACTAAATGCCCGGAGAGTTTGGCAGCCTAGTGCAAATACGAGTTTCTGAATTTAGTTCAAAATTTAAACCACATCCAAAAAAATCCACTCATCCAAACAACAATTAGGGTTTTTTAGGCGCTGCTTAACCCTAGCCGTCCTGTACACCATGCATGTGCAGCAATTAAATACTTGCTTCTCAAGGCGGAGAAGAAAATAACACCAAACATACAGCATCGCTGGTTTTGATACGCGCTTCTCACTGACCACTGCCAGACTAGCGCCTGTGCAATTCCGAGTGACATACGTCACATACCTGACAACACGTGGAATTGGAGAAACGAACGCCCTCTTGGGCTGTTCTTGCTGCTCTGCATTGCCCGTCGAAGAAGTCCACACGGCCACCCTCCTCCCCAGCCTCATTAGCTCGCCCCTCCTCTATATATTGCCATTGTCTCACACTAGCACATCGGATAATTAGCTCATAGGCCAAAAAAAAAAGGTCTAGTACTAGACGGTGTTTTGTTTACGAGGGAGAAGGGGGGAACAGCCGAACACCAGCCGAGAAGCAGCAGCACGCAGGACACCTCACGCATTGTTGGCAAACTGGTTGAGGGGACAGGCAACTAGGCAAGAGGTGAGAGGTGAGAGAGAGAGAGTCCTAGTTGGTGTCTTTGTTATTTGTTTGCTAAACTTTAGTTTCAAAGGATGATGGTTTTCTTCTCCTTGTTCGGTGTTCCATTATGTGTGGTTTCGTGCTCTTTTGTCAGTTTTTTTGTTTGATCATTTGAGTTCTTGGCATGGTTGCAAGCTCTGTTATTGCTGTGTCACAACTCAACAATGATTTGGCAACATCTTTTTCTTTTTTTTTTTTTGCTCTTCTTCTTTCTTCTTGTCATTTCCGTTTTTCTCCCATCTTGTTGGTGAAGTCCTATAAGCTTGGTTCTTGGTTCTCTAATTGTTCTTGTTCTTTCCTAAGATTAGCATCTAAAGAAATGGCTTTGTGTTGTTTGTTCCAGTTGGTGGGAGTAAAGATCCAGGCCATTGCAATGGGCGTCCTGTTCTCGTGTCTGGTCGATGACTACGACCCGTTGGAAGAAAGCATCCTCGCGCCCGCGGCGAGCTCCGGCGGCGCGGAGCCGACGATCCTCAAGGCCTTGGGCTCCGGCAAGCTGCTGATCGAGGGGTTACTCAGCTTCAAGAGGGAGCAGCTCAAAGCCAGCACTCTTCAGGTGGAGACCTTGAAGACCGGCGACACTGCAGCGCCGGAGTCGGCCGCTCCGCCGATGCCGAGGGAGGCCACCAGGGCGAGGTTCGCCGACGGCGCCGCGGCGGCGGCGGAGAGCCCGAAGCATGAGGCGGCGGCGCTTAAGCTTCAGAAGGTGTACAAGAGCTTCCGGACGCGCCGGCAGCTCGCCGACTGCGCCGTGCTCGTGGAGCAGAGTTGGTGTGTGGACCTTACTGTCCTTGGGATGCTTCAACTTTGCGGCGGCATTGCGCATTCGTGATGCTAATTTTGGTGCTTTGTTTGGTACGACCAGGTGGAAATTGCTGGATTTCGCATTGCTCAAGCGGAGCTCGGTGTCGTTCTTCGACATCGAGAAGCAGGAGACTGCGGTGTCAAAGTGGTCAAGAGCAAGAACTCGAGCTGCCAAGGTATAAATTCTGCATCTACAGTTGTTACTTCTGAATAATCTAGTCAGCTATATGATCTGAAACTGGTGAATTGGACTAAAGATTTTTGCAAATTTGGACGTGTTTCAGGTCGGAAAGGGATTGTCGAAGGATGAGAAGGCGCAGAAGCTCGCTTTGCAGCACTGGCTCGAAGCGGTGGGTGTCAGTTCACCATGTAGCAAATGTTCAGGTTTTGTTGATGTTCTACCAGTGAGCTAATGTGCATACTGAAATTGTTTATGAACAGATTGACCCGCGCCACCGCTACGGCCATAACCTGCACTACTACTATCATTGCTGGCTCCACTGCGAGAGCAAGCAGCCTTTCTTCTACTGGTTAGTGCTGTAACTCACTCATCATGACTGTTCTCTCTGTAATTTTGACCGCAGAATGAAATTTCAGCTAATGGTCTCCGTTTGGTTATGCAGGCTTGATGTTGGGGAAGGCAAAGAGATCAATCTTGAAGGCCAGTGCTCCCGATCGAAGCTTCTGCGCCAGTGCATCAAGTACCTTGGTCCGGTAAGTGTTTACAAACATGAAGCAAAGGAACTACTGGAGCTAGAACACAATGAAGATGTAGGGTGGCTAACCTAACAAACCAAGCTTAAATTGTGCAGAAAGAAAGAGAGGACTATGAAGTTGTAATTGAGGATGGCAAGTTCCTGTACAAGAAGAGCCGACAAATACTCGACACGTCTTGTGAGCCGAGGGATGCAAAGTGGATTTTTGTTCTTAGCACATCTAAGAGCTTGTATGTTGGTCAGGTAAATACACACATACCTTTATATTGGCAAAATCCAACTAACCATATAAATGTCAGTTCATTGTGTAACTTTGTCCTCCAATCCTCAAATGCAGAAGAAAAAGGGCACATTTCAACATTCTAGCTTCCTTGCCGGAGGGGCAACTTCTGCTGCTGGGCGATTGGTTGTTGAAAATGGAACTATAAAGGTATGTATTGATTATACTCATTGCTTGTAACGACTTTTACATCCCTTATAAGGACTTGTCATATGTTCAGTTTTATTAGACATCATGCTGAAAAAATCTTGGTTTTTTTGTGACAGTCGATTTGGCCTCACAGTGGGCACTACCGGCCGACAGAGGAGAACTTCCACGAGTTCAAGAGGTTCCTGACGGACAACTTGGTCGATCTTACCGATGTTAAGGTGGGCATATTATGATCACTGAGACAAAATCCTCGGTGTTTCTATACTACAGTAGTGTGATCTTACATGCTCCTAAATTGCTGCAGATGAGCCCGGCAGAGGAGGATGAGGAATTCCGGGGTAGCCTCAGAAGGATCCATTCAGAGAACGACACGAAAAATACAGTAATCGACAAATCTGAAGATAAAACTGCTGCACCTGAAGAAACCAGCCCTTGCGAAACTGATTGTACGGAGAACGAAAAATACGAGGGACCAGAAGTAACAATGCTGGATTCATTGGAAGAAACCGAAAACACCAAAACTTCATGCACTCGCAGCGACTTGTCTGAAAAGGATCAAGAAGGGAATGCGCAGGCACCCGTGCCGCGAGATAAGATCCTTGAGAGGATCAACTCCAAGAAAGAGATGAAATCATATCAGCTGGGGAGGCAACTGTCCTTCAGGTGGACCACCGGTGCGGGTCCTCGGATAGGGTGCGTGCGCGACTACCCATCGGAGCTCCAACTGCGGGCGCTGGAGCAAGTGAACCTGTCGCCGAGGAGCGCCGGAGCTGCCACCCCCCGGTTCGCCTCACCGCAGAGGCGAAGCTTCAATGGCCTCATGACAAAAGGATGTGAAACATCCACGCCGACAGGAGCATTCCGGTCACCTCTGCAACATGGACTGGTTGCAGTTGCAGCTGCAGCTGATTGATGATGAAAAGTGACTGGATCAGTTGTAGCTGCAGCTGATTGATGATGAAAGGTGACTGGAGCAGTTGCAGCTGCAGCTGATTGATGATGAAAGGTGACGAGCAGTTTCAGTTGCAGCTGGTTGCATCTGAAACTTTCCTGAACAAGTGAAATACTACTGAATGTATACAGATGTGTATAGTAGGAAAATAAAGGAACATACTGCCTGTGTAGATGTAGATCTTGTAGGTCAGGTAATGCACATATACGCATTGTTCAAAAGATGTACTACTATAGTTGTGTACATGCATAAGCACATAGATATACAAATTCTTTTTATCCTTGTAAAACATAGATATACCCAGTGGCCGTGAAAAGTTCATATAAATTTGACAAAATGAAGATTCCTCGTAGTAGTGTGAATTTAAGAACAGCAATGAAACTTCATCACAACAAAGGAAATAAGATTGATTACACATCAAATTAATTAAAAAAAACCATGAATATTTTCTTTTTGGATTGTAGGGGGGCTTCTCGGAAGAGAGAAAGAACCCTCCAAAGATTAGCGTATGCTGCCATTTGCGGCGAGCACACGGTATTCTTGAGTAAAAGGCGAAAGAATAGTCCCAGATCCGGTAAATAACAAGTCTAGCAGGCGATTTGGGACTAAAAGAACAGTGTCACCTACGCTAGTGACGGCACACTGCAAAATTGATACGGTGGTTTCCCGCGGTCCAGAAGCAATGGAGCTTAGGCGGCCTATACGGCCTCATGGGCCACAGGCCTCTCGGTCCGAACGCTGCAAAGTGCAGAGACCCGTGACTATCCCCAGAGAGACGGGCAAATACCATTTCAGATAATGTAGTATTGCTAGGGAATAATGTAGTAGATGAAACCATTTCAGATACAGCCTCACTACAAATATGGATGTGATAAACTCGATGCATGGCCATTGGAATCATCCATACAAAATACACCCCAACAGACAAGCCAATTTTCCATTCCCATCAGCTGCCAGCCACAAGCTCTGGCCAACATATGCCGGCTACATATCGTAGTGACTACAGCAATTATAACACACAGAGAAATGCTGAAAGCAGCTCAGCTCAGTTAGTGATTCTGCATCCTTGCACTCGCGTATGGCCGTGCAGATAATTAAACGAAATGAATCAAGCCACATTAGCTGGGTGCGTACGAGTCGACAGGAGCATCCACCTACCGCCATAGCCTACCTACTCTTCTGTTGGAGAAAGCAGAGCCGACTCATATTGGCTTTTACCGTTAGCTTTTAGCTGTGGCCTCTATAAGCTGCTGAAAATGAATAGTAATAGCTGAAAGTAGTTTTTAGAAGAAGAGTGCAAACAGTAAAAAAGCGAAGGAGAGATACGTGTGCATAACAAAAGAGCCAGGTGTTCATATTGACTTTTGACTTTCTTTGGCTTTTTAAAGCAGTTGTCACAAACAGAAACCAATGCCGTAATACCACCTTACTTCCTCTGAAGCAGCTCTATGTACCCTAACCCTCCCAATGAACACACCATTATACATCATCTAATGCCACCGAATGTGAGTGGGAACACTCCTGATGGTGATTCTTGTGTGCAGCCGAACCAGCACAGGTACCAGGTTCTTCTGTGCAAATACCTGACCTTTTTATGTCATTTAGAGCTCTCTTGGCATATATTGTGAAGGCGATTGTGAGGACAACAGCAATAACAAAGGAGATTATGTTGTATGTAATCTCCACTGGCGTCATCTTATAGTTGCCACACTTCATGTCCGCCAACGTACGTATTAACCGCCCACTGCAACGAAATGTAGCAAGATAAGTAAATCACAAGTACTTCTGGAAAGCATATTGAGTGCACTCAGTAACTCCTGAAAAACAAACTTCTGTTTGTGTCTGGGTTGGTGACGGGTACTGCTAGTGTACAGCTTAAATTAGCAACCAAAAACCAACTCAAAAGTTCTTTCCAGTTATTATGTGCAAATGAATTGTCCTAGATAAACATATACTCCGACAAGTCTTCAATGGTTTGCACACATATATAGCTTACGACACTAGTAAATGATGTTCGATTGATGAGCTCCTATTAGAAAAGCAATTGGTTAAGATCACTGTTTGTTAAGGACACGAATCAAATGATAAATGCTCACCAATGGAGTACATGGGGTGAGGATATAAACTTAGAAGACCTGAATCTTGATGGCAAAATCATGCACAATTAATTAAATCATAATCCATAATGTAGAGATTTGTATCTAACCTATAGATATAGATGAATGCCTCAGGTACCATTCCAGCAATTGAACCACATAGGTAAGGGTTGAACTTGATTTCTGTCACAGTTACAGCATAGTTAAAAATTGTATATGGGAATGGTGAGATTCTGAATAGTGCAACAACTCGAAACTGCTGGAACCAACTCCCTTCACCAGCAAGTTTAATTAGAGCTATCTGCTGAGGCCATCTCTTTAGCCATGCCTGCATTTAAGGAGCAGAGAAAGAAGAAAATTAGGGCCTAGCTCCTTAAAAAGATGTAGCTCCTAAAATACATGTCACAATAACATGGACCTGAGAAATTTTACATGTAGACTTTCACGGCACAATGAGCCAATCCAATATGGTACAACCATGCCAATAGTAGTCCCAACTATAATAATCAAGAAACCCCAACCATAACCAAATATCATTCCTGCTAACCACATAGATGGTCCAGAAGGCACTAAAATAACTGGGAAGAGGGCCAAAGATGCAACAAGGACAACAGCCAATAGTGGGCGCCCAAAAGCACTCGCTTCCCATTGCATGATTGGCAAGAGAACCTACAACAAACAGATAAAAATACATACCAGATTAACATAGGAGATGCTTTAATTCTATAACATAAATCAAACCGTTTTTCCGGAAAAAGAATTAAGATCAAACAGTTAACAGGTACAACATAGACCAGCATCAGAAACATGAGAAAATTGAAATTTTCTTAAGCTACAAATTAAATTTCGCTTAAAATTACAGTAAGTCACCTATGCACTCATTAATCATATAGAATTCCAAATTATATTAATATACTAGAATACGCATGGGAAGGTATGGACTAGTCAACTACGAATCATCAACAATTTATTTTTCATAAGCTGAAACCTGAAGTTACGCTTGAGAGTTGAGACCTTCGCAGATGTGACCAAACGCAACATATAACAGACAGGTTCTGCAAAGTTGAATGGAGCAGTGCTGCTGATTCAAGTATTCTAAAGAATAAACAAGAATTTTAAATGAAGACTTGGGGTAAAACCAGCTTTAGCTTGTCCTTATTTTGATTCAGCCCTAACCGCTTTAAGATTTGTGATTGTTTCATGGAATTTTTAGTTGCATGCCACCCCAAAGTTTGTGGTTATAATAAAAAAACCCACCCATTTTGAATATGACAAGTGGGCCCTAGACCCACATGTTAGTGAGACACTGAGCGTTATTTTTTTCTGATCCACAAACTTTAGGGTGGCACACATCTAAAAGCCCCTTGTTTAATTTAGAATAGTATGCAACAGATTTTGGGGGCACTGCTCTTTGTTTATCGTGGTAGGCACTACCACATCTTGATAGATTTGAGTGCCAGACAAACATAAGAAATATATATTCCTTATATAAACTTTAAACCCTATGGATCACGTTCTGTAGGATCGAAGACAGCAATTAGAGGGGGGTAAAAGATTGTCGCCGCCTTTTGGGGTCTTTCAGCAGTCAGAAAAGATCTCGACCACTTGAAACCGAATCACCCAGCCAATCGCCCAGCTTACGACCGCGTAGCCGATCACTCTGTACAACTGCTCGTCTGATCGCTTTGAACGTTGTTGTAAGATCCATAGCACCTGCAATCACAACCAATCTACGAGCAAAACAAGAATCAAATTGATTCAAGACTTTACTAGAGGATCTTCATGGAATTACAAAGTGCACTTACAAGCACCCCTAAAAACCTTCTCGACGAAAGCCCTTTCAGAACCGCATTAACACTTTCGCAAAAACCACCGATTAGCCCTTAGCCTCCCTTGCTTTTATAGGCTAATGTCCAAACCATGTCCGCCTCAAACACGAACACAAAACTCTCTTCCTCAAATCAAGGGACCCGAAACCCTTCCTAACACGGATTTTATTCAAATCTCTATCTCTTCCAAGTTATGGACTCTATCCGTAACTCTTTCCATCTTCTTAGTTATGGACTCCATCTACAACTCCTAAACTAACACATGACGAAGCCTCCAAAACAGCACCTCCTGTATCTTCATCACAGCTCATCAACTCCCGTATCGAAGCCTCCTGGACCGCACCGCTTGTACCTTCTTTACAAATCATCACCTTTGATCTCCACGTGCTCTAGTATGAGCCCGACCACCTTGTGTGACATCCTCAACCGCCAAGACCTAAGACTTCCCCATCCTAGTCTCAGTTCTCCTCGTCGCCGGCCATGATCGTCTCCACATCCAACTACACATGCAAAGACCAAAGAAAGTTTTCCTGACACAAATTCTCCACAACTTGACTGACATCAGCACATACTCGAAACACAACCTTATCTATCCATAGACAAGAATCAGACCATCACCAAATACCAACCAGGTTGTCTGCAACCATCAACCAGGTCATCCACAGCCACACATCTCATCGCTATCCAAATATCAGCCTTAGACAACTCATTACGACCACTATCTCATTGGGTACTCAAAAACACCAAGTACTCGAAAAATACCATCGCTCTGCTCAAAACTCACGAATAACAACCATCACTACCGACCACAAAACCATCGAATACCTCTTGCTACGAGTAATGATCGCTACGACTAAGACACCCAATCGCCAAGACCACAACTATCGAGTACTGAGTCCTTCAGACTACCGAGTACCGAGTCCTTCCGACTACCGAGTACCGAGTTCTTCTAACCACCAAGTACTTCTATCTTCCGAGTACCGCATCCTTTGAATATTGTTCACTGATCACCACCAGCCAGTCATACCGCTGGCCTAATACGACTATTCAAGGTACTCGAAGATAGCAAGAATTGAAACACTTGTACCGACTATGAAGTCTACGAGTACCGACCATAAAACCTACAGCAACCAATCACAAAGTCTTCAACTTCCGATCGTAAAGTCTACAACTACCGATCAGTAAAATCTACGAATATCGAGTATCAATTGGTTGTTGTAACTACGACCATAGACAAGGCACTATATCTACGACCATCGAAAAGTACTGTAGCTACGATCATGAAAAAGCACTGTAGTTACGACCATCGACCAATTACTGTAGCACATGTCCTTACAACCTTCGACCGGTTCACTGTAGCTAAGACCGATTTACTGTCGTTTACGACCAGTTAAATATTGCTTACGATCGGTTCACTATTCGAGGTCAAAATCTATAATTACCTGTCGTGGTCGTTTTGCTGTGGTCGAAGTCGGACATCGGGACGTAATCGAAGTTGAGCATAGTCGAAGTCTGTCATTGTCGAAATCGGACGTGGTCAAAGTCGGACATAGTCGAAGTCTGCTGATTGGATAAAGCCATTCGGACCACCTAGCACAGAGCTGTTCGGACCAATGCTACAAGGCCGTTCGGACCACCGACTACCAAACTTGGTCGATACATGCTAAAATCCATCTTCCATAGTTGTACTGCAGTGATCAAAACTTTACGTGGTCGAAACTTGACGTGGTCGAACTTCCGGTCATACCGCCCTGCCGTGGTCATTCATGTTCATCTGCCGTGGTCGAAATACTGTTGTCGACCTATCTTTGCTTATTTGCTGTAGTCAACAGCCACCTTGAAAGCTTTAGTAAAACAAGCGCATCGACCAGAACTTTCACAAAAACAAATTCCAATAAAACCAAATGTCAATTATTCATCATCAACAGCATACACGACCATCAGATGGTCTCACACGTTCATCATGCGAACCATTCCATCAAACTTGTAATCGTTATTGAAGAGCCAGCGAACAATCCAATTTCAGTTGGTTCTAACAGGCAACATTCTATGAAATTGGTGCATGTCCTACTGTTATTGTACTAGCATGTACTGAAGAACTAGAAAAAGGGAGGTCTAGTCACATTCTAATGGCCTAACTCCTCTATGATTAAGATTACCCTTCATGTAAGGAAAAAGACTAAAGACTGTATAAAAGAATTCTACAAAAAGTATCAGAGCTTACCTTCTCAAAGGCAAAGGGCACTCCCCATTTCACAAAGACATAAGACACTAATATAAGAAGGAAGCAGCCAAGCAGAACTTTCATCCACCAATTGAAGGATCTTGACTTTGGTTGCTCAGATAAAACTACTGTGTTAATGTCAGCTGTTGCATGTTGAGCTGGCGTGACAAGCCTCGCATATTCTTCATCCTTTGTGTTTTGCTTAGAATGTTCAATTCCCTTGCATGATGCCTCAGCTGAAGACCTTCGTATGCTTGTAACTGTCTCGCCACCCCTGTTTATGAACCAAGGCAAAATTAGAATAAAAGAATACGATAATGCACAACTAACCAATTTTATTAACTTATCTCATTGAAGTCAAGCTGTCACATGCTTGTTCTGTGTACTAGAAAGCAATAAAGAAAGAAAAACTATGTAGCATCAAACATCTCATCTGATCTACAGCATTCATTATTATAGCACAATAAATAAATGTCATTAAGATACTCTACTGTTTGGACATATAAATGTGTTTTACTCTCTAAAACTAATGCGATATTTTGCATATGTATCGTCTTTAAATACAGATGATCTTATCACTCAGGTCAAAATTCCCAACTCCCTGTTCTTTGTTCAGTGCAATACTCCAATCGCACATCATTTACACGTTAGCCAAACTGCCAAAGGCATCCATTTCTTCTTCAGTTCATCCACAACACCCTCAGCAACAACTGGTCGCTCAATTGTATTTCAAGTGAGATCGTCTAATATAGCTATGGTTGTAACATCGTTACGGAAAGATGTGGCTGAGCATGAACTTACTTGCACCCTCTATCCTGACTGTAGTGTGTCTTTTTGGGATGTAGAGGAACTGCATGCATAGCAGAGCTTTTTAGGGTTAATATTTGAAGGATGATGATTTGCAGCCTACAGCAAAACTGATAACTCTAGGTCCCTAGGACATGAGGTTTTGTCTCTACTAGTACATGGAGAGGGAGAGGCAACAATGCACCATGGGAAATGCCATGGGGACTCCCTACACCTTTCCAAGTGCTGCTTAAGCAACCAGGATTCTGGTGCTTGTGTATTCACAGATATTCACCGCATTACCACTATTAGTTATTAATTCCATTGAAATATTTGTTGCATTTTTTCAATAGTAACAGAAAACATTAGTTAACACATGTGAAATGGAAGATTTCTTAAGCACTAAATTAACATGAAAATTTTCCAAACATATTCTAGGTGCAGTTTATGGAGCGTTGTAACACCTTTCAAAATTTGAACTTCATACTTGCATTGTGTTAGAAGAAAAAAAAGTTCGTTGTGAATAGCATTTGTCGTTTGCTTTCCCTTTTTTATTTAACCTTTGCCAAAAAAAATCTCTTTTTTCTTACTCTCAACATAGATAGAATTTACGCTTTTAATCTTACACTATGTAAGTAGAGCAAATTGAGTAGTATGCACATGTTTTTTTTCAGAAATTTTCCATGTTTTATTTGATGCCAAACCGAAAGAAGTACATCTACAATTTAAGGGTCGATCAATGTGAAGTTAGTGCTGCTGAGTGCTGAGTGCTGCTGAGTGCTGTAAGAGCAACTCCAGCAGGACCCCTACTTGAGCCCTCATCCTACTTTTGAGGGCCGAGGGGCAAAAAACTCACTCCAGCAGGGCCCCTACTTGAGCCCTCAAAAGTAGGGGGCCCTCAAATCTCCCCCTCGAGCCCTCACTCCTAGGGGGTCTAGAGGGAGCCCCTACTTTTGCGGGCTCAAGTAGGGGCCCTTTGGAGTGAGTTTTTGCCCTCGGCCTCAAAAGTAGGATGAGGATGAGGTGGGTCCTATGTGTCATCCTCTAAGAATGAATTTGAGGGTCTTGTTTTGAGGGCTCCTGCTGGAGTGTAGCCCAAAAAACAGAGCCCTCAAAAGTAGGGAGAGCCCTCAAATAAAAAATAGGGACTCTGTTTTGAGGGCTACTGCTGGAGTTGCTCTAAGATTCCCCAAATTGGATCCGGTTGTAACTTCTTTTCGAGCAAACAATTGTAAACACAAAGATTCTCCAAATTGGATCACCCCTCGCTTGCTCCCGCTCTTGCTGATGCATGGGCCACAGTGGGCTGCAAACGTAGCAGGTAATAATAGCCCAACACTCCCGTGTGTGCACGGGACTGGGAGGGGAACACGTAACCCGTGCTCCTCACATCACATGGTGCCCCGACGCTCCACAGCTCTAATGGCAGATCGGCGGCGGCAACTGGGGACGGCCGCCATTCCTCAGGAACCACCGCCCACATACGGACGGATGCGGCCTGGAGGCAGGTGATTGAAGGGCGGCAGCAGTGGGGCCCATGTACCAGCAAAGAGAGAGCAAGCTCACGAAACCTTGCTTTGATCTGGGACGTTAGATCTCCATCCAACGGATCCACCCATACAATCCCCCCTCCAAAACAAATGACCCCCTCCAAAAAAAAATGATCTATGGCGTTGGATCTCCATCTAACGGCTCAAAATCTGACTGTTTTTGTTCTAAAAACAGTCAAATGTTGTATAGACACTCCCTTCTTTATGAGTATTGCTATACAACATTCGACTGTTTTTTAGAACAAAAACAGTCAGATTGATCTGGGACGTTATATCTCCATCCAACGGATCCACTTATACAAGCCCCTCTCCAAAAAAATGACCCCCTCCAAAAAAAAATGATCTATGGTGTTGGATCTCCATCTAACGGTTAAAAATCTCTAAAAACAGTCAAATGTTGCATAGACACTCGCTTTTTTATTCTTCTTCTTGAACTACTTTTTTTAATTTCTTCTTTTTTTAACAAAGATCGAAGGGAATAATCAAAGAAGACGAACTCACACCACGCGCAAGATCATTTCATTTCCCCTTGTTAAAACGAAGCATAGAGCTGATCGATACTAACTACTACTAAGCCGCAATCTTGGCCTAAAGATAAAGTATCGATCCAGGAACAAGTAACGACAGGCTAATGAACATCCAAAACAAATTTGGCCACATCCACCTAAGCCCTAACTCCCAAAAGAAACAAACTACTCACCAAGATTACAACCCGAAAAACGCAGAACAAAGCGGCCGAAATTAGGAAGAAATCTGAGCACGGGAAAAGGAACTGTGGCGGCTCGAGAAGTGCGTACCTGGCCATCTCCCCCGCTTCCATGCTGAGAGGGAGGACGCGTGCCATGTAGAAGGGGAGAGAGAGAGAGAGATCAGCGAAGCATTTGGATTTTGGAGAAGAGAGGTTTGGCTTCTCCCCCCTACCCTTCTGCTTTCCCTTGTTTCTGGAAGCTTGCAGCAGAGGGGGAAGAACGAATATCGCATAGCGCACGCGAAACAAAGGGCCTGTTTGGGAGAGCCCATCAGCTCCAGATCTACCTAGATCCATCAGATTCACCTGGATCCACCGTGGAGCAGATCCACCGTGGAGCTGATCTCCCATCAATATGTTTGGTAGAGCTCCACCGCAGATCTGGACTAATATGCAATTGTAAACAAATATTTAGGGGGCATAATGAAAAAATGAAAAATGAAGAAAAAAAGAGAAGCACGGTTCTCTTTCTTCTTCCTCCCGATGAGAAGCACGCGCGCAGAGGAGGAGGTGGAGCGGCGGCTGGGGCGCGCGCGCCGGCGGCGGCGCGCGGTGGTCGCCGAGCGCGGCACGCCGCAGCAGAGGAGGAGGCGAGCGCGCGGCCGGCCGGAGGTGGCGCACGGCCAGGCGAGCGCGCGCCGAGCGCGCACGAGAGCGACAATGGAGGCGGCGTGCAGCGACGGAAGAGGACGGAAAAGAAAGAACGAACCGCTTTTTGTGTAATCGTGGCATAGTGGGTAATTTTCCCAACTCCACGAATCTCGAGTTTTGAGCACCCTCGAGGTGCTCCATGGATTTGGTGGATCTAGGGGCGATCCATGTATTTCGTGGAGCCGCTCCACGGTGGATCTGCGTGGAGCCGAGGTGTTTGGCTTGGAAAAGTGGATCTCAATCATTTTGTGGATCCGAGTCGCCGGAGCTCTCCCAAACAGGCCCAAAAGGAGAAAAAAAAAGGCAAAGCTGCGCGATAGGTGAATTACCGAGATGCCCTGCACTAATGGACCCCTAAATTTGAAGGTCCAAAATTTGCAAGTTTTTTACATATGGACCCCTGGAGAAAAGATTTGTAAAAATAGACCCTTACCACGGCGCCAAATCATATGGCGCCCAGAGTACATAGCACGCCGCCATATGCTTTGGCGCTGTGAGTGGACACGTAGGATCCATGGTGGCACATCACGGCGCCAAAGCATATGGCGTCGTGTCATGTACACACGGCGCTAACGGCCGTGGCGCCGTTTCCTGGAACTTAAGATCGAGCGCAGCCCCCGGCTCCCTCACTCCACTCCTCTGTTTGAACAGACCGACACAGAGAACAACCGCCGCCGCTCCTCTCTCCCCCCTCCAAATCCACCCCAATCCATCGATTTTTTCGCGATTTTGCTTCCAAACCGAGTAAGCAAGGTGAGCTCCCTCTCCTCCTTTGATTTTTTGCAGTACATATGGATTATTTGAGGTACATTTTGTAGGGTAAAATTTGAAACCCTAGATGAAATTAGTTGGATTTGGCTCGGTTTTAGGTTCGATTCGCAATAGATATGCGTAATGTATTAGTAGTAATGTGTATAGATCCGTTTTTAGGTTGAAATTAGTTGGAGTATGGTTTGATTTGGGTAACTAGCTAACCTAGGGTTAGAAACGAGAAAAATTATAAATCTTATTCGTTTCGCATTTTAGGTTGTCATGGGCTTCACTCGTTTGCCACCTCCACCCGGTGTTCCCGTGCCGATGTGTTATTGCGGCGATCCTTGCAAGGTCGAAAGGTCGGATGATCCAGATACATATAGGCAGAGGTACTGGATGTGCGCCAACTGGGCGTTCGATCCGCCATGTGCCGCCGTTGTCCTCGGCGAGATGGTATGTTGTATTGTCGATTCATCGACTTGGTATTAATTATGTTGGTTTAACGAATGCGTACATTTGCAGGAGCCTCCACCGCTTTGTGATTTTGAGCAGTGGATCGACACTGCGATCGCTGAGGATGACAAAAAATATCTTGACGCCAATAAGAAGTGGGATGAAGAACGAAAGGAGAGGTGGGAAAGGGAGAAGAAACAGGAGGAGGCCGCGAGGGAACACCGTGAGGAGGAGCGTAGGAGGGCCGTGGCAAAACGCAAGGGAGAAAGGCAGAAGAAGCTAGAGAGAGTGCGGCGTGCCAAGGCAGCCCTTGAGCAGTACCCTGATGCTCAGAGGAAGGGGAAGTGGCCTCGATGCACTCAGTAGGTTATTGCTATGTATATTTAATGTTTGATGTATGCGGACGTATGTATTTTCTGAAAATTTATAAACTATGTATGTGGACTATGTATGTATGTGGACGTATGCACTCAGTATGTTATTTTGGGCTGTCCTTATTCATTTGGTGAATGTCAACTAGTATTGTTTGTGCGGATGGAACGAAACAGCTAGGGCGAGCTTGTAGTTTTAATGCAAATGTAGTAATTACGGCGCCAAACACCCTGGCGCCGTAAGTAAATATCACGGCGCCAAACACTATGGCGCCGAGATATTAAAAACGGCGTGCAAAACTTTGGCGCCAAAGGTCCTGGCGCCGTTCTTCAATACTTCGGCGCCATAGTGTTTGGCGCCGAGCTACGCAAACCTACAGAAAAAACAGCAAAGAGCTGTCTGTTTTTCTGCATATGCAAAACACATACACACATATACATACATTCACATATAAAACACATACGCATAACTCTCAATAAAGTCTAGATGCATACATTCACATATAAATCTCAAATCATACATACATACATATATGCACACATACACATATAAAATACACATACACATACATATATGCACACACACACACATACACACAACTCTCATCATCATGGGTTGGAGGACGCAGTATGGGAATCATCGTGAGCTTGCCGCGGTGCTCTCTGTCGTAGAACTCGTCCACCAGCCGGTACCTCGCCATCCTGTGCATCCAAAATTACGTTAGTGATAAGAATAACAAAATATCTAAAACTTATGCTCTCTAGACCTAACGCCGCTAACCTGAGTCGAACGACTGTGAATTGTGACCCATTAGACCACACATACCGCAGTGTGCCTCCTGTGGGTCCTCAACGAAGGGATTTTCCCTACCCCTCTTGGTGCGACCAGGTATCCGATCCATGTCCATCTTGTACCTTGACCGCTTCCTGCTGCCCCTCTTGTGCCAACGTAACCCCTCGTCCGCTATGTACCTGGGACCCGAGTAAAGTAGCCACTCGCTTTCATCACGATATGGCTCGAACCGTGGGGCCCATGTCCTCACCAACGCATCCACGCTGAATAGTCTCGGGATTTTGGTCTCAACATCGACATTCCGGGCCCTACATGCGGTCACCATGTGGGAGCATGGAAAATGGAACTTGTCGGGAACACCGCATGTGCATGTGAACGATGTAATCACGACCTTATGCTTTCGGGCCTCTCGGAGCTCTCCATTCTCGGTTGTCGCTCCACCCCCAACAACCTCATGCGTGCCCGTCACATGGTCAAAACAGTGGTACTCCTGTTCATTGGCTTGCATATTCGCTTTGGTAATGAAGCCGTGAGGACGAGGTGGCCAACGTGTATGTGCCTTTAACATGTCTGAGGCTTCCCGGTGCCGGTTGACAAACCATGCAACACACTTGTAGAAAGTGAACGCCGCAATTGTCAGAATCGCAATCCACGTGCCCCTTAAGCGGCCCGTTGAAGCATTCTGCCATGTTGCTAGTCATGAATCCATACCTCCTTCCCAATGGGTCATGAGCCCTTGACCATTTGTGCACATCCCTCATTAAACCCCTTATCCAATCACGACCCTCGGCATTAGTTTTCGTTTTCAACTCCTCTAACTTCTCATCGAACAGTTTTACCTCCCTATGGCGACATACCTCCTCGAAAAGTGCAAAGTTGGCCTTCACCCTATCTTTTTTGAACAAGTTCTCTGCAAGGTGCCTTGTGCACCAACGATGATGCATGTAAATGTCCGGTATCACTTCCTTAACGGCACTCAAGATCCCAACGTGCTGTCGGACAACACACATACCTCCTCCCGCCAACCACATGGATCCGCATGCCGTAGAAACCAAGCCCGCTAGATTTGTCCTCATTCTCCACCAAAGCAAAGCCAACGGCACAAGCGAGTTGTCCGCATCACGGCTAATAGAAATCAACAATGTTCCTCATACTTGCCCAACAGAACGCCCCATCAATTGACGTAACAGGCCTACAATGTTTGAAAGCCTTGACACACCGACCAAAGCACCGAATGCTCAAAAATCTGTCTTCCATTAACCCATACATCGGGCTTAGGCACGTACTCATCTCGCATTCTGCATGGCCGCTTTCATTGCGTTCAACATGGCCGCAAACGCCATACGCCTCCTCCCAATCACCATAAATCAACTTCAAAGCACGTTGTTGCGCCCTCCATGCTTTCTCATACTTGATTGTGTAGTGCCACTTCAGTTTAATGGCATCTATCACTGCTGCCACGCGCATCGTCGGCATGTGCTTTATCATGGGGTACAGGTGGGTTGCAATGAACCGAGAAGTCAACTGACGATGTTTCGGTCGGGCTCTAAGACCCACACCGCGGTCCATCCACAGTTGTAATCTTAAACCTCTCCGTACCCTTCACCTTCCTGGCACAGACTTTCCATGCACACCCTGTGCTCTCACATTTGATGGTGTACCGACGTTTGGTGTATGAATTCTTAACCCGGTATGGACGGTTGTGCATGATCGAGTACTCTTTCAACCACATATTCAATGCCGACATATCCTCAAAGACATGACCCTTCTGAATTATGATACTAGCACCAGGCCTAGGTACGTCCCTCTGCATTTGCCCTCCATCTGTGACAGCCCTATGTGCGTTGCTTAGGTCATTATAATCGGACATTAGTGGATCACGGCCAGGAAACATTCTTCTCAACATCTCAATTTCGCTAGACGTCAAACCTGTGACTGGTCTGTCATCATCTGAGTCCACAGCCCTCGCATCCTCATAAGCGCCTCGTCTCCTCGCAAGTCGTACATCCACCTCGTTAGATGCTACACAAACCATGAGTTCTCAAACACTGTCTCCTAGTCGAATCCACCAACAAAGCGGTCATCGACATCCTCGTAGTCGACTTCTACCGAGTCAATGGAACCTCACATACTTGAGCCGAGGATACAACTTGCACTCGACCTCTTCATGATCCGGTGACCCAACCAACGGTGAGTCATTGGGATCCAATGCACCGTGGGAGGTGATTGATCTCTCACAACCCTCTCGCACAAACAAGTCGTGCTCGACCTCGAGTCCAAAACAACGGCCACATAGTTATCCCATTCACCGTCGCTGCCAATCGAAACCAATCTCTTTATACGCGGCCCCTTTGACGACCCAACATCAATCAATCCTTGCATAACGACATCACCATGCTCATCTGTCCATCCCAACCTCTCTTTCAAGCGACAAATGACCTCACCATACGACAGACGTGAACTAAATAGCAATGTAGTCTCCTCTATGCCCTTCAAATCAACACCCCCATTGTCATTTCTCTTCACAGTACCACCATGGTGCAAAGTCACAACCTTATCCATCTATAGCACAACAAACATACATACCTCAGTCATTACGTACAATAATCAAACCATAAAAACGAATCTATACACATTACTACTAATACATTACGCAAATCTATTGCAAATCCATCCTAAAACCGAGCCAAATCCAACTAATTTCATCTAGGTTTCAAATCTTGCCCCACAAAATGTACCTCAAATAATCCATATCTATTGGAAAAAAAATCAAAGGAGAGGAGGGAGCTCACCTTGCTTGCTCGGTTTGGAAGCAAAATCGCAAGAAAAATCGATAGATTGGGATGGATTTGGGGAGGGGAGAGACGGGCGGCGGCGGCGGCTGCTCTCTGCTCGCTCTGTTCGAACAGAGGACTGAGGGGGTGGTGGGGGGCCGGGGGCTGCGCTCGGTCTTAAGTTCCAGGAAACGGCGCCACGGCCGTTAGCGCCATGTGTACATGGCACGGCGCCATATGCTTTGGCGCCGTGATGTGCCACCGTGGATCCTACGTGTCTACTCACGGCGCCAAAGCATATGGCGGCGTGCTATGTACCCTGGGCGCTATATGATTTGGCGCCGTGGTAAGAGTCCATTTTTACAAATCTTTTTTCCAGAGGTTTATATGTAAAAAACTTTCAGATTTTAGGCTAAAAAGCAGAAATTTTACCGGGTTGGGCCGGTTGGCTAGTCCCCGTGGCGGGTCGGACGGAACTGCCCCTGCCTCGTTGCCGCCCTTCCGCCTCGGCGAAGGGAGCATATTTGTCGGCGTGCGTGTGTCGCCGACGCGGCGACTCGTGGAGTTCGCATTCCCCCTCCAATGTAACACGTAGAGGGCGGAGGGCAATTCAAAGCAAGTGAGGCGAAACGTGGATTTCGCCATTTCGGGCTTGGGAAATCGTCCGCCCGTCAGACGCTGCCGTGTAGAGCCAACCGGGTGCAGCACGAAGTAGAGGCTTTTTTTTTCCCTTCGGCCTATGACTTTTATTTATGATTTATATCTTTTAAATTATTTATTAGAATCGATTTTAGCCGATATAAATGAAATTACTATAGTGTGTATTACAATCAACTTTTAGATCTCATCTTGAAAAAATATTCTATTTAAAAGTTAGTTACTTCAAAAAAAAAATCAAAATAAACCTTTTAGAAATTGAAAATAAGAGACGTATAGTTGTTCATCAGCCATGAAGCTTGGTTGTGTGTATAGTTCAAAACAGTTTTTGTTGGTTGCTTTTGGTTAAGATTTTTAATGGATGATTTTTAGTCGAAAAGTCATCATATTATATATATATATATATATATATATATATATATATATATATATATATATATATATATATATATATATATATATATATATATATATATATATATATATATATATATCTTATGACTTCTTTCAGAGAAAAGCTAAAAGGCAAAACTGTTTTAAATATATATATATATATATATATATATATATATATATATATATATATATATATATATATATATATATATATATATATATATATATATATATATATCTTATGACTTCTTTCGTAGAAAAGCTAAAAGGCAAAACCGTTTTCGAACGAGAGCATAAGTTGGTGGCTAGTTTGTTTCGTAGGAAACCAAGTTATCTGCAACTAGTTCTACTCTGCTTCTACTGCTACCTGTTCATGGTCAAATCTTGCTGCTTTCGTGATCCACCCGTGAATTGTGATGAGCCTACGCGAGAATTTTTCACTTCTCGAAGTTCTTGGACCCTTTCTAAGCTGCTTGTATCTGACCTTGGTTACGTAGTAAAAGCAAACGCTTGAGAGTTGGCCATTGCTATTGGCTTCGCTGTGGTGAATAGTGGTTATCCTATTTTATGTGTCTATGATAACATGTGTTAATTAAAAGTGTTTTACCGAACAAGATTCGAGTGACAATCGTGAAGCTGTGTTATTTCTTTAATGCAATTTCTCAGAAAGTCATTGATCTCGATGGATTAGATGCTCTGCAAATTGAGATGACGACGACTCTATGTCATCTTGAGATGTATTCCCCTGATATCATGGTCTATTTCATTGTCTACCTTGTGAAAGAGATAAAAATATGCGGCTCCGTATTTCTACGTCATATGTACATGTTCGAGAGTTATATGGGAATTCTCAAATCTTATGTACGCAATCGTTCTCAGCCGGATGGCATCATCATCGAAGGTTATACAATTGAAGAGATCATTAAATTCTACATCGATAACATGGCTCAGGTCGAACCGATAGGTGTACCTCTATCTCATCACAAGGGGAGGCTAGAGAGTATTAGGACCATCGAAAGGAAAGCAATAACTCCTGATCTGGATACGTACGCTCAAACTCATTTCATGATCTTGCAACACATGACTGAAATGTCCCCGTATATTGAAGAGCGTAAGAACATGCTACGCCAAGAGAATCCAGTCTAGTCGGAAGTTTGAATCACCAGACAGTATAACCATCGGTTCAACGAATGGTTGAAAGTGTGATTCACTGGGAGGTCATCAAGTGAAACGCTATAATGGTTGGTAAAAGAGTTAAAATTTACAATTATGACATAGCAAGGATACGACATTAATTGGTACACATTTTATACAACAAATCAGGATAGAAAAAGTACAGTCCAGAACTCAGGTGTCCGTATAGATGCATTTCATGAGCACTTTAATACCACTGGCCTAAGCTCCTACTACAGGTTTGTAGAAGAGATTTGGGAGCTCAACTACGTAATTTTTGAGATCACTCTATTTCGGTGTCATTAGCTCCAACTCCCACAGGGTGTAAAGGTCGACAAGTACAGCATCACTACTTTGGACCTCGAAAATGTAGGATACAAAGATGAATCATTCGTACTCCGAATGGGGTCCATTTGCAATCGAAAAAAGCAGCGACAACATTCCAAACTACCTGCAAGATACTTGGAAGGCAATGGGTCCTTATCACCATAGCAAACTAGAATGCTTTGACAAAAAACAAGAAAAATCAGTTATGGGTGGAAATTTCAAACTCGTTCGAGATGCCAGAAGAAGTCTAGGGACTCGTACGACGGCACACACTCCTCGCAATGGAAAAATCATAGAAGTCCTTCAAGAACACACTTGTCATGCACTACGTGACCAAGGATCACATGCCCTTCACAAAGTATCCTTTCTTGTCGTCGGAAACATAGGAGGCATTTGTGCGGATTAAGACGACGACCAAATTTCAATAGCAAAGTGCAGTGTACAAGGCTCTCCAGGCACAAAATACTTACCCGCATAGACTCGGCATCACTGGGTAAGCGATTAAAATCCCACAATGGAGGATGCAGGACAAGTTTGCAATCTGATCGGAGGCCTCCCCGCATTTGCCGAGATCACAACGAGTGCGCTCGTAATTGGTTAAAAGCAAGGTCATCAACCATGTCTTCAGGTGTCCCCTCTTTCAAAAATCCCACAGACGAGGAAGTCTCTCAACGCCTGGTAAGATATGTTAAACTACCTAGTTGTTAATAGTTCTGTAACATTATAGTGTCTAAAATAACATAATTGCCTCTTACAGCAAGCATTGACTACCGAATCTTCCCAAGACTCCTTCGAAGCAGTCAGGGAGAAGGATATATTATCCATGGCCCTAGGAAATAAGGAGCACCCATGTCGCACACGAGGCTTGGGGGTTTACATACCTTACAGGCACGGATTCCCAAATGACTCTGAGGCATATAGGAGTAGGAAGAGATCCAAGGCTGAGCATGAGGAACAACAGAAACAGGAGCTTTGTGCACAACTTGAGGAACATCTATCCGCCGTACTTTAAGGAGAGATAGATTCATTGAGGGAAGAACTGAGAGAAGTCAGTAACCACTCGCAAGACACCCCTATATTGTGGTACCTAGTCCCCCTAAATGTAGGAGTAGTTGTGCATCCACGCTAATTACAGAACATAGCAATGTCCACTTACTTATCGACAACATCCAGGTAATGTACCTCTTTAGAATGCTACATAGATAGATCTAGTGGAAGCCTTAGCTTATCGTGTATCATTATATAGAAGGTTACGCTGTGCATCCTTAGAGTTAGGCTTGTTGGCTCCATTCCCGTTGATACTGGGCAGGGGATGGCATTTTCATGCCTACCAGGGATACAAGTGCATGATGCCTAGCTAGGGACCAGTTTTGCGAAGGTCCAGGTGGACATGATTAATGATATATTCAAGGTCATCCCACTTGAGAAGCCCCAACGAAGAGATCATGACAATAGGGGATGCCATCCACACATTTGTCCAATAGCCCAAGAGGGACATTACCCTAGGCCCTTTTTGTGCCGTGATCTCCACATGATCACGCCTGTCAAACAGGACCCTCTATGACTCCACCTTAAGCTTCGCTTCAGAAGGCCATCACATCGGCTCCCGTGGAGACTTCACTGAGGATGTATTGCGAGCAAGACGCTAAGGCTCAACCGAAATAAATTAAGGCACATCCTGAGCCCTGCAAGTACAAGCTCAGAGTGTTGTTGGTCCTTGAGTCACAATTACCCAATCTTGGACTGGTTTGCAGGACTCTACATGCCTGGTACATGCAAAGGTCTAACCAAAAGCCAAATCGGCAAACTAGATTCACCGTAAGATACACGAAGGTGACTCGGGCTATTTTGTCATGACCTTCGAAGACTTTTTCTTACTATTCAACCTCGACAAACTCGATGCCTCACTTCTAACACTATAAGTGTACTATACAATCAAGTTCTATATTCATGCAATACCGATACATGTCATAAATCATTGCTTATGTATAGATCGATGATCCAACAAGTTCGATGACAGCAAGAACTGATGGGTTTCCTGATGCGGATATAGACATACTTACCTTTTTCAGTTACATATATTACCTAACTGGAAAGAATTATTGAGTGAAAGCATCTAGGCCCCTAAAAATGGTTTTGGTAATTAATGAATTTATGTGAATATGGGACTGACATGTTTATTAAGTGTTTAGGCTTAGTCCCTAAAATAATGACAAACGCGTGCTAAGGATCAACATGAAGATCAAAGTGGCTCAAGGCAAAGATATATGTAGACTAAGATCCTTTTTTTATTTTTGTCGGTCTTAGAAGAAAGGATGGAAGATCGGATTATAGGATAAATGTCGTACCATAAAGAGGGATCATGGCAAGTAGCTTGATAGCATATTATTGTGCCATTGGATCAATCTAGGATCATGCATTCCTTGAAAAACAAATCTGATAGCCAAATCTGTGCTCTGTCTGGAAAAACAAAGTACCGGAGATTCAACGGCGGAACTACCATAGAGCGGTAGTACTGCAGCCTCAAACAGTACTTCCAGCGCTCGGAAGCTCCAAAAAACCGAGCAGAGCATTTTTCTAGAGAGCACCCTCGGAATCGATCGGTGCTCCATCCGGACAACCGGAAGTACCAGCATGCAAATCGCGGTACTTCCACCTCCCAGAAGCTCTGGCAAAACAGAGTGGAGCCTTTTTTCCAGAGTGCACCCTCGGGATGATTTTGAGTCTACTGCAAATGAAAGTACCGGAGTTTCAACGGTAGAACTACCATAAAGCGGTAGTACCACAGCTTTAAATGGTACTTCCAGAGCACGGAAGCTCCGAATAAGCCGAGCGGAACCTTTTTTCCAGAGAGCGCCAATTCTCGGCCTCGGATGAAATGGAAGTACCGCGCCCACTTCTCGGAACTTCCGGTTAACAGAACTACCAGTTTTTCAATGGTGGTAGTTCCGCGCCGACTTTCAATGGCTAAATCAGAAGCTCTGACATAGCCATTACTGTCGTGTCAGAACAGGTGCAGAAGTACCGGCCATTGGCCTGTGGTACTTCCGTTCGCCCAGAATTTTTCTAGAATTTCCTTGTAACGGCTAGTTTTAGTTGGTGAGGGTATAAATACTCATCCACCTACTCAAGGACGTAAAGAATACACTCTATTGAACATCTTTGAGCACAGAGCATTCACTCCACATCTCTTTTTCTCATTGTGCATTTATTTGAGGTGGTTGAGCCAAATAAGTGCATCGCATCTTTAAATTGATCATTTGGCACTTGATTGTTGTCAAGCAAAGATTTTGATCTTTTACTCTTGGTGTTTGCTAGGACCTGGACGAGTTGGTGGAGTTTGTAAGGTGGCTTCTTCAAGAATGTTGTGAAGAAGCCCAGCATCGACTTGTGAGTGGTTTGGTGTCCACCATCTTCGGAGTGAAGGAAAAAACAACCACTAGTGGATTGAGAAGCTGAGGCTTAATTTGTGGAGCCGGTCTAATTCGTTTGGGCTTTCCTCAACGTGGACTAGGGGAAACCGGCAAGTTTCCAATCACCACGGTAAAAACATCGTGTGTTCCTTGGTCTCCTCTTGTCTCTTTTTCAGCTCTTGTATATTTAGTATATTGTGATTATTTACTTGTGCTAGAGCCTCTTGTAGAGATTTATACTTGTAGTGCCATAAACTTACTAGAATTGTATAGGTTTCAATTGCTTTAAATTGCTGCCTTATTAAATTTGTAGAAATTAATTAGAAGGCAAGAAAATTTTAAAACCTCCTATTCACCCTCCTCTAGTCAGTTATCCTTGATCCTACATTGAGCCCCCATTAAATATTGCTAGGTGAACTCTAATTTTGTTGGGTCTTTATTTATTATAGTTGGAGATACAGAGAGACTACTATTTTATTTAATTATATGTAGGCCCATACTCGATCTATATAAGCCTAAAGTTAAGATGTGTTTAGAAGGGCTTTTCATTGATCCAACTGAAAGCCCAGGAGATGATGGTCAATAAGAGAAAGAAGCAATCAGTTTAGCTAAGAAAGAAAAGGCAGAGCAAGAGATTCACACATGCAGCAAATACAAAGGGAGAGATCCATGCATGCATGCATAAACGTGGCCAAAGAGAAAGAGAAAGAGAAAGAGAAAGAGAAAGGAGATGATGTGTAGCTGGCCAAGGGAGCAAGGCCGTGTGGCCATGTCCAAGTCCATCCTCATGACCGAGACATCAGAGACATCAGCCCGAGGCAGAACAATGGAAGCCCATAAGGACAGTCGACACAAGACATCAAGCCGAGGTCTGCATGCCAAGTACTTCAGCTGAGCTGTTCTTGATTTCGGCCATGTAATTAGCGGGATCATTAGCTTGGTCATTAGTTTAGGCTAGAAGATTAATTAGAGAATTTGAGTCAGTTGCTCTAGCCGAATAGGCCTTTCAGCTGGCCCCAGCTAATGCCATGCGTGCGCCTCATGTGGGGGAGGCCGTCATAAATACCTCGTGTCTCATCTTCTAACAATACCACCATGAATCAATCTAATATTTTTAGAGAGAGCTATACACTTGTTCCTCCTAGGGTTTGACACACAATTGCAACCTAGAGGAGAATTGGGCGTTCTCTACCCCGTTGTACTTGTGATTCCTCATATTTTGTAGGAAGAACGTCATATCTACTTTTGCGTGGTCGAGTAGACGAGGATCGAAGTATGTGGTTGAGCGAATTCTTTTATCACAAGTTGCCGTATTGAAACAATGGTTGGCGTCATCGGTTCATCAGGTTGCACAAATCCAAAGTTTTCATTGATCCTACATCGTGAAGATCAAACACCCCGTATCATTTCCTCGACCTACACTTGGTCTCTGCACAATCCCTCAAAGAAAACGCATCCTTCGTCGAAGATTATATAATGACATGATTGCTTGCTGAGAGTGACAATGACTACATCCTGGTACCCTTCAACTAGGGGTGACTAATTATACATTTAATGAATGATTATACATTTTATCGTTATGCAGCTGATTAATCATAATTTAATGAATGATTATACATTTTATAATAATATATATTCATTTATATTAAATATTATTTTATAATAATTTATTTATTAATATGATAATAAGTTATCAATATATAAAACATCATTAGACATAACTAAAATTTTATAGTTTACACATTATCTATATTGTAGGATCGATTACTACAATCAGAGGGGGTGAATGATTGTTGCCTCCTTTTTGAAGTCTCCAAACTATTGATGATGCTTTTGACTACTCAGAGAACAATCACCTGATTAGATATCAGCGTATGACGGTTTGATCAAACGATCTATTTGACCTCTTCACTCAACCAATCGATCTATTCGATCGTTTCACCCGATCGTTTCAGTCGTTGTCGTATGATCCAAACTACCAGTAATCACCAGCATACTTCACGCAAATCAAGAATCAAATTGATTCAAGACTATCTTTATTGCTGGAATTTTGTGGATTTACAAAGTGCTCTCACAAGAACCACTAAAAATCTTCTCGACAAAAGCTCTTTCAGAACCGCACGAAAACTTTCTCCAAAAGCTGCACACTAGCCCTTAGGCTCCCCTGCTTTTATAGGCTAATGTCTAAACTGTGTTCACCTCAAATACGAACACAAAACTCTATCGCTTCCTCAAATCAAGGAACCTGGAACCCTTCCTAACACAAGTTTTATTCAAATTTCTATCTCTTCCATGTTATAGACTCTATCCATAACTCCTAACCCAACACGTGACGAAATCTCCAGGACAGCACCTCCTGTATCTTCATCACACACTATCACCTCTCGTGTTGAAGCGTCCCGGACCGCACTGCCCGTAGCTTCTCCACGAATCACCACCTTTGATATCCACGAGCTCCAGCATGAGTCTGATCACATCGCGTGACATCCTCAACTGCCTGGACCTCAGACTTTCCCATCCTAGTCCCGGTTCTCCTTGTCACCGACCATGATCGTCTCCAAGCCCACCTACAATGCAAAGACCAAAGAAAGTTTTTCGACATAAGTTCTTCATAAATTGACCTATATCAGCATACACACTTGAAGTACACCCTCGTCTATCCATAGACAAGAACCAAACCATCCACGATCACCAACCAAGTCGTCCACGACCACACTTTCTATCTCTATCCAGAAAACACCCTCAAACTACTCATTACGACCGCTAGCACATCCACATCGCTACTGACCACAGAGCCACCGAGTGCCGACTACCAAGTATCAATTGCTATGACTAAAGTACCAGATCGCTAAGCCCACGACTATTGATCTCCAACCATTCGTTGCACCATGGATCACCGAGTATCACACAGACTATAGTACCAAAGAACCAACCACAAATCTCTGACAATCGATCGCTGACCACGATCGCGAAAACCACGACTATCGAGTACCAAGTCCTTCCGACTACCGAATACTACGACCATCTGCCCCAACCAGTCATACCACTGGCCAAACATGAGTACTCAAGGTACTCAAAGATAACAAGAGTTAAAAACACTCGTACCGACCATGAAGTCTACGAGTACAAACCGTGAAGCTTACGACAATTGATCACAAAGTCTTTGACTTTTGACCGCAAAGTCTACGATTACCGATTACAAAGTCTAAGACCACTGATTAGTAAAATCTACGACTATCGAGTACGACCAAGTACTGTAGCTACGACCATCGAGAATCACTGTAGCTACAACTATGAAAAAGTACTGTAGCTTACCATCACAACCAGGTAAGATCATTCTGTTGTGATGTGCCATGGTCGAAATACCATGGTTGAAATGCTGTGGTTGAAAATTCTTTGGTCGAAGTCCGCCGTGGTCGAAGTCAGACGTGGTCAAAGTTTGCCGTGGTCGAAGTCTGCCGTGAGCGACTGCCATAGTCGATGACTGCCCTGAAAGCTTTAGCAACACATGTGCATCGACCAGAACTTTCCAAAACATAAATTTTAATTAAACCAAAATATCAATTATTCATCATAAATTTATGCATGATCACCACATGGTCTAACATATATGATACATATTATATACAAACTAGTGAATTGTGATTAAGTAAAAATAAATTGGTTTGACAATTAAACGGTAAAAACAGTCGGCTAATCAATAAAAAGGGTGATTAATCGTTCGAGACCACTAAATTCTCTTCATATACAGGCTATTCGATATAAGGCCCATTAATCGTTCAAGACTGCTAAATTCTCTTCACATATATTATATGTGAGGGTTTACCAACCCGCGAATGATCGATCGACCGGTACGGCTGTTTTTCACAGCATTGCTGAAAACACAATCGCGCGGGTTCTACACTGATTTAAGGACATTCGAAAATCACACAAACTTTTTGTGTAACCACGAGTGTTTCATGTATGGTTGATCAGTACAAATGTAGGGATTAGGGAACGAGATGATTAGTTCATCATGCAATAAAATAAATACCTAATCAATGTTTTTTTATTTTTTAAACTTAAATACCTAAGCATTGTGATCATGCTGGTTTGGCTGCAAACATTTCTCACCTCTTCTCTCTTTTTCCAAAAAGAAAACATAAAAACAAATGTTTCTCTTCTTTTCTCCTCCAATTTACAAACCATTAGTAAGAGCCTCACATGCCTGTTGGAAATTGTGGCTCTGACTACTAGGTGAGAAAGCAAGGAACAGAGGAGAATCGAAACATAGTAGTAGTATAGCACAAAACTTCGATGCTTGGCATTCAAAAGTCTGATTACGAGGAACATTACATGCTGCTATATTTGTAGCATTCAAGAACCGACATCAACTCTACCGACTTATCTAAACCAACTAAACACAAATGGACGTGTCTACATTTCGCGCGTACGTGCGTTTATGATTTCCACCACATACCCTCACTTGCTATTTACAGTGTGTAAATTTAAGAGCAAACTGGCTAGTATAGACTTATGAATAAAGTATTGCAAATTTAAAAGCACACCAGTATAAATATTAGAGAAATCAATATAAATTTGAGAGCAATATTAGTGTAAATCCGAGAGCAAACTAGTAAAGACTTGTAAGCAAAGCATTGCAAATTCAAAAGCACACCAGTACAAATCAAAACCAACATTGAATTAAATCCATTGCTTGCATGCGTACTACTGCCACCACTCGTCACCACACGCTGATATCTAATCCCGGCAAACAAATCAGGATAAATTTAAGAGCAAAGTCAGTATAAATTTAGAGCAATTCAGGATATTATCCAAAAGCAAAATCAAAATTATTTAGACACAAAGCATGTAAGCAACCCAAGGATAATTTGTAAAACAAATTCAGTATAAAATTTTAAATCAAATCATGTGTGAATGTGACGCAAAAATATGATAAAATGGGAAAGAGGAAGCGCTTGGAGAGACAGAGATGATTGGAAATATAGAGAAGATTCGAATGGGAAAGCAGACTGTGTAGAGAGGGGAAAAGGTAAATTGAAGAGGAATGGGAAAGCATGCTGTGTAGAGAAGAGAAAAGCCAAATGAAGAGGAATCGGCCCTGATCAACTCGGCTTCGGCTTCTGGCTTATTTTTCACTATTCATAAGTTTCGTCTTTTTCTGAACTTTTGGCTTTTTGTTGAGCTTTTTTGCCGGTTCTTTTTTTCCCGTATTTGTTTGTATTATACGTAATGGGCTAACATATTTTTTTATATTTTTACATTTTTTTAAATTTAATTATGCTAAATAAGCCTCACACCATGATTTTTTTCACCAAATACAATGTTTTCAGCCATAAGCCATGAGCTTTTCAGCCGAACCGATCACCACCGAAGTATGCTGTGTAGAGAGAGGAAAAGCAAAGTAAAGAGGAAGGGGAGATGAGAAGCCCATGGCTGGTACTTTTGTTATCTTATTGCTTTCTGTATTAGCATGTGATGAGATCAAATATGAATCCAACAGCAATGAATGTTGTGCATTCAACCACACGATTGCACACACGAGCGAAAAATATGCTTTTCCGAACACAAATACTATTGTTTAATAGTCTAAAGCTAGCAAATACCACATAGTCTGTCTACGTTGTCTTGCTCTGCGTGCACATGCTTGCAGGTGTTAGAAATTGGCCCAATGAGCAAGGCCCATTTCACGAATCCCAAAGCATGCATGGTTAGTACCATATTGCTAAGGCAAGGTGAGAAAGACCAATTTATAAGGTGGAGTTCTCACCACTCCTTGAATATGGATAGAGATGGTATTAGGAGGGCTCTGGCTAGTCACACACACGCGCACGCACACGCGCGCGCGTATCCGCGTATTTTCGCGTGAAAATCGCGTGACTTGTGACTTGCGACGCGCGACTGTGCCGTGACGTGGCGTGCCACTTGGCAGACCAAGTCTATCTCTATTTTTGCTAAATCCGCACCACTATCTCTCTGCTTGAATGAGATTCAAACATTTGAATGGGGCTTTATTGTTTGATGACGCATGCTGTAACGATCGTTGAATGTGTCGATTACCGGTGGGTAAATGACTGCTTTAATCATGTCGCCACTAGTCTGTCTATTTGTATGCCCGAGACGCCGAGTAGATGTGACAAACCGATCGCTTCCATTCTTTTCTCCAAACTTTTGTGTGTCTTTGTTGTCGCGCCGCTCGAACTTCGTCGACTCTTCTTCCCGCTGCACCGCGAAGAAGAGGAGCGGTATCTCGAACCATTGCTGCCGTGAAGACCGCACGGGGCGCAATAAGGTTTCGGCAGCGATCGCGCGACGCCATCGCATCGCGACACCTTCGTTTCGCATCGCGTCAAGCTGCGCGCTTCTGTTCTTCATCAGTTAACAAGTAAGTCGCTCGTGCGCACGCTCGACTTTGTTATCAGTATTGTTTTTCTTGTGTAATTTGTGAAGTATGATGAGTAGCTTGTCGTTGGTTGTGAGTTTTGCATCATTAGTTTATTATTTCGTCTCCTAATAAAACTTGGAATTAAAATATTGCCCATATTTCCAACATTCCGTAAACCTTATTGTGAATTTTGTTGCAATACGAAATGGCTAATGCTTCGATGCGATGAAACTCGAGAGGGTTTTCGTCGAATTTCAGAGATGGCGACTAGAGTCAAGTTTTGGCTCATGTCTTTGGGGTGTGGTGGGTTATCCACCCACAATCCATTTACGATTGAGCAAGACATGCGCTTTGAGGTCGCAAATAATACGCTCTTGGCTGCATTCTCGACTGCTCGCAGATCACTCTATGATGTGTACATGGACTACAAGTCCGCCACGAGTTGTGGGATACACTAGAGCAAAAATATGCAGAGGCGAGGCGTGTCGCCGGCTCTACATATGTGAGCAATTTTTCGACTTTAGCATGGATGAGGCTAAGTCCATAGTTGGACAAGCTCATGACCTCCAGCTACTAGTCGGTGAGATTGCGCATTTGGGTGTGTGTTGCCTCCAAAGTTTGTGGTGCGGTATTGTTGCTAAACTCCCGCTCTTGGCGGATTTTGCTACTAGCTTGAAACATAAGAGGAAGAGATTTCTGAGGATCTCATTGCAGCCCTTGATGTGGAAGAAAACGCAAGAGCAAAAGATGCCCTAGCACATCCGCCGAACAATGCAAATGTCATACAAAGAAAGATCTGCTAAGAAGTACAAATCCAACAAACCGAACAAGACAACTAGCTTTAAGAAGAAAATCGAGAAAAGGATTTGAAGGACATCACCGCTTTGTGTGCGGTAAAGACGGTCATATGGCGAAGAGACCGCTGCTTCCGCAAAATCGAGATGGTGAACACCTAAGAAGAAGGTCATTAACGTGACCATAAAGCGAGGCCTCGACTTCGTGGAGGGTATGGTAATTCACCGTTATCTTTTCAGCTTGTCAATCCACCGATTGGTGGGTTGATACTGGAGCTAATGTTCACGTATGTTCGATATTTCCTTGTTTTCCTCTTATCGAGCAAAGCAGGGCTTCCTCCGTCCTAATGGAAACGGTCGCATGCTTCGTTCTTGGTGTTGGCACGGTGGATCTGAAGCTTACTTCAGGAAGATTGTCCACTTAAAGAACGTGACAAAGATGCGCCTACAATAAAGAAGAACCTCGCTAGTGGTTCTCTCCTATGCGTGGATGGTTATAAGCTAGTTTTTGAGTCAAATAAAATTGTAATGTCTAAGTTCGAAAATTTGTTGGTAAAGGCTATGAGAGCGGAGGCTTGTTCCGCCTAAGTATCTTAGAGTCTTGTTATAATTTGAATGTTGCAACCGGTTCAAATAAATGTGAGGCAAATATTTGGCATTCACGTTTACGTCATATTGGCTTTGATAGTATTGCTAGAATGTCCAGATTAGATTTAATTCCAAAATGTGAAATTGTCAAAGGATCAAAGTGCCAGTCATGTGTGCAAGCAAAGCAACCTCGAAAACCTTTTAAGGGATTAGAGGATGAAAAGGACTTGGCACCTTTAGATCTTATTCATTCAGATTTGTGTGAAATGAATGGATTATTGACAAAAGGAGGCAAAAGATATTTTCTAACTTTTATTGATGATGCAACACGCCATCGCTATGTGTATTTGCTGAAAACTAAAGATGAAGCTTTAAACTACTTTAAAACTTATAAGGCCGAGGTTGAGAACCAACTAGAAAAGAAAATAAAAAGATTAAGGTCTGATCGTGGAGGAGAGTATGTCTCTCATGAATTCTCCCAATTCTGCTCTGAGCATGGAATAGTCCATGAATTTACACCACCATATTCACCCCAATCAAACGGGGTAGCTGAGAGGAAAACCTGACACCGATGATTTGGTTAATGCCATGTTAGAGAGTGCCAGATGCCTAAGGCATGGTGGGGGAAGCTATTTTAACAGAACTTTCGTCCTAAACAGAGTAATCAATAAAAAGAGTGAGATTACTCCGTATGAGGGATGGAAGGGAGAAAACCTAATATTAATTTTCTGCGAACTTGGGGTGTTTGGCAAAAGTCAATATACCATTGCGAAAAAGAGAAAACTTGGACCAAAAACAATGATTGTATTTTTCTAGGATATGCACAAAACAAAGACGGCCTATAGATTTTTAGTAGTTAAATCGAAACTCCCGAGATTATTGCTAATACAATAATGGAGTCTAGAGATGCTTCATTCTTTGAGAATATCTTTCCTATGAGAACAAAGAGTGACTTCACAAACAGAGAATGTTCAAACCGATAATATTGAAAATGAGAATAATCAAACTTCGAACTTCCCACCATTTCGAACCAATATGTGATATCCTCGAGGAGGATAACAATCTAGTCGCAGGCTCCTCGCAGAGCAAGAGACAAAAGGTTGAGAAAACCTTTGGTGACGACTTTATTGTATACCTCGTGGATGATGTGCCAAAGACTCTTTCAGAGGCTTATGCATCTCATGATGCCGAGTATTGGAAAGAGGCAAATCAGTAGCGAGATGGATTCTATCATGGCTAATGGGACTTGGGAGATCACGGATCGTCCTATCGGTGTAAACTCAGAGGATGTAAGTGGATCTTTAAAAAGAAACTAAGGCCCGATGGAACAATTGAGAAGTACAAGGCAAGACTTGTGGCCAAGGGTTACACCTGTAAAGAGGAGAAGATTTCTTTGATACCTATTCTCCGTCGCATGATTAACTACCATCGAGTGCTCCTTGCGTTAGCATCTTTCTATGGTCTACATGTTCATCAAATGGACGTGAAGACAGCTTTCCTTAATGGAGAGTTGGAGGAAGAAATCTATATGGATCAACCGGATGGTTTTGTGATTTCTGACAGAAAATAAAGTATGCAGATTATTGAAATCTTTGTATGGTCTAAAACAAGCACCAAAACAATGGCACGAAAAGTTTGACAAAACTTTAACATCCGCCGCTTTGTTGTGAATGAAGTCGATAAATGTGTGTATTATCGTTATGGTGGGGTCAAGGAGTTATCTTATGTCCAGATGTAGATGACATACTTATATTTGGAACAAATCTTGCCTTAATTGATGAGGTCAAATCTTTCTTATCTCTGTTTTGATATGAAAGACTTGGGAGAGGCAGATGTTATTCTGAATATTAAATTGATCAAAGTAAGGATGGGATTACTTTGAATCAATCCCATTATGCTGAGAAAATATTAAGCCGGTTTGGTTTTGAAATCAGAAGTTTCACCAACACCCTATGATGCGAGCATTAAGCTTCAAAGAACCAGGGTTAGGAAAAGATCAATTAAGATATTCACAAATTATTGGGTCACTAATGTATTTAGTGGTGCCACAAGACTGACATTTCATTTGCTGTGAGCAAATTAAGTCGGTTTACTTCTAACCCAGGAGATGATCACTGGGAGGCACTTGAAAGAGTGTTGCGCTACTTGAGAGGCACAACATCTTTTGGAATACATTATACTGGACATCTTTCTGCTTTAGAAGGATACAGTGACTCCAATTGGATCTCTGATGCGGATGAGATCAAAGCTACAAGTGGTTATGTATTCACTTTAGTCGGTGCTGCAGCTTTCATGGAGGTCTTGCAAATGACCATATTGACGAGGTCAACCATGGAAGCGTAACTAGTAGCACTTGATACAACCACGCTTGAGGCCGAATGGTGAGAGAACTTCTATCGGACTTGCCATTGGTTGAGAAACCAATACCGCAATCTGATGTATCGTGATAATCAAACAGTGTTGGCCAAAGTCACAAGTACAAAGGATAATATGAAGTCCTCTAGACATGTGAAGCGTAGGCTTAAATCATCGTAAAACTAAGAAACTCCGAGTAATTGTCGTGAACTATATTAACACCGAGAAAATCGCGCACCCTTTTACAAAGGGATTAGCACGAAAGCGATTTCGTTGCATCCATGGACATGGGAATGAGGCCCATTTAAGTTACATCACAATGGTAACCCATACCTTCTTGATCGGAGATCCCGTGACTTAGGCAATGGGAAAAACAAATTGATGTTATAACAAGAGAGTACATATTTATTGTACCCATGTCCTAATAAACAATGTACTTTCGATCAGATGGAAGGTTGGCATAAAGCCTTAATGTATTCTCGTTGTCCAAATAAGGAAAAGGTATTAGCTCGCAGGATACCTAGAAAGAATACACCTACTTGAGCTTAATCTGTGGTCGCAGTTCACGAGAACGGGCATTCTCTAGAAAGCTCATGAGCGGATAAGGGAGCATGACCATAAAATGCTCCGCTTAGACGTGGTTCATTGGCACTTAGTACTAGTTGAGATTTCAAGTGAAATCGATCACAAAAGGTCGTGAATTCAAGGCATAGTCCATTCGCACCTATGAGAAGATGAATCTTGTTATTCTAGGTGCAAGTTCAACCTGCACGGACTTACACTAAAAGACTCGGTATATTAACAAGATTTCAAAGACAATATCTTTGATATCTAATTCGCTTTGGAATTGGTGGGGATTGTTAGAAATTGGCCCAATGAGCAAGGCCCATTTCACGAATCCCAAAGCATGCATGGTTAGTACCATATTGCTAAGGCAAGGTGAGAAAGACCAATTTATAAGGTGGAGTTCTCACCACTCCTTGAATATGGATAGAGATGGTATTAGGAGGGCTCGTTAGTCACACACACGCACGCACGCACGCTGCGCAGATCCGCGTATTTTCGCGTGAAAATCGCGTGACTTGTGACTTGCGACGCGCGATCGCGCCGTGACGTGGCGTGCCACTTGGCGCACCAAGTCTATCTCTATTTTTGCTAAATCCGCACCACTATCTCTCTATTTGAATGAGATTCAAACATTTGAATGGGGCTTTATTGTTTGATGACGCATGCTGTAATCGATCGTTGAATGTGTCGCTACGATGGGTAAATGACCGCTTTAATCATGTCGCCATTAGTCTGTCTATTTGTATGCCCGAGACGCCCGAGTAGATGTGACAAACCGATCGCTCCATTCTTTTTCTCCAAACTTTTGTGTGTCACAGTTGTGCTCGCGCCGTCGAACTTCGTCGACTCTTCTTCCCGCGCACCGCGAAGAAGAGGAGCGGTATCTCCAACCATTGCTGCCGTGAAGACCGCACGGGCGCAATAAGGTTTCGGCAGCGCATCTGCGCGATCGCCACACGCATCGCGACACCTTCGTTTCGCGATCGTCAAGCTCGCGCGCTTCCTCGTTCTTCATCAGCACAAGTAAGTCGCTCGTGCGCACGCTCGACTTTGTTATCAGTATTGTTTTTCTTGTGTAATTTGTGAAGTATGATGAGTAGCTTGTCGTTGGTTGTGAGTTTTGCATCATTAGTTTATTATTTCTGTCTCCTAATAAAACTTGGAATTAAAATATTGCCCATATTTCCAACAGCAGGTCCCTTAGATTTGGTATAAGTCACATTCACACACATGCATCTCAAAGCTAAATCAAGAAGTCAATATACACTTACAAAAAACAGGCAACTTCCAAATAGCAAAACAATTGAAAAAATGTTCCTATTTAAAAGCAACCATGCGCAAAGAGGCATGTGAATTCGCAACGAACAAGCAGTTGTTAATCTTACGCCGAAAGCCAAAAGGCCATCCGTGCACGTGTATAAGCCATTATCATGCATTAATAATTGGAGGGGGCAAAAACTAACCAAAGAGAAAAAGAAATTATCATGCATACACCAATCTTTTCTTTTTGGCTGCGATCGACCTAGCTAGGCATACAACACATTACACCTGAGGGCTAGATGAACTCTGTGGCAGGCCTGATGATTTCTATCTGTTCGCAGGCTCTTCGAAAAAGTTGGAACACACCGCTCCAGTGGGTAACCTTTCACTCCAAACCAAGCACATTGGGCTTAAATGGGCAGCAGCTGGAGCTCAATTCTAGCACAAATTTTCTGAGCATGCACGTAAACACCATGTGCATCTCGCTCGGCAGTTTTTGCGCAGTGTGATTGTGACGACACTGGAGATGAATCCGCATGTGCAGACCATGGTTAGGTACTTAGGTGCTTTTCGCCTGAACGAACTTGCATGGGATTGATAAGGGCCTGCACATTTTAACTTAAGCTTCTGGCTTATTTTGTATTATTTATAAATTTCGTCTTTTTATACTTTTAATTTTTTTGAGTTTTTTTACCGGTTCTTTTTTCTCATATTTGTTTGTATTATACATGATAAGCTAAATTGTTTTTTCCTATTTTTAAAATTTAATTATACTAAATAAACCTTTGTCAGCTACATTTGGCCAGGCTTCATAAGTATTCACCCCCCCCCCCCCAAAAGACACAAGTTTCATACTGATTGGACGGCTCTTGGTCTTATCCCCACGAGAACCCCCATAAAAATTGTCTCACTTTGGGCCAACAACCGGCTGCCAGGGGCTAGCAATTCCTGTTTGGAACATAGGATTTCTAAAGGAATTTTGGATCCTGCAAATTCCTGCGTAAGCTTACAAAACTATCCCTCTCGTTTAATTAACTTCATTGTGCTCATTACAATGCCTTTGTCTTACATAACATGTTTCTCATTAAGGTAGGTGATGCAAAACTACAACATTTAACAAGGGGAAACTAAAGACAAGCAAAAAAAATTCACTCTCTCTCTCTCTCTCTCTCGTCCACAAAAACCACAAGCATGGCACATGATGACCCAGGTATCAGTATAGCTTGCTATCTTACTCTGGAGGATCTCTGTTTACGACTTCGACTATGTCGTTCCGTAGGAAACATGTTACATATCATCAGGACCGTTACCTGTTACGACGAAAAGTCATTTCATCATCCACAAAATATTAATCAACTAATAGGGCAAATCTAGTGCGAACAATGAGTTAGGTGCCACCATACTAACCATTTTGGTTTAGAAACTTCCAAAAAGATTGCGAAGATAGTTCGTAATTCAAATACTCCCACGCAAAATCTCGAGTTACAAATTCAATTTATGTTGGCAAAAAAGAATGAAATTCCTAATAAACAATAACTCTTAAGGAAAATGGAAAAGGGGGTACTACGAACAGGAAACTCTCCTTTTTTTGTTTGTCTTTCCGTCCTTAAAGAGTTTAGGAAACTCATTTTTGTTGTCTTCATGTCTAAAAAGTTTAAATTGAAACTTTAAAGGATGATGCAACACTCCATCTTTAGATGCTCAAAACAAAGTGGTTCATGCGGTAGCACCGTGGTCATGGTTTGCACTTGATATGCCCCTAGATTGATTGGATAAAACATGCACATCTACATTTAACTGGGCACAAAGTGATGGTTGAATTCCTTATCAAGGGAGAACATGAACATCATAGGGTTTTCGTTTTTCTAGCAGCCATGCATTGCATCCATACTTATCAATCTATTCAATGAACACAATGCAACATGAGATACAAAATGGCAACTTACATTAGCCGTATAGAAGATGGTCCAGTAACAGCAGCAACTTTCTGAGCCTTCTGTGTTTCAGATTTGTACAGTCCTTTGAGCTCTTTCTTGGCTTTCCGTGCTTCTCTCTTCTCTTCTTTCACTGCTGCCTAAAGGTAGACAAAAAAAAAGGCGCGGAGGCTAACAATGTTAATTGAAAATAGTAAACAAAAGCAATTTCAAGCATATCTGAAAAAATAAATGATTTATTGTATCATGTGGTTTTACAAATAACTTTACAACATAGCACCATCAACTTAGCCATATTATAGATCACTTTGCAGTTCGAAATAACCACTGAGAAACATGATAATAACTAAGATGCCACTGTTTCATCATAAACTGACAGTAGTTTATCTGACACCAGTTTATCACAAGTCAATACATGTTAAACATGAACTAATACTTGATATTTATCAAAGGATTAAACTACAAAAGACTACACAGGTTACAGGTTCAATGTGGCATTGTGCCACATGCTTGGTCAGCTTTTCAAGCCTGGTGATGAATCAACTAAACAATATTAACATGTTTTCCCTGTTCTTTCCTTCCATTTTAAATTTTAGTTAATCAAACTCTAATTATGTAGTTTTCTACATAACCTGTCCCAAGCCAGAAAAAAGGAGGGCTGTGTTAGACTTGACAAACCATCGTAAAAAATCATGCCATCTTTTCTTGGAATGAAACCCAAATTAAATATATACAAAAAATGGGTGTAGCGAAGATTAGGACGCTGTGGTGGATCCGTGGTCACACAAGGTGGGATTGCATCCGCAATGATGATATACGTGATAGAGTAGAGGTAGCACCAATTGAAGAGAAGTTTATTCAACATCGTTTGAAATGGTTTGGACATCTCCAACGAAGGCCTCCTGAGACACCAATACGTAGTGGAATTTTAAGATATACTGAAAACGCAAGAATAGACAAAGGTCGACCAAGACTAATGTAGGAGGAAATAGTTAAAAGAGACTTGAGAGATTAAAATGTATCTAAATAATTAGTTTTAGACAGGAGCGCATGGAAGTTAATGATCCACGTACCGAAACCATAAGAAAGTTAAGGGCAGTGTTTTAGACTCTCGGTTCAGATAGCAGGATGTACGACTTAGAGTTTTAGCATTATAGGTTTTATTTCAAAGCTCTCTTTTTTTTATCTTGAGAAGGTTTCATATCTAGCCTACCCCAACTTATTTGGGGCAAAAGGCTTTGTTGTTGTCGTTGTTAAATTTTAGTTAATCAGATAAAATACATGATCGTAAGATTCCAAATAGAAACCTAAAACCAAACCTATCTTTACCTTTCTTGCTTTCTTTTCCTCCTTCGTTTCCTTCTGATCCCCCTTTTTAAAATTTTCAGCACTTGAAGCTTCTCTTGGCTTTGCTTTCTTCTCCTTTTCACCGTTTCTTTTCCTCTGCAGTAGATACTCTACCGGAAGTTTCTCTTTCCCTTGAAGCTTGATAATATCTTTCGTTGTAGCTGTTTCTCCAGGGAAAACTTTAGGAAGCCGTTTTGTAGGATTTCCTGGAGTTTGAATTTTTCCAGGGTGATTGTCAAGGTTAGAGTATGTGGAAACAATGGTCTCACAGTCCCAAACTTCAGATTCATCGCTGCTTTCTGAAACAAGTACAGCATCTTCCTCTTCTGCAGTTTCATTTAAATACCTTTCAGCATATTCGGCACATTTTTGGATCACATTAGCAGATTCATCCACCTCCTCTGCTGTGCTTGAGTCCAGTTTTCTACGAACAAAATCTGCTGGTGTTCTATATTCTTCATCAACACATACATTTTGATTGTGGAACAATTTCAATTCATCTATGACCTCAGTCGACAGTTCATATTCCCCGTTTCTAACACCTCCATCATCATCATCACTGTCTCCATATTCTTCCAAAGCAAGCTGTAAGTGGATTCACAAAAGGTCAAATTTTGAAGCATAGCATTTGCAACACACAAGACTGACAAGTCAAAATTCTGCACAAGAATTTTCTAGTCTAAATCAAAATGTCACAAACTGACAAACAGCAGGGGCTGATGAGACATGTAATACAAGATATGTCACCCTGTATGTTAAATTGAATTAGCTTCATGGACAATAGTAGGTTTCAAGTTTCAATGCAGTCCTACTCTACCACTGGTTAGCGCCTTACTCCACCCTGCTGAATCTTCTATCTAGAGAACACTTCACATCTACTGCATGCCTACATACAAATGGCAAGCTCACAAGCAAATATGCGCAAGTAATACAGTAACACAGGGAGTCAGTGCAGCAATATCTTCCTATAAAACACAGGGAACATTGTTATATATAATGAACATTAAATAATATCTGATACTGTCATATCACAATACACATGAATTCTCAATAACAGAAGGGTTATAATTGCAACAAACGCAAACTGCTCAATACAGGCAGTGATACACTAAAGCTGCAGACCCGTCGTTGTGTCATTTCTGTATTAGCAAGGAATGGAATCACTTAATATTTTCCACAAGCTAGCAGTCTTTTTTTAAAAAAAATCACAAGCTAGCAGTCCCTTTTTTTGCAAGACACAAGCTAGCAGCCTTAATAACAATGTTTTCACAATGTTCTGTATCACAAAGCAAACTGAAAGATTTATTATTAAGTGAAAGAAGCTCACCAAATCAAACTGTTCATCCAGCAACCGCCGCACCCTCTGCTTGGGCTCACTGTCTTCATCCTCCAACTCCGCATCCTCTTCCACATCACTGAACACACCATCCCCCACTTCCTCCTGTTCGTCCTGCACCTCCTCATCCCCCTCGGCCTGGTTTGCCATAATGACAAAATCCTCCTCCAAACCCTCATCCTCTGACCCACCATGTGAGACATCGCTCTCGTCAAGCAACCTAGCAACGTCAGGGTCGACGGCCCTCTGGACCCGCCTCACCGGTGCCGTCTTCGCGGCCACCTTACATATCATCCTCCCCTCGTCCAACTCATCCTCTACCTTGCCGGAAGCAATCCGCACCCTGCTTGCATCATACGCCTGCACACAAAACAAGAATTAGACACTCCAATAGCAGAGAAGAATGGGCTTTGGATGGGGGAAGGAGCGACCTTGACGTCGAGGGGGAGGGGCTCGGGGCAGGCGGTGTGGCTGGGGACGAAGGAGGACGCGGCGGCTGCGGAGGGGCGGAGCTCGCGGAGGTGGAGGAGGTAGTTGTAGCCGTCGTCCGGGAGGCCGAGCTCGAGGATCTCCCGGCGGACGTTGTCGGGGAGGGGGCCGGAGGCGGAGGAGGAGAAGTGGTCGGCCGCGCCAGTGGGGGAGAGGGAGGGATCGTAGGTGTCTTCGTCGCCGAAGCCGGGGACGGAGTAGGCGTTGGTGTCGACGCGGACGAAGACACGGTCGTTGGGGTCGGCGGCGCCGGCGCGGGGGAAGAGGCGGAAGGTCGCGAAGTTGCGGGGCTTGCGGCCGCCTCCTCCTCCTCCCATGGCGGCGGCGGCGGCGGCGGCGGCGGTTGGGTTAGGCCGTTAGGGTTTTAGGATTTGGGAGTGGGGTGTGACGACGGAAGAAAATCCAACGCGTTTGCACCGTTGGATCAGATTATCAAGCTTGATCTAACAGCTCATCGGAAGAGCCTCACTAGATATTCAGATGGGAAAGAGGAGGGGAAATTTTTTTAAAATAATTTATTTTTTATTCCGAATTACAGTAATATATATGCATTTTATTTTTTGTAGTAATAATTATATATCACTCCACGGTTGGATGACTTGTCCTAGTCGTCCAATAGTTGGACAACACGTGTCCAAATTATCCAACGGTTAGCTGACTAGACCAAGTCGCCTGCCCAACCGTGGAGCGACTAGACTAGCTCAACTAACTCAGTCGCCATGATTTAAAATAATAATAATATTATTATTATTTTATTAATCTAGTAAAAATAATTGCGGTGAAGTAAATGGCAATTCTGATATGCAATAAATTTAGCAAATCTTGTTTGTAGGATGTTAATTTCTAAAAAAGAAGGATAGACAATGTCGGTTAGTCTGTTCATGGTTTTCATAGATTCTTAAGGGTACGAAATCTGTTAGACTCGCAATAACATTTTGTGATCGACACACGCTATTGCAGTGTGCTAAATTTCTAAAGAATTTTGTGAGGACGATTGAGGTTGCAATGATTCGTAAGTACGAATGTAAATGATATTGCAATGCACGAGGGGATTCATACAAAATCATGCTATAGTAACTACAAACTAAAATATGTACACAAAGAATGCAAGTATAGAAAGGGCCCTACATGCCGCCCGCCACACCACCCACAACACCTTCTTTGTTGTCGCCATGCCCCACCCTCGGTCGGTGCCCGTCGGTACGGCCTCGCTTGGCCTTCCTCAGCGCAGGGTGTTGGCACCCCGACAGGGTGAGGTGGTCAGGAGCCCTACTAACCTGTGCTCCCAAAGCCTCGGGGTTGACTCCACCTGTGCCTGCATGGGTACTGGGGCACCGCCGAGTTGTGACCCAGAAAGAATCTCGACGAGTGCGGGCTCACGTGCTCCCCTGACCTCTGTCGGGTTGTTCGTGAGGAAGTCAGTCACGTCCATCAGGGCATCCTCGTGCGAAGATAGCTGAACTCCTAGCTAGAGCGCGGTACCTGTAGAACAAATATTGTTTATTCGTGCAATGTATCGACATGAATAAACTTGAAGAGACAAAACATATCTTCTAAGTGGGCCATGGCATGCGCCCAACTGTCATACCCGCCCTACCCAAACAGGCTAGGATACAACGTGTATTGCCCTGACACTGTCCACGAATGACGACGGTGCTAGTGTATACACGCGTGCCTAATATGAACCTTCAACCTAGCCCAACGGTGGCAGTGGTGGTGCCCAGGGTAGCCACGTTGCTACCCTGACCCTTTAGGCTACTCAGGCACTGCTGGGGCACGTGCATGTGGCCCTGATGAGCCTCCTACCTTGTGACATCCTAAAATTTCAAATTTTATTTTCAAGAATTTAATTCCCTGTTTTCATTTTGAGCCTAGAGTAAAAACTAGTAAAACTTGGAAGAAATGTTGTTCAAAATGAGTTTATCTAATTTTATTTGAGTTCCTTGCATTTTATTAGAATTATAGGAATTTTCTGGGATTTATTTGGATTTTCTTGCTAATTTTCAAGCTTTATTCTTCTTTCTCGGGTTTATGAAAAATAAAAAAGAAAACAAAAATACCTCTTTCCTTCGGCCGACACGTGGACGACCCAGATTGAGCCACGTCTCACATGCCTCGGCCCATCCCCGCGCGTCCGCCCACCCTGCCTACCCTTCTCCTCCGCTTGACACCTGGCCGGCCCAGATCAGCCACGCCCCCCCCCCCCCGCCCCATTTCATCTCACCCGTTCCCCCGCCACTTAAGCACCCTGGCCGCCCGATTCCCCTTCCCGCCACGCGGCACTATCCCTGCTGTCCGTGCCCCGTTTCTCTCTCTCTCTGCGCACGGACCTCACTCGTCAGCCGCCATGCCCTCCGTCTCTCCGCGCCCGGGCCCGCCTGTCGGACCCTTCTCCCTCCCCGGTCGTCTCCTTCCTCGCGCCGCAAACGTCTCCGCCAAAATCGCCGCCTCCTCCCTCTCTTCCGCGCCGCACACCGCCCACGTTCTCCCAAAACCGCCGCCCCACCTCTCCATTTCCGCGCTCACCCCCCCACTTCCCCTCTCCTCTCTCCCTGCACAGCCTCCCACAACCGCCGCCCACCTCCACCTCTTCGACGAGGAATTCCTGCGCGCACGTCCCTCTCCGCCCCTTATAAAGCCCCCTCCCGGCTCCGCCTCCTCTCGCTCCACCTCCTTCCGCCCTCGCTCGCCTCTCCCGAGCGCCACACCGCCCCCGCGACGAGCTTCCCTCTTCTGAGCGCCGCCAGCCACTCCGACGAGCTCCTTGCCGCCTGTCGCCTCGAGCTCGCTAACGCCGCGCGGCCGCTGTCGACTCGATCTCGCCGCCTCTCGTCGTGCGTTTTAGCACCACCGGACCACCGCCGCACCAAGAGACCCGAGGCGCCTCCGCCATCTCCTCGTCGCTGGCCACCACCGCTCACCGCCGAGCTTCGGGACAAGGTGAAACCAACTCCCCTTGCTCTCCTTTCTCTCCTCCGCCCATTGTCGCTTGTCATCGACCACCGGAGCGCCGTCGCCGCCGCGCCTGAGCGCCGCCTCCAGCCGGCGCTGCCTCGGGTACCTGCGTGGCAGGTGAGGTGGCGCCACGTCGGCGCCAACTCGGCTCCTCCCTGCCCCGTCAGCACCATCTCACCCCCGTGCCACCTCGGCCGCTTCCCTCATCCATGGACTCGGTCCACATGGACCAGGGCCCACCTGTCAGTCGGTCCATCCAGGGTTGACGCCAGCATGACGCAATAAATCCATTTTCCTGTAGAAAATTAAATCAGCCAAAAAGAAAATCCCTACTGACGTCATAATTCTGATTTTTCTTTAGAAAAATAATTCTAAAAATCCAGTTTAGTCATTTACTGTGATTTTGAACTTCCAAGAGCTTGTTCTTCTTCATCATAACTCCGATTGAGCCCATTCAAATTTCTAAATTCATTACAAATTCTCCTCTACCCATTTTTGGCCTCAATTCAAATTTCTGAAGCTGTTTTGAATTTATTTGAATTTGGTGGGTTATTTTCACGTGTAGACTACGACGATTCAGGAGATTCCTTCGACGACGACTCTTACCCCACTGCAGAGCAAGGCAAGTCACACTCCTTGATTATGTTGATTCCAAGTTTCAGACAAATTTTATGTTGTTTTAAATTAATTCTGCATGCCTACTTTTATTCACCATATTTCAATTCAGTTTTAAATTTTAGTTAATGCCCGTTTGATATTACCTTCCTTGACATTGTAAACCCTTATACTTTGTCACCCTAGGTTAAAACTCTAGTTAGTACATTAGTATAGCTGGAGAAGTTTGGTTAGTAACTGCTTAGCCCAGCACAGATATGACTTTGGTTTGGAATATCTTTTTCACATGAAATGATGAGTTTTAAAATGTATTCTTGATTTCGGAGAGTCAAGAATAATGACAAAATATTTTTGGAACAAAATATAAAACCTAGTTTAGACCTAGGCTAATGGTTAGATGGTGGGTGCAGGCATGCACTGTTGTTCAAAAAACACAGTGTTGATTGTCGTGCACAGGGATACGAGGTTGAGGCTAAGTCAATTAAAAACTGATCTGTGAGCTACTGTTACAAAGCCCTATTGTACTACCACAAGGCTAGTATAGAACAGCCCTGGTTGATTAATTTGTGGGTCCCAACCTGGGTCATGTCGTAGGATGAAAGTGAGCGTGGTGTAGGCCATGTGAAATCTCACTCTGCTCAAGAGGGGGTCCCGATCTGGTGGATTCCTTACTAGAGTGAAAACTTATAGTTGACTTGGCCAGGTTAAAGGCTTTGCATTATAAAGATTTTGTCGTGATCTCCTCACCGCACACCAAAGGAAGTGTGGTGGTAATATGAGATGATCGTGTCTTGTTCGTAAAGCTGTACAATGTCTGCAGAGTGTATAATCTATCCTAGATAGCCGTGCCCACAATCATGAGCATGCTGAATAAAATTTTTACAGATTAGACTTTGTTTTCAAAATGGTTTATGAAAATCTAGTCGTTCTGCCATGATCATTCACCTGTGGTCATTCTACCGTGATCAAAATGCTATAATTGATCCGCCTTGGTCGACCGAACTTTCATAAACGTAAATTCCAATGAAATCTAAATGTCAATTATTCATTATCACTTGTTGCACGTCTAAAAAAACAAAACCCCCACCCTACAACTTAGAAGAGAGGAAAAGAAACCCTTTCATGGTGCCGAGAGCTGCCGTTGCCCCTTATCATCTCGCTTCATCATCTCCGCCTTTCCCATGGACGCCCTGCCACCCTGGCCAGCACCAAGCAACACCGGTGTCACCTCTCTTGCGCTAACCAAGTACAAGTCCAGAAGCCGAATCGGACTAGCTCCGGGGATTTTTCCCGTAATAACACTGAACTCTAACATTGAATATCAGAAAATTGACTAATATGCTTGGTGCATGGCTAATCTCAGCATCTCTGTAGCATCTTTCCATGGGGAATCCAATATGACGAGAGGCCCCAGAAGCCAAATGCCCGGAAAAAGTTCAGTGACAGCATATATTCCGGATCATTATATCGACACCATACCCCAGTTGAGGTTGATACCTGATACCAGATTCGTCAGGGTTATTTGGTACCAGATTCCTCTGAAATCTGAGCTCCAGAAGCCTTTGATTGTAACACTATGATGCATAAAAGTTTTCCACCAGGAATTTTTACAAAAAGGAGAAAATGATATCTGAACATAAAATGCGAGGTTATGCTCAACTGAACAACCTTCTGAGTGGCCACAAATTATGATTGAAGTTTGCCTAGTCCCCTCGAAGAAATGGAAGTGCACTTGGCACAATTTCCCTGCTGCAACACTCACTGTGATCAAACCTTATTTGGTACAAAAAAAACAAGGTTACACATCAAATAGCGGAAGGTGGACATGAAAGAGAGCTTCAATGGCTGGCTATGGCAAATTTAAGGCTGCTATATAATACAACTCCAAGTCTCCAACCCAAGCCTTTAAAAATAGGTCTCCAACCCATATTCGCCAAAAAGGGTCTATTACAGAAGGAATTACGTTGTAAAACCCACCCATCTGCTACCAGTTGTATTGCATGAACACGTATAGCCTAAACCCCATTTGCAAAGGAAAGAACGAAATAAAGCAGCAGCAACAAATACACACAATGCAAAAAAAAAAAAAAAACACTTAAGGACACGGGGAAAAGGAATCCTCACCAAAAAAGAAAGTTTTCCTCTAATAAGAAAAAAAGAAGCCTGTATAACTCAACGTTGGACTGGCCAAGCATGCACCGCAAATCCAATTAAGACAGAAAATGCACATGGACTGCCTGGTGAAAATTTGAGCAAGTCTTGAAAAACTAAAGACAATGAACAAGACAAATGATGCCTTTCCTGATTGAGAATTCACTACACTAAGCGAGGCTGCAAGTAACAGACCAAGTCATGTCTCGATAATCAACCAGAAGATCGCCATATTCTGCCTTCAAGGGAAATTACCATAACAGAAACATCGTCATGGTATTTTCGGCGATCACCCTGGGGAATATCCAGCAACTCATGAAAATCCATCCCTGCATGCATTATTCAACGCACAAGAAAAAAAGGTTAGTTATCAGAATATAAGATCTCCCATAAACACAACAATTCTTTCTTAGGCAATAATTCAAAGTTGAAAAGAATACTTGCATAGTTGTCTACGGGTCAATTCTAACATACATATTCTATGTCAAAAGTGGAAAAAGGGTTTAGACCTGTCTTGGAAGCTACTAAGATATCATTTAGGGAAATCAGTCATGTGAGACCAATTTGTGAGAACCCACTCCTGCAATATGTGCACACTGCATGATATTTCAAGGATACGGGGATTGATGGAAGCTTACAATTCAACTCTATGCAAGACTGCTACATAAAGTGGTCACATCCAAGGTTCATAATTCAATGTAATTTGAACACTTCTACCAGTAGGATGCACTAGTTAAAAAATAGCATTAACACAGGGTCACGTCAGAATACATGGTATTTAGAGAAACTCTGGGATATCCCTTGAAGAATCATACATCATCAGTATTTTGGTACTCCAAAAAACCTACAAATTGTTTCCAGAATTTCAACAGAGCTAAAGCACGCACAACATCTTTAACAGTAATCCAGTACTAAGACCAAGAAGGGGTCAAAGAACACAAGAGTACAAGACCAGACAAAGAAATGTTGTAGAAAATCAAAAGTATTTTGTACAGCAAACAGCATGAGTTGATATGTTTTGACTAATGCCTTGACAAAAATCAACCATAATAATATCAAGATGAAAGTAAGCAGTAATAACTACTCATTATCTGACCGCAACATAGGAATTGAGTACATCATCAGCATACTTCACAGACAATGTGTTAGTAGAAATCCAGGATCGCAAAAAATCTACTCACTTCTACCTTAATCTGATTACATGGATAAATGCCTGCGGCACAGTATATAATGTATGAAGGCAGAACTTACCGTTCTTTTTTGCTGCACGACAAAGAAGCTCAGCTACAAGGTATTGAGCAGGGTCTCCCTCTGGCACATTTTCCATAAACCATGCAACATGCGAAACTACCTCATCATTGCTGAAATATTGATACAGTCCGTCTGAGGACAGGACAAGAAACCGATCATTTGAGCAGAGATGATGGTGAAGGACAGCAGGGTTGCAGCTGATATATGCTGAAGTCCCAACATAGTCAATGCGAAACATCTCAAGTAGCACGTCATTAAATTTTGGCTACAATAAGCAAACAAGATATCTCAGCCAATTGCACAATAGAATTATTCCATTCAACAGAATCTTCCCACATATAAACATGTCACTGGAAAATACTGAGATTATAAATGCATCACAATATACTAGGATTACTGTCAAAAGACCAAAAAGAAATAAAAAAATTATACTTGGAGATTTTTTAAAGAATTAATTCCTTAAAAGAAATAAAATTTACATTCATCTTTAATTGTTTGATTAGCAGGGTTACCCTCTTATTGTTGCCTTTCAATCAATATACTGGTACAAAATGTTATGATTTTCAATATAATGCCCTGGAAGTATGTGAAAAGCAAAGCTTCAGTTGTAATACATGCATGATAGATCCCCCCTGTTTAGTTTCAGTGAACAATGAAAGAAGATAGGAAGGATATGATGTTATGTTAGGTCAACTATTGGTTAAATTCATATGCAGGCTCTTATACAAATTTCACCAATTTTTGGGATTTTTCCTGGTGCATACACCAAGGGAAATGGAGCCCCTACAGTCCTTACGGGAGACTCAATCAAACCATATATAAATAGATCTTCCAATCCCCATCAATTCACAGATATAGTACTTCTGACATGATACTATGACCACCCATAATTCTATATTGCAAAGGTAATTGCAGCACTAAAAAAAGTTGGGAGGCTGGGCACATCATTGTTTGATATAAAGAAGTTGGACAAATTACTATCAATGGGCATTAAACATTCTATAAAGCTACCTTCTTTAGAAAGCCTGCACCAAATGCTCTAGTAACCTTCAACTGTCCTTTCACCCTATCATTAAATACAGCTTGTGGGTCATCAGGATGTTCTGCCCTAATCCTCAAGACTTCCTGCCAAGCACAATCATCAAATGAACTGTGAGACTGACAAAAGAATAATCATCGACATCAGTGTAGTACACTACAACATAGAATGGTAAGCCTGACTTTATCAATGCAAAATTAAAGGAGCAAATTAAGTGCACCATTGAGAAAGGATAAACAAATTTTTTTAAAAATGTTCCTTATTTCATATCCTGTTCTACTACCAAGTTGCAAAATAAGAGCTGATTTCGTTCCAAGGAATTTCTAGTAGATGAAAGATGCCTTATCTACATCAAGATGAAATCAACAGCACATAAGGATACCCTTCGAAATAACATGTCTGGTTTGCAAAAAAAATCCACCTATTAATTCAACTATTGTCTCAAACCAATAAATTTTCATATAATGTCTCTTTCAGAAGGTGTAACTGTAAATCAAGCTATTATTTTTCAGAATTAAGCAAATTAATTATCAAGAGAGAAACATACTGAAGATGGAAAACAGAGGACCAAAGTATTATTAAGGTGGCACTTATGAACCTAAAGATTTGACATTTAGCAGGGTGAAGCCAGCAGACAAGCGAGAAATAAGCTCTAGATACTGAAATGACAAAATGTGGATCCTGGGAGAGGGGCAGTTAAATAAGATACTAATGCTTATTGCTTACGTGCTGTTGAAAATTGTAATATGATTTATTACCTCTTGTAGAAGTGTTAGCTTATAAATAGAACTCTTTTAGGGTACACCTCTAACTTCTATAGAGTTAAGAGGCATCGATCGATCCAAATCGTTCATTGTTAAGTATTAATTTGGGTAAAGAAAGGCTAAGCCTGTTACATTTGGTTAACAGGTCATGGCCACATAAGGAATGTTTTAAATGATATTAATTGGTTTCCTTAATACACAAGCAGGGCAACACAATCATATGCAGATGTTGGGTGTGAAACTACTCAGCATGGACAGATGTGCAATCATTTTTCCATTTTGACCGGTATATAATTTGTGAATGAAGTGCTCCATTTTGATGAATTTCCTTTCGTATAGATCAAGTGTGCACCGCAGGTTCCATACATCAAGTAGTGACAAAGTTTGCACATTTTGTTGTTTTATGTGCTTTGCGTATTTGTCTATGGATCATGGCAAATCTGATGGTACAGACGCTATATGATGTGAAGCATGTTAGTTTTGTTTGCTACACCCATGTTCAATGAGCACTACTTGTCACATAATAGTTTTCCCCACAAAAATATTTTGTTCATTCCAAAATTGCCGTTTCCTTTTGCATTAAATGCTAAGATGAAAAGAGATTATTACCTAATTAGTAATCATAGGTGATCTATTACATCTATGAAAGTAATAGGTCACCATGCAAAATCCTAACCATTAGATCATAAATAGTAGACGATCCTTGTGAAAGTGGTGTGCTGTTAAAAAAACCTTATAAATAACTTGATACCAATTTCAGGAAAAAAGAAACTAAACAAGAATTAACATTACACTCCCTAATTTTTACAACCAACAAAAAGTGTTAAGAACCAACATATTTACAAATTTGGCAAAGATTTCCCATCTGCAAATAAAGCAGGCTGTAGATTTTCTCAAGTGTATGTATGAAACTATGAATAATTGTATGGTATACTAAGAGATCCTGGAAGCAAATCAGGCACAGTCCTTCTATTGTGTGCATATGAGCAATATGTACTGAATAATTGTAAGGTATACTAATTTTAAACATCTTTCGATATTCTATGTATCAGAGTTTGTTTCAGTCAATCTGAAATTGAATTTGGTATATTGGAAAAATGGAAATATTAGCGATTTACGTATCTGAACCATGACAAAAGAAGGTTTAGGGGCGGTGTTTTACGCTCTCTGTTCAAATAGCAGGATGCAGGCTTAGAGTTTTTGCCTTGTAAGATTTATTATAACGCTCTTGTTTCTTTGACCTTGAGAAGATTTCATTCCTAGCCTACTCTAACTTGTTTGGGACAAAAAGCTTTGTTGTTGTTATAGAAAAATAGAAATATTGATGAATTTGACAGCCACAATACATGTCTCAAAAGAATTTATTTGGTACTCCCAGCATAGCTCAATTTGCATTCCATGCTCAACCGACCAGCCAAGGCCAGCAATGATGGCCCCAACATTCAACAACTATGTATATCTCAGAAAAATTCAAGCCTGCTTGGATGCAGCTTGACTTTAAGATTAACACGACGATATAGGTGCACTGCATTTCCATGTATATACATATATATACAAGTCTAGCATAAGAAATTGAGTTTGTAGTCAACTCGTTTTTGACATGTGAAGTTGCTGGAAAGCTTTCATCTTGTTGACCAGCCCAAAGAATAGTATGTAAAGACCAGGGCATCCTATTTTGTTTTCCAAATGATTTCCTCAATTGTTGACTTCCTGTTAGCTGAATTACCGGGCACTAACTTTAAAACCAATTATTATCATGATGTTACATTATCAAGTAAAATCTAAAGTATTTATGATATGACACAAACTCTAAGATAATAGATATCGTCAAATTTACTGCAAATCATCACATCAAGAAAGCACGTTTTGTAGTATTACTATCATACAAACCGAATTTACTAATAACTACTAACTATATCCTACTAAGGACTTATTCATATTGACTTCTGCTTGGAGTCTGGAGAAGCCAGAAGAAAATATGGACACCTGGCTTTATAAAGCGGTTTCCCAACTCCTCTCGCTCCCGTCTCACTCCGGAGATAAGGCAGTAGTCACGGGCGCATCACACACCCCATTCCTCTCGCTCCCATCTCGTGCACGCATTTCTCTCTCTCTCGCTTTCCTCACCGCTCGTCCTATCCTTCTAAAAGCCATTTCTTTCAGCCACTAATGTTCATTTTCAACCAAAAATCATCAACCGCGGCCAATATGAATAGGCACTAAGATTCTCTCAGGAGGGAAAAAAACAAAGATAATAAATAACCTGCCAAAATCTGCATAATTGATAGCTGAACGCAAATCAAATATGTCAAAATTGCGCAGGACAACAGATGCTAATAAGTGAAAGAAGAGTAACGATTGTTTATCAGAATGCATACCTCCTCAACACTTGTGCTATGATCAGTTGACAGTTGTAGAGCTCTCATCTTTAATTTACAAATAGACAATTCCTTAGTTTTCGTATTGCTGCTTAGGTGGCTGTTAGGATTATGCATTGGCGATTCCTCTGATATCCTGTCAAGTTCGACACGGACAAGTGACTCCCTTGACCTGTTCCGATATCTTAAATCACCTTTCGAGATGCTTGAGTTATTGTAATGATCATTATCCTGTGCCAAGATAACTCGGCTATCTCCAAGATTCATAACATATACATCCTGGTCCTTCATCAACATCACAAGGACACATGAACCCATCAATGCAAGCTCTGGGTTCTTATCAAGCTCCTTTTCCACTATGTCCATGTATGCTTCCTCTGTGGTTTCAAGTGCCCGTGACATTGCCCTCAATACAGCATCATGATCTACTGGCCCTGACTTGCATCTCCTAGTCACTTCCAAAGGCTTAATAACACTTTCGTCTACATGAGGTTGATCTCTATGCCAATCATAGTTCCAAAGGAAAATTTTCTGCAACAATTTTTGCTTCTTGTACATCTTCCTCAACTTTGACCCAAAAAGATATCTTCTCGTAATTTGCTTGTGCCCTGATGAAGATGAAGAAACTGAACACTCATTACACCCTTTTGGATCTATGCCAAGTACACTATCACCATGTCTTGAGCATTCAAGATTCTCAAAATCATCAAAACACTCTCCAGTTCTTGCCAATGGACACCTGGAGAGCTCGGCTACATCCCTAGAGCTTTCTTCTGCAGTGCCTGCCTGCATATTGAACAAGCTCCTCCTTTTCCTTCCCTCTGGTGGCGACTTAAATATACTTCTATTATATTCTTCCAGCAACTCCATCTCAAGTAGCTCAAAAAGGCGCTTGCTCTTTCTGCTTTCTTTCAGTGATTTAACATCTTGATTACAATGAGTACTACTATCCAATGTACAGCTGCATCTAGTGTTTACATCTGTATTTGAAAGGTCTCTGCTAGAATTATGAGATTGTATATTTTGGAGATTACTTCCCATATTGGCTCCCGCCTTTTCCCCTGCTATTTCATCAGCATCCAACTTCTGATTACTTGAAACCTCTGATGCCAAATCTTTCTGCCCACTGGTTGGCCGATCTTGCAAAGCACCCTCATCACATTTCTTCCCACTGGATACATGTTGTTTATCCGAATTAGCACGTTGTTCTGGTTTCCCACTGTCAATCTGGCACCGAATGCCGTCACCATCAGGAGGCTCCATAAATGCGGCAATTGACTCACCCTCTCCAAGAGTAGATACATGAGCACTCCTTTCAGGGCTGTCTTCATAAACCCAGAGTAGCCCTTCCAGTTCTTTATCAATGGCCTTGTATAGGTTGCTCATTAGAAAGTCTGGTGCATCAGGGCCACTGAAACCATCATAAATTCCAATAAACAGCCAACCCTGTTCTTCTGATAGTACAACATGAACCCTATCTTCGCCTGCCTTGCCATGGGCCCACTGCAGGTTCCTTGTCACACTATACTCAGGCTCAGGTAGCCCAGCTTCCAACCCATTTTGTGAACCTTCTGACCTGCACTTTGCATCCCTTGGCCAAGCCAGTTGAGCCATAGGATGCAACAGAAACTTTTGGACCCAACCAGGACCTTGTGAGTTCCTGCTAAATGTTCTTGACAATGCACTTTTCATCGGTCTGCTAATGCTACGTACAAGCTGTCCGAGACCAGCCTTCCTCCGACCATATGAAAGAGGTGCTGAGAAGTTGCTTCTGTTGCCACTGTCAATAGGTCCTGACATGAAGACTCCCTTATCCAATGGCCCTGACATGAAACCAGCACCTTTGTCCAGCGGCCCGGACGCGAATCCTCTCTCCAGCGGTCCCGACAAGAAGGCATTGGGTGGCCCTGACCCCCGTGGCACCGGCTGCAAGGGCACAGCGGCAAATGAAGCAGTGCTCTCAAATGTGGCAGCAGGCTCCTGCATCTCACCAGCAAGGGACACACAGGGGTTGCCTGTCCGGGCAGAGGATGCATTAGCACTCACTGAAGCCCCTGATATGGCCCGGAAGGTGGTCTCCGAGAAGCTCTTGCACGGCCGCTGCAGCCCGGCTGCCAAGTCCTCGACGGCCTCCTGCCGGAAGGACCCGCTCCGGGTCTCCGAGTCCAGCACGCTGGAATCCAGCGTGTACCTCTCGGAGTTTGAGGGTGTGATCGCCGGGGAATCGGCAATCGCTCCCGGCCGGACATAGCAGAAGGAGTGGCCGAGCCCCTCATCCAGCGGCTCGAGGAACTCCAAGTTGACGCCGGCCTTCTCGGCCGGCGCGAAGCAGCCGACAACCCTGGACGTGCTGTTGCCCATGGCTCCCAGCACCGACCCCCGTCACCACCTTCCTACCTTAACAGGACACCCACCAGCGCCCTCCACCCCGCACCCCAATGCCCGTCGCCGAGGGCTCCGGCCGCCCGGCAGCATGAGCGGGCAGACGCCGCACGCCAAGAACCGCTCCCCCACCCGGTGCCCGCTCTCCCGGGGCAATCCTTGCATCTTAGGCCGCCGCCCGCCAACTGCTCGACGAAATGCCCCAGAGCAACCCCATCCGACAAACCCGCCGCTACCACCACCCAGCACCCAACCAAGAACCGATCAACATTCAAGGCCAAGAGACAAACACACTCCCTCCGTAATCAAAACCCCCAAACCTCCAGGCGGATCCCAAATCCGGCGGCGCCCAAGAAAGCAAAGACCTGCAACAAGAAAGGATCAAGAAATGGCGGGATCTATACTCTACGCCCGCGAGGCGAGGCGTGGATTTTGGGGAGGGGAGGCGTCTCTCTCTCTCTCTCTCTCTCTCTCTCTCTCTCTCTCTCTCTCTCTCTCTCTCTCTCTCTCTCTCTCTCTTCTTGGGGTTTTTGGTTTGCGCCGATTTCAAATGGTTTGGGAGGGTGGAGCTGGGAAGAAGGGGGGAGTAGGAGTGGGAGGAAAGGTGAAGAGATGTGAATGGAATTGTTGGAAGCTTTGGGAGTGAGCCTTGTTTGTTGCACGTATGCGGTGGCATACGACGAGGAGAGGGAGTTGGTGCTTTTTTTTCTTTCTTTTTCTTGCCACTTCTCTTCTCCCTCCGCGCTAGCTACGCTACGCTAGCTAGCCTAGGAGCTGGCTCCGCCTGCCGGTTCCTCGGCTCCGCTTTGCTTTGCACACTGGCCTCTCCAACTCTCCCCTCTTTTGGCTCTCCTGCCTTGTTTTGCTTACTTCTTTGGCTCCTCTCTTTTCTTCTCTTGATTTTGATCTTCTAGTTCAATGAATAGTGATTATTAGGAGAACCAAGAAATCGCTGAAAAACCAAAAAAATAAAAATCCTTAACTTTTTTTGCTTTGGTCAGTTTTTTACTTCCTTTAGCTCCTCTTTTTGTTTTTACTATTACCAGTTTTCTCTCTGTGACAAGCTCGGCTCTCTGCCCCTTTGTTTTGTTGCACGATCGGATTCGGTGGTGCTGTGAGAGTCAAAATAAAGAAAAGGGCAGGCTGAATGACCACATAGGACCCCTACCCTCATCCCAACCCATCATCAGTTTTATCATCACGATCATCTATACCCCTCTATAATACATCAAAATTTTCTTTACTAAACCCACACCTCTCAACCACCCCCACAGTCATGTCTAATCTAAGTTCACCCAGATTTTGTACCAAAGTAATCCAACCTCATACAAATGAATGGCCTGAATCTCTCCTCAAACATTCTTCTCTTACTCATTGAAAATCCTAAGGCCAAAATCATCTGGATCATGCACATCATTGAACCCAGAAAACCACTTCCACTCCCCACCCCCTCCCGCACCCTCTCCCCACGTTCACCTGTTGCGCCTCCTCCTCCCCCCGCCCCGCGCCGCCGGCGCCTCCTCCCCCGCTCCTCCGAATCCCATCGCTCCTCCTCCTCCTTCGCGCCCGCCTCGCCGTCGCTCCTCCCCTCCTCCGCCGCCCGCCTCGCCTCCTCTCCTCCCTCCTACGCCGCTCCACCCTCGCCTTCTACCCTCCCTCCTTTGTCGCTCCGCCCTCACCTCCTCTCCACCCCGCGCCGCCCTCGCATCCTCCTCCCCCACTCCTCCTCCACCGCCTCCTCCGCCACTCCTTTGCCGCCGCCTCCTTCTCCCCACCCCGCGCCGTGTCTCCCCACGTTCTCCACCACTCCTCCCTCGCGTTCTCCCCCCACCCGCACCGCCGCCGCCTCCTTCTCGCGTCCTCCCCCCACCCCGCACCGCCGCGCGCTCGCCTCCTCCCCCCATCCCGCACCGCCGCCGCCTCCTCCGTCGCTCCGCCCCTCGCCTCCTCCTCCTCACCCCGCGCCACCGCCGCCTCCTCCTCCGCTCCGTCGCCACCTCCCCTCCCCGCTCCTCCGCTCCGCCACCGCCTCCTCCCACCTCCGCTCCGCCGCGCCTCCTCCTCCGCTCCGCCGCCACGTTCTCCACCCTCCGCTCCGCTCCTCCGCTGCGGGCCTGCGGTTTCGGCTGCTGCTGGGATCTAGGGTTTTGGTTGGAGGAGACGTGGAAGGAAGCGCCTCCCCCACTCCTTCGCTCCACCGCCGCCTCCTCCCCCGCTCATCCGCTACGCCTCCTCCTCCTCCTCCCCATTCCCCGTCGTCTCCCTGGCACCACCGCTACACCGCCACTCCGCTTCTCCCACTCCTCAATCCCTACTTATCATATGATTCATGGTAGTGACTAGCGAAGCAGAATATTTGTGCTTAGCAGGCTGTGGTTTTTAATTGCTCTACTTATTTTTAATGTGGAGTTTTTAAAATTAGGTGTATGATAGTGACGAGATTAAATTTCACCTCCTATAAATTTGATTTGATGCGTTTACTTCTTTGTACAAGACTGCAAATCTTTCCACCATCCATCGCCATATACGATAATATATATCTATGTTGACGGAAGTAGTCATCTCAAGATGCCATGTTTGCTATGAAATGCCATCAAAGGAATCAGTGTACCGTGTAGATAGATATTAGCCACTTTGCTATGTCCGATGTATTTTTAACCAAGTTCGTCTGGATACACAGTTCCATTTTCTTTTCTTAATACTGCTTGTGGCCTGGTGGGATTAGAGCCATAGCTAGAACATTCTTGAAATTATTCTTCCTTGTGTATCACTTATGTGGCAGTATTTACATGCTCCCTTTCATATCAATCGATTCATTTAATACTTAGGTTGTTGATTTCTAAATGTAATCTTTGAATGTTGCAAATAGAGTCCCTTTCATTAGCATTCCATGGCCATGACCTCATTGTTGATTCTGAGTTGGAGCTCAACTATGGCAGGTATAGTAATGCCTCTGTTTATTTCCATTCGGTTATTACGACCAAGTATCTCTTTGGAGCACTTCACCGATGGTTTTATTTAAATCTCAGGCGATATGGTTTGCTTGGCTTAAATGGTCATGGAAAATCTACTCTCCTCACATCAATAGGCTGCAGGAACTTCCTATCCACGAACACATGGACATATACCATCTCACCGTGAGATTGAGGCTTCGCACATGTCTGCACCGCAAGTCGTTGTTTGTTGTGATGAAGAAAGGATCAAGTTGGAAAAGGAAGCTGAAATTTTGGTTGCCAGTCAGCTCTTCAATTGTCATTTATTATATTGGTGCTCCTGTATTCGTGATATATGTATATCCCGCCTTGGTGTTTGTTGCAAGTTATAATTGGACACCAAGATGTTGTAACATTGGTTTTCTTTGCTGCCATTTTTAGGATGATGGTGGTGGTGATGCTTTGGATCGTATATATGAGCGGTTAGAAGCACTTGATGCATCAAGCTGCTGAAAAGCGTCTTCTTGAGATATTATTTGGTTTAGGTTTTAACAAGGAAATGCAGGCAAAAAAAACCAGAGATTTCTCTGGTGGTTGGCGTATGAGGATTGCTTTGGCAAGAGCACTTTTCATGAATCCGACCATCCTTTTGCTTGATGAGCCAACAAAACATCTTGGTGAGTTCTTGTAAAAAAAATCTAAAATAAATGGGCATTGAATTAGCATATTAGGTTTTCAGTGGAAACATTTACACACAGCAAATTGTATTCCATATGCTAATACCAATGCGACTTCCTTTTCAACTATAAGTACATGAATGCATCCAAAGATTAGATTTCTTGTGAGTTTTACCCAAAAGATGATGTGAGACACACAGCCATATGCCTTTGTTTTCGATTCTGTAAAGTGAGCGTTACTTATCTTGTTGGGCTTAAAGGGACATCCCCACAGCTTGGTTGGCGCTTATATGGCTACTAGAAAAAATCTGAATAATGATGGAAAGAAATTAATGCACTCACGAGTCCAAGTAATTGCTTAAAGATCTTTTGAGATCTTGTTTGGTAACTTTTGCCCATCCGGACTAATTCTTCTTGTCTTTATTTGTAGATCTTGAGGCATGTGTCCGGCTGGAAGAGACATTGAAGAAATTTGACCGTATACTTGTTGTCATATCACACTCCCAAGATTTTCTAAATGGAGTGTGCACTAACATCATCCATATGCGAACAAGAAGCTCAAGTTATATACGTAACTATGACCGATGCGTTCAAACCCGCTCACGAGCTTGAAGAGAATCAAATGAAGCGGTACAAATAGGAGCAGGAGCAGTTGCTTCAATGAAGGAGTACATTGCACGGTTTGGTCATGGATCTGCAAAGCTCGCTCGTCAGGCTCAGAGCAAAGAGAAAACTCTTGCAAAGATGGAGCGTGGTGGTCGGACAAGGTTCTGGTTTTCCGCTTTACAGATGTTGGCAAACTCCCACCGCCAGTTCTACAGTTTGTTGAAGTCAAGTTCGGGTACGCACCGGATAATCTCATCTACAAGAATCTTGACTTTGGTGTTGACCTCGACTCTAGAATTGCACTGGTCGGTCCCAATGGGGCGGGGAAGAGCACTCTTCTGAAGCTCATGACAGGTGATCTATGTAAAATCGATTGATGCCATTAAAAACTGAAAAAAAAAGAGAAAACAAAAAGGACCAGATATATGTGACAGACAGTGCAAGCATTTTAAATCCTATATAAGGATGTGGTAGTAAATATCATGGCAAGATTACCCAAGCTTTTTAACAGTGCTTCATCTTATACAAGATTTGTGGGATCTGAACATTGCAATCTTAGGTGAACACATTCCAATTCTATTTTTAAAGGTAGAAATGGGAGGCCATAGTGAGAATAAATATTCCTCCTATATTGTGTTAAATATATCGACTGTTTTATTCCGTTATCAGCAAAACTAAGAAAGCTTTCTCTGGCATTGAATAGGGTTGGTTTGTTTGTCTCTTCGGAACATCATTGCGATTACTTCACTTGGATCAAGGGGGAAGGTAAGCCCTTTTGGTGTTGCCTGTGCAATGTGCATCTAGAAAATTAATTAACACTTATTTATGAATGGTCTATCCATTTTTAGGTGTGAAGATCTGGTTTCTGGCAATCATCTACTTCATCTCTGAGGTTCCTGGTGCAGATGTGTTATGGTATCGCCCTCTTTATAATGCTATGAGGTATATATACTTGCATTTGATACAAATGGCTTTTTTTATGATAATTTCAGTGAGACAGTGGCATGAATTGTATGTTGTTGCGCATTTTGTTGCGCATTTTGAATTGTATGTCGGGAAGGTGTTTAAATCACGCGATAAACGGTCGTAGCTTTTGTTAACCGGTCGTATGGTCTCGCGAAGTGGTCGCAAGACATGAGAATCGGTCGTAGGCTTTTGAGCATTGCGTGTTGGGTGGTTCCGACCGGTCACGTATTTATGTGACATTCATTATGTGACAAAAATATTTGGTTATACAATATATGAGAAGTGAATCTTAATGAATCTGATTGTTCGTTTTATTTTTTACAAATTTTATCTTATTTTGTATTTTACCGTAGCGTTAGCACGGGCACACTACTAGTTACCGTAAAAATGGATGGATGGATGGATGGAGAGGGTGGACTTTTTCGAGGTTTCGCTCACCAAACCCTGGAAAACATTCCTAAACAAGGATGCTACTTGCATCTGACGAGTCTTTCCTACAAAAGTCTCCTAACATCCAATTCAAAGTGAGTTTTGTTACATGGGACGTTCGTATTAGCTGTGTGGATGATAGTTATAGCTGAAAATAAATAATAGTGGCTAAAAAAGTGGTTTTTAGAAGGAGAACGCAAGCAGTGGGGAAAGTGGGGGAAGAGATACGTGTGTGAGATAAGAGCGAGAGAAGTAAGGTGTGTGATGCTACCGTAACCCCTGCCTTATCTCCAGAGTAAGATGAGAGTGAGAGGAGTGCAGAAACTGCTTCGAGAAGCTAGATATTTATATTGGCTTTTGGCTTCTTCAAGCAGAAGTCAGAAGTAGAAATCAATACGAACGGGGCCAACTCTTGAGGTATTGTAAATACTTACTTTGTTATCGTCAATATAAATGTAGTGCCGAAGTTCTATCCGCATGCCTAGTCTTTACTTATAAATGAGGGACATCCTCATAGATATTGGTTCTGGCGCTTAGGATTTTAAATTTTGGAATGAAATGTTGAAAAAAGAGCAACATTGTTTGTCCACGTGAATAGTTCATGTATGCATTGTTATAATGGATACCTATAGCTGGGCCAAATGCACACATGGGAGGGACCTTATGATGCACTAGTCATGAGTGAGATGTGACCGATGCTTCTTCCACCTTTAATAGCCGTTACAAAACAGACCTGGCCAAATGGGTCGGGTCAACATAAGTATGGTACTGTTGATCTAGTCCAGACACGATATGACATGAACAGTAAACAGGCCATACTGGTCTAGTCCTACCAGGCATGTCGTGCTTGGACTAACACCTTGGCACAGCGGGCTGGCCAAGCACGACAGGCACAGTACCGTGACGAGACGCGGCCCGGTCCAGCACGTCACACAATTTACCCCCTTAGCCCTCTTAGGAGGCCAGGTCTGCTCAGAAGAGTGCAGTAACTCTCCTATGGTAGTGCAGTAAAATTACTTATGGGTGGCAGTAAAATTACTTGTGTTATGGTTACTGCACTTTTCTGAGCACGGACAGGTGACTTGGTAGTAAAATTACTTACGATTGATAGCAAAATTACTTACGACTAGCTGTAAAATTACTTGTAACTGATAGTAAATTTACTGCAGTGGCCCCCCTTGGCTCTTGCCCAATTGCCCCTTCCCCTTGGCCCTATTCCAAATAGCTGTGGTTTGTGGCTTTTAACTGAAAATGGCAATGTAGTGGCTACAAGAATTTTTGGCTAAAACTAGCGGTGTTTAATTTGGCTTTTTAACTTTTTGCTGAGCTGAATTGAGAAGCATTGTATTTGGCACGATATCAAGTGGTGAGAGACCATGTGGATGTGTCCCCATGTTTGTGATGAGTAATTGACTCATGTTCTAGAAAGTTTGAGTTTGATTTGGTTGGTTTGCGCCAAGTCGGTGCATGGGCAGTCTAGTTCGGTCGGACTTGGTCGATCGCGGTCGGACGTGTTTAGGATGCTTGTTCTTTTCTTGATTGGTCGATTTGGGTATTTCATGCTTGAGTACCTTTTTCTGATGCTAATGTTGATTATGTTGTTTCGAGCGGTGCTATATGACGGTTTGCTTGTCTGTGTGACTGCAGGACTTCGGAGCTAGGTCATGGTGAGGCGTGGGAGGACCGGGACTAGGCACAGGAGGTGTTGAGGTCCAGACAGTCGGAGACATCGAAGATGACCGCGGCTACTGAGGTGGTTGCGAGCCGAGAGACGAGGAACTGGAGCTGGAGCTGCCGGAGGTGGACATGACGGGCATCGGCGAGGTGGACCGGGACTAGGCTCAGGGAGGAGTTGAGGTCTAGATGGTCAAGATGCCGGGTGCGGTCGTGTGCAGCGGAGCGGACCGGGACTAGACTCAGGGAGGAGTCGAGGTCCAGACGGTTAGGGTGCCGGTTGTGGAAAGCTTCCGGGAAGGTGCTTGAGGGGCAATTTGGAGAATTGACTCAAGCATGAGTGGAGTGTTTTGGTTTCCCTCCATTCCTGATGAGTGGTTTGACTTCTTGCCTCATTTGTGTGTGGAGCAAGGAAGTGGAGTATGGCCTGCACTTCTTGATTTGCTAATTGAGGATGTGAGCTCCTCTATTTAGTCAAAGGCTTGGCAGTGTAGGTGTGTAGCTTAAGGAGGAGAGTGTGGTGTTCCAGTGAGTATTCGGAGTGCTCTCTGTGTGGGCATTCTCAGGCATGGTAGCTTAGTAGGTGTTGTGTTCTCCTGCGTGTGTGTTTACTCAGTGTGTTGTTCTGTAGGGAGTTGGCAAACACTTCTTGTATTTAATTGTGTATGGGTCTATATGGAATGGGGTAGACACTCAATCATGTAATCATTCATCTCTGATCCAATATGAAAATTCTCTGGCTGAGATGCTTTGATTTCCTGCCTTGCTTTTCTGTGCTCTCGGCTCTTCCCTGATTCCAGTTTTACTTTGAATGCATTTTGTGTTTGAGAAACTACAAAATGGTTTTGCTTTGAACTGGGAATCATCTCAAAGCCCCTTGACTAGCATTTCCCGAAAGCAAAGATTTTCATATCATTGTTTCTCTCTAAAGTGTTAGCTGCAGCATTCATGCTCTGTTCTCACAAAAGCTAGGGTTTAGAGGCAGAGCTCTTTTGATGCTCATGATTTCCTTTTAGAAGATGACTTTAGATTTGTGTGTTCTTGCCTTGAGGTCATTCCCTTGTGTATTTCAAAGTCCCATGAGCAAAAGTTTAGAGATTGGTAAGCATTTTGGGAATCATTCTTTTTCTCTTCTCTAGTTTCAGATTTCTGCTCAAGTTTCAATTCCTTGCTCTTTTGATGTAAGGCCTGTTCTTTTTGGCTGCGGCTTTTGGCTTTTGGCTGTGGCTTATGGCTTTTAAGCTGTTTGTGTGAGAGATTACAGAGTAGCAGAAACTTGCGTGCGGTTTTTGTTGATATAAATGAAGTCGATACAGTATGTACTACAATTAACTAGTAAACCCTATCTTGAAAAAATACTCTGTTTAAAAGCTAGTTACTGTAGAAAAGCCGAAAAACAGTTTTTAGAAGCCGAAAAGAACAAGCCCGTATTCTCTTGATTTCTTAAGGTCAATTGGTATTTAGTTTATAGTGCTAATAATTTGACTTGAGAAGAGAAGGAAAAGTTCACAAATTTCTTGGTTTTTCAGCTCTCTTACTTCTTCTTATTGCTTGGCGAGCGATTCAGGCTCTGTTTTCAGACTTTCGCTTAAGCCTTCGGTTCTGAAATTGCAGCCAAATGCATGCTATCTGCTCCCTCTTTTCTCTACAGTTTTCGGTTCAGTTTCAGTACTTTCTGCATCAGTTTCCGGTAGCAAGCAGTATTCACTATTTTCAGTTCGGACTCATCGATTTTGATCTGATCTTGTTTGCGCTCCTCCTTCGATTTGTGTTCAGCTGCAGAAACGCATTTTTTAGAGTTTCGATTTTGGTTGATGCAGTAATTCAGCTTCTCAGTTTTGTCTCGACAGTCTTTGGTGAGGTCCGTAATCATGTGCAGTCTGCAGTTCGGTATGCATTCATCTTGCTATTTTGGGTCTGCGGTTTCAGTTCTTTTCAGTCAATAAAAACTGCAGCCTCGGTTTAGTTTTCAGCTCAAGTATTCACTGTTGTGTTAGTTGTCAATTGCAATGCCGACTGCTCTCTTCCATCAGGTTTTGAGTTGGGAACTGAGTCTTTGTTTCAATTAGCTATCTCTGTCAGTTTCTCTCGGCTAGTGGAGAAGATTTCCTTTCAAATCTCTATTCCTTGTTCAGTTTTCAGCAACCAGTATTTTCAGTTTTATCTGTTTTCTTCAGCAGCCCCTGATTACAGTTTCTCTCCAATTGATTTCGGTTTTCAGTGAGCGAATCTTTTCCTTCTTCATAGCTTCTATAGCTATTGGAGAAAATTATATGGATACTTCGGGGCGATTTTTGAAGGCACTATTCACCCCCCTCTGTTGTCATTTCCGATCCTACAAGTGGTACTAAGCGAAACCATTGAATTACACTGGTTAGAACTTAACACACAAATTGGATTACCAACATTACAGGTGACACATGGTCATTTGTAGTGTACAACACAATAATTGAAATTGCTAGAACGCTACCTACGTTAAGTCACCAAATATGTTGCAATATAATCACATACCATATCCATGTGGGCAAAATATGCACCATATGCAATGTGTGTTATATCCCCTTCCCCATGACCTGCATTACCTACATCTTGATCTTCTTAGTTAGCAAAATCTATGTCAGGCAATCCACTGTCCAAAATGAAGTTATGCAATGCCATCGTCGCAATAATTATTGCCTTCTGATTTCGGGCGTCATAGCTAGGGATGTTGTCCAGTATACAACACTTCATCTTGCACATACCAAATGCACGCTCAGCGACATTGCGTAAGGACAAGTGATGGAAGTTGAAGACCTGCATCCCAATAGGGTGATTGCTATGTTAGAACTCTGCTAGATGGTACCTCTAGTTACAATACAGAGATAGGTACCTCGGCATGTTTGGATACCCCGAGTCTACGAGGTAGTACTTGCCTACAAGAACATATGACAAATGTGAGTTGTGTTGGTATATAAGTACAACAATACATGAAAGATTGTACATACAACCACTGTACATGGAGGTGGATGTGGAAAATCGGTCTCCGTATTTCATCAGTGTTTCCTGCAGAACATGTGTGTTGTGCACCGATTCATGCCAATATGGCACACACCAAAGTGAACCGGGTATCGAAGTCACACACTGGGACCCATTCTAACTGGTGTTCCCATGCCTATTGAAATGCCTAGCGTGCTCCTCGATTGGAACAGTAACTTGCACATGGGTCCCATCGAGTGTCCCAATGCAATTACAGAAGTGTGGATAGAATCTTCACTAAAGTAGCCTCGGATGCACACTCTGGAATATTAGATCAGCAGGTGCAATATTCGTAGTAGCCAATCTCAAAGCTTAGCTTCAGTGGCCTCCTGGAGTTCAACTTGGAGGGCCTAGAGAACAGGGACCTCCTCTACTTCCTCATAGATAGGGTTGACCCCACTGACATGGTGTTGCATGTTGACGAGGGCAAGGCCTCCTTATCATGCCTCATGCCATTAGCTACGTGCTCGGCCTCTCTTGTGGTGGTAAGAATGTCCCTTTGATTTTGTATGCCGCAGCTAATGTCAAGCTCATTGAGCTGAAGTGCTCACTCAACGTGCCACAAAACGACGAAATCAAGGTCGACGTTCTGATCGAGTGTTGTAGGGGGTGGCCCCACCTAAGCCCAGCAGGCCTATTAGAAGGTTGTAAAACCCAAAATGGGACATGTATGATGACATAAATGCCCCTAAGAGGGATACTTGGGTGTAAGGACATAATTGTAAAACACTCCCTATGTGAATATATATATATATATATATATGCTACCTAGGCCATGGGGGAGGCCCAAGCATTGCTCACCTAACTCTCCACTACCATACTACCGTCTCTCTGTTTGGTCTGTAACCACAACAGAGAGGATTCAGACAAAGGGCACTAACATCCTCGCGATCAGCTGCTTCTTCCTGGTCACCTTCAGCAGGCTCCTCTTCCTGGTGACTAGCAACAACATCACCAGGAAGGACGCATTGCTGATGAAGGATGTTGCTAATTTTGGTGGCATTGACTGGTGCAAGGCTATCATCGATGACTTGAGGGAGGCTGCACACTCTTGGAAGAACAAGGAGGAGAAAGACAGAAAGTCCATCCGTGGATATGCCTCCTTCCTACTCGTAAGTAACCATATATTTTTCCTGACATATGCATTTTGTGACAGTAATTTTAAAGTTTATTGGTGCTAATTTTTGATTTGACATTCAGTAAAATGTATGTCACATATTTACTATCTGGACAACCTGACGTGCATCCATAGCATCGACGCCCTCGAGACCCCCTGTGCTGCACACTTCTCGACATCTCTCACCGACAGACCACAACGGGAAGGAAACTTTCGGCAAGCTTAGCGTGAGTGCACCAACCCATGCAGTGAAAGGTCTACCTACTTACATATGCAATAAATGTTTTGCAAACAAACATCAATTGTTTATGTTATATGAACTAAGATAACAGTCCTATGTCATAAATGGGCTTTGTACATGTAGTAATCGTAATATTCCTTTTCCTATGCAATTGAGGTCTAGGGTGGGCACTTGCTACTAGCCTAGCGCTACAACGCAGCCAAGATACCAGAGGAAGTGCTACGTGCCACCACTGGGCAATTCCCTAGCATGCATGTCCTTCTCGGTGAGTCTGTACAATCACTGAGCATGGGTAAACAAAAGGGCCACAATGGAGACCCTTCAAAAGTTCAACGACGAGGCAGGGAAGGCCATGAGGCTGATCCGAAAGACACATGAGATTGAGACCATGCAAATCGAGGTAGTGTGCGTGATCAAGTCTTTGCTCACACCAAATGAGCCCCCGACATCTGCCCCATTTGTCGAGTAGAGGAGGGTGAAACGGCGCAAGGTTGCACCGGCACCTGACATATCAGATGCCAAGCCCACGCCTCTCCAAGTCCTGCCATCGACCGTAGTGGAGGCATTTCACCCCAATGCACAATATGTGCCATTGAGGTCCTTATTCCCTCTCACTCAAGGTGATGAGGAGCAAGTGGGAGGCGCAATAGCCACCTAGTAGGTACATGAAGATGTTGATCTTTAGCATTATAAGATCTCATAATAGATATAGTAATTTTATATATGAAGCCATATCCTGTATAACGTGGCAATATTTTTATGATGCTAATTGCATCTTTTTTATTACGTGGACCAGCAGGATGAGGGCGACATCGTGGCTTCCATTGGCAACATTATTTTGACATTCATGGCTAACATTGTGCTAGGTATGTACCTTGACATCTTCGGTCCTGAGGTAGACCCTAAGCTACGAGCCCTCATCCAATGTCCACCGTTCCAGAGGTGCATGAGGATGACACCACTGAGGCGACAGATGCCAGCATTGGTTCGGATGCTGAGATGATGATGGAGGCAAGAGTGCAGTAACCATATATATTTCTAACAGTAATTTGCAAGCAAGAGTGTAGTAATATTGCATTCACATGGCTAGATAGCACTTTTTTTTATATGTATGCTATAAAATTTCTAGTCAAATGTAGTAATTTTGAGTAATCTTAATAGTAAAAATGTTTTATTGGTTCTATTTATCCCATAGTAAAACTTTACACATGCCCAGAAAAAGAAGTCATTTTACAGTAGTTTCTTTTTCTTTCTGTTGCTCTAATTTTTCACTCAATGTACAGTAAATTTTAGTATGCACGTTAGTAAAATTTTGTGTAACATTCAGCTATTTCATATATATGTAATAGTAAAATTTTAAAAAATGTTGCATTGGGTCCCACTTTACTCTACAGTAAAATGTTACATGTGAGTCCTAAATGAATAACATTTTTCAAAAAGTTTCTTTATTTATTTATTGTGTAGTAATATTACAATAAGAGTATGATAATTTTTAGTGTTACAACGTTAAATTGCATGTTTGTTTCTACTGGAGTTCGCCACAACGCAAGCAAGTGAACACTAGGAGGTGTTGCCTACAGTTGATCCAACCACTACCAGCACCACCGGCGCGAGCAAGGTGATTATGATGGTATAGTAGTAATATATATCATAGCGTATAGTTATTCTATTATAGTTATAATAGTAAAAAGTTTATTTGTATGCAAGCTATCGATTTGCTCGCCAAGCAGACTAGGAAACTGAAGAGGATGACCAGAGTTGTTAGCAAGCTCGTCTTCCCATTCAAGTGACATGCCACATGGCTATATGTACCAATTGACACGACAATCAAGGCTAGGGAGCTCATACTAAATGACCATAGTCTAAAATGGTAAGATTTCTCCTAATGTTTTTTCCCATATGAGTATGTTTGTTTCTTTTCATCATTTATGCCATGATGTGACTTACCATTATTTTTCTCAACTGTAGCAAGGACTAAACCATAAAATGGCCAAATCCCTATTCCTCTTATCCCATCGCACAACCGCTGGCCAAAGCTGGAGCCTGACATTTGATTCTCCCTTTGCCCCATCTTGCTCTCCTCCCCCTTCTCCATATCCAGCGCCGACGAGGCCAGGCCATCTCATCGGTGGTCACCTGCATCACCTCCATTATCGTGCCACCTCTCCTCACCAGCTTGGCGTGCCACCTCCCTCATCTATCCATCACCAAGCACACCACTGTGACTTCACGCTGCCCTTCCACTCCGCACGTCACAGCATCTCCACACCACCGCCTCTTCCCGCTGGTGCGCCATCCTAACTCCCTCCTCTGCTCTCCCTTCACCAGCCACCACCTCACATCAGAGTCACTACCCCAACTCCTTCCCTCCACCGCATTGCTGCTTGCCCAACCAAGCACCGTAGTGATCCTCCTTTGCATCACCTTCCATGGGGCACCACCCTGAGCCCTAGTACCAATTCTACCTTGGCCCCCCTTGCTTCTCTCTCTCCCCTCCCCAAACCGCTCCTCCCAGTTCATCTTCCTGTGCCCTCCACCACCGCATCGCCACTACACTGGCGATCTGCATCACCTCCTCCACTGCGGTGGCTTCAGCAACCATGACTCTATTGTCCTCAGCGTCATCTTCCCCAATGATTTTCACCTGCTTCTCTGCTTCCACATCTCAGTTTATTTGTTCTCTTTTCCCCTTCCTCCTCTTCTTAATTAATTGTGTTAATTTTAAAATTACTGTGATATGATGATGTGTTACTTGATAATCAATTGTTGTTAGCAATGTTGGCTGTGGGGTTGAGATCATTAATTGTTTACTATTATATGCCAATTTTGATTTCCAATAGCCTGAATTTGTTAATTTGTGTTAATTGTTATCTATGATCAATAGTAGTTAGTAGTAATTGTCATCCCTGTTAGCTATGTCTTGTGATATGTGTTAGATTGATTAGCATCAAGATGAGGTTAGGTTATGTGTTGTGCCTTGTCAGTAGTGGTATCTAGTTAGTTATCTATTAGTTGTGGCTGTAATCATTGTCATCTATTTGTCTAGCTGGTGACCGTTCCCCTCCCCTTGCTGTCTTGACTCCCTCTGTACTTCTAGACTCTTTTAATACTTCTCAACTCCCTTCTTCTATCTCGCGGTTGGTAGCTAGTTAGGTCATCGGTTAGATGTTATGTTCGTTCAGAAGTCGTGCGTGTTCATTTGTATAGTCTCTTGTCATGTTGTTCATTCGGTCATACGATGTCAATTTGCATGATCGTTCATCCCATCATCTTTTGTTTGTCTGTTTGTTTAGCTCATTCATCATTTCATCCGTGTGACTTAGGGTTCGTTTGATCATTTTTTATATTAGTTCATTCGGCCAATTCGGTAGTCGTTTTAGGTTTAGTATTATGTTTTTAGCTTTAGCTTAGCACTGTTAGTCTTAATCTAGTCCCTGTAGAAAACACAACACTCGCTGCTGTTTCAGTGACAACGCATGCACTTGTGGGCATATTATTTTTTCATGATCAATTAGACTAAGCGTGCCTGGGCCGGTCTAGCATGGCCCGACCCTCTTTGTGTTGTGACTGGGTAACACATGAGCCAGCACGGCATGACATGACATGATAACTTCTTGGGCCAACAGTGTCAGGCCTAATCGGGTTGTGCCCTGTTGGGCTCTTGCTGTGCTGGGTGGGCCATTTGGGCATGTCTGTCACAAAGAGCAGAAAATGTAACACACCCTTGTACCATTAACCTATGAAAAATGAACCTATGCTTAGATAGCAAGGAATGGTGTTTTCAAGACAGAAACGACATTGCATAACCAACACTACATCAAGATGGGCCTTTAGTAACACGCATACGTGCTACTGTAGCTAAACAAAATGTGTTACTGAGTCCTATAGTAACATATTTTATTAGTGTTTCTATAGCCTATGTTGCTATTGCAGGGTCTATTATAGTATGTAACTAGTGTTCCTGTATAAAAAAGGTGTTGCAACCACGCTGTTGCAACGTGTATCAAATGTGTTGTCATTAGGGGTTAAAACGGTAATAAATAATCCGTTTTATCCGATATTCGTATATGAGAAAAAACAAATGTGGCAAGCAAAATCCGTATTAAAAATTTTTCATATTCGTATTCGAGAATATTCGTATATGTATTTGAGAATATTCGTATTTACTTTCGTATTCAAGAATATTCGTATTCGTGTTTGTATCCGGGACTATTCGATTCGTATTTGATCCATTTCTAGAACCCAAGCGATTCAAAATTTGAATTTAGACAGTTTAAAACCGGTAACCGGTCAAAACTAGTGAAAAATTAGCAAAACCGCTAGAAATCCGTTTTATCCGATATTCGTATCCAAGAAAACGCGAAGGTGGTAAGCAAAATCCGTATTCAAAAACATTCATATTCGTATTCAAGAATATTCATATCCGTATTTGAGAATATTCAATTCAAATTTGTATTCATTTTTAAAATATGGATTTGTATTCGTATTTGAGACTATTCAATCGTATCCGATCCATTTCCATCCCTAGTTGTCATATACCCTAGTAACATCTTTTTAGCTAGAGTAACATAGCAATGCGTGTTGCCATAGACCCTAGTAACATGATTTTTTTAGCTAGAGCAACACAGTAGCGTGTGCTGCCACAGACCCTAGTAACACCTTTTTTCGAGCTAAAGTAGCATAGTAGCGTGTGTTGCCATTTACCCTAATAACACTTTTTTAGATACGGCAACACAATAATGCTGTTGGTCCTAGCTAATAACACCTTTTTAGCTACAACAATACAATATGACCTCTTACAACATTTTTAAATTTTTGTAGCATTTTTTATTTTTTGTGAGTGTACAAATTAAAATTGTTTTATAGAACACCCTTTGATAAGCATGACATAGTGCACAATAACACAACTGACCATGAGTGTAACAATCATAACATACTACATTACATCAAAGAAATAAATATAAGTACCATTAACATCATTCCATAGCATACATAATGATTTGATTTCTAGAGAACTCAAGTCTTTAAGAACAAATATTACAAATTTTTAGTCTAAGAATCTGAAATATATTAGTCTAAAAAAGAATATGAAATACATCTAATGTGGTCTAATCCTCATGAAATTCTTTGTTTCTTGATCCATTCATGAAGTAAGTAGCCAAACATATGAATTTCAACCATTGATCTTTTTAACTTGCACAAGAAAACATTAGCCTTTAGGTTTTAATTACAAAATATGATACATGTACTTCATCATAATTGAACCAGGTGACAATTAACATACACAAAATGAAGGCCAAGCAATCAGTCTTGCTTCCACATTGGCATCCCTAATTGTCTTATAGCACTTGATTGGCCTTACTAACTCCTTTTTTTTCACAACAGGCTGATTGATAACCACTTTCGTAAATTGGTTACCCATCTCAACATAATCAACTTTTGCATGTGGATCACTACTAAAAAAATATAGCATATGCCACACATTCTTTGTTTGGATATGCCGCAGTCTTGAGAATTACCATGGCACCACCTATATTAGCATTAATGTAGTCATTAAATTAGTAAATGAATAACTAATTGAGTTATTTGAGGTTAGAACACCTACACATGATGCATCTTGAGATGAGATGTTTCAACTTCGCGCTATTGTATTGTTTACTGTGAGTGACTACCTTGGGATTGGGATATTTGTAGGATTTTGCATTAATGGTGAGTATGCTTGTGTGACATGTCATGAAGAAACATGCTCTAAATGGTTGACACATGGGCACAAGTATTGTTTCATGGGACATCGTCGATTTCTACCTCCAAATCATGAGTTTCGATAAGATGATAATTCTTTCAGTGGAACTAAAGAGCATAGATCAAAGCCTATTGTTTATTCTAAAACTTCAATTCTATGAAACATAAAAGCAATTAACAATTTTGAAAAGTCAAAAACCTAGAAATGTGTAGTGGCCTATTTTCTTTGCCTTATTGGGACTTCAATTTACTTCATCACAATCTTGATGTTATGCATATTGAGAAGAATATTTGTGACAATAATATGGGACAATTTTAGGATTAGAAGGCAAGTCAAAGGACAATTTACAAGCACGACAAGATCTGCAAGAAATGAATACCAGACTAGAGCTGCATCCACAGACAAGAGCTAATAATAAGTATTACTTACCTCTCGCTTCCTATACCATGTCTGTAAAAGAGAAGCAACGGTTTTGTAAAGTTTTCATGATATCAAGGTTCAAGATGACTATTCTGGAAACATCTCGAAATGTGCAAATGTTGCTTAAGGGAGAATTTCAGGCCTTAAAAGTCACGACTACTATATTCTAATGCAACAACTTCTGCCTGTTGCTTTGCGAGGTGTACTTCCATGTATGTTACATATGTCTTATTTGATCTATATGGATATTTTAAAGAACTAAGTGCAAAAGTCCTCTATGTAGATAAGCATGAGAAGTTGAAGAAGCAAATTAGAATGATATTATATCATATGGAGATGATATTCCCACATGGAGTTTTCACTATTATGATGCATTTGGTCATTCATTTAGCAATTGAGGCAAAAATAGGCGGTCTTGTGTGTTATCGGTCTATGTATTTTGTGGAAAGATATGTTTCTCTTACAAAGATAGAGCTGCATTTCTTTTTTTTTACAAGAAAACAATGGGGGAGACCCCTACGGTAAATTGAGTTAATAAAGGAAAAAAATAATTACAAGCTTACTTCGTAGAGCTCATGCTGGTGAGATCATTAGAACATATCCCCAACACCATGTCAACCCAAAAATCATTGACCGTAAGCAAAACGAGAAGTTACATGAATGGTTTAGAGCTCATGTAAGTAACATATTTTGCATCCTTTACATGTACTACTAAACTCACCAACTAATTTAATTCTAGCTATATAGATAATGCATTTGAAGAGGAAAATTGGCATCCACAGTATTAAAGAAGATATTAGATGCCTAGCTTGTGGCCCAGTTAAAGCAGCAAAACGTGCTTTCAACACCTAAGGCTTCCGGTTTAGGCCTAAACGTTTTGATAGAGTAACGCAAAATAGTGAAGTAGTGCTAACTGCAAAAACATTTAGTTATGCTAAAGCAAGTGATGTAAGTCCGGTTTTAGGTGATGTGACTTATTATGGGAGAATGATCAATATTATTGAGCTAAACTACTCCAAAAACATTTCAGTTGTTCTGTTTAAATGTGAATGTGCTGATGTTATTTTTGGAAAAGGAATTAAAAAAAAGACAAATATGGCTACACACTTGTCAACTTCTCGCATATGATACACATAAGAGAAAAGATCGAACACGAGCCTTTTATTTTTCCTAACCAGGCTTATCAAGTGTTTTATGTGAAAGATCGAACAAACCCGGGGTGCTCTGTGGTAATAAAGATGAAACGTAGAGATAGATATGACATAGGCAACGAGGAATGGACAGACAACGTAGAAACTGTGTCATTCCATGTTTCACACCTTAGGGAGATGTTCAATACTGCAATGAATAATCAACACTAGGTTAGAAAATATGTTGAGGGAACAACAGTGGATACTGATAATAATGCTTTGAACAATGAAGCTTAGTGGAGGACAATACTTTCACAACTAATTTGGTTACTTCAAGGTATATTCATTTTTCACTACAAAAATACAAAAAAAATTAAATGTATTGCCATCTCAAACCTCATCCTAGAATTATTTTTGGTTACTAATGTTTTCTCTCTGTAGCCTACAATTTAATCTTATACCTTCTTATGGATGATTTTACCAACCGTATAAAAACAATCTTATTATTTACCTTTAACTCTCTTTTTAGAAATAGAATATAATTAACTTTGAGGAGGATAAACACCATCTCGAGATACTTCAAAGACAAGGAAATAAAAAAAACTAGAAGCTGCAACGGGTCCCACAACAGCGATAAGGAAAAAGATAGAAAAATAACAAACTTCTGGGCATGGGGTTAGTACCCACAATGGACAGGACCTAAGTGTGCGTCCTCGTCATTGCACTAGTTTTATTGATATGGTGAAATATTAGTTGTTTGTTCTATCCTAATTTAGTACGAAAAATTTTGTTACTCATGACAAACAGATCGACATAGTTTTTTTTGTGTATAAAACTCATCGAGTTTCATAAATGTCTATACGATTTCCAAGATTGTGTAATTGCTTTGTTGAAAAGAGTGTCCATGAGTACAGATTTCCATTGTCCAAGTAATGGCAATCCACTATTTTCCGGCGTCAACGTCTCCGTACTTAGTAATATTGTCCCGAAATCCACGGAGTCATTGCACCAACTTGCTCAAGCGACAAATCTGTTCGCGTACGGCTCTGCTCAACATGGCATATATCGTGGCATCTCGCTGTTTTGCGTTGTAAACCGTCTGTTAGCCTTTTGTTTCAAGTAATTAAATTTAAAAATAAAAAATATATCATCACAGATAATAAAAAAATTAAAAAGAAAAATTAAAAAACCAGAAAAGATAAAATTAAGAAACAAAAATCAGAACCTGTAATTGCGAGCCCTTAGTACGAAACCATACAAATAGCATGCAATTACTACGTGGAAAACGAAAACGATCCCAATATAGTCCACGTTTAGATCCAAAAGACAAATTCCCAACGTGATGAGACAGTGATGCATGGGCAAGTTTTGATTTTTTTTTAAATGGTACAGCATACTTATATAAAATATTTCTTAAAAAAGTTATAGTACCTTACTACTCCAATACATAAAATATATTGCACGAACGACGTTCTCAGGCATATATACTGGCATACGAGTAAATGCAAACCCAACAATTTAGATTTCAGTTTTAGTTTCTGACTTTTAGTTTACAGTTTACTATTTTTTTTAATTTAATTTTTTTATAGCTTTTTGGTTTTTTAAGACTTTTTTGTCTTTTTATTTTGTATTTTTTGTATTTTCCGTGATGACTAACCTATTTTTTAATTTAATTATGTCAAAAAGTTATCAAAACTTATAGGAATAACGAATATTATGACATGGAATGGCATATTGGTATGGACATGGCATGTACGCATAGCAATGCTAGTATTTCACTTTGCTAGTCAAGGGGCCTGGCCCACAGGAAGACCAGCACCACGATCACGATCACCAACAACAAATCCATCGCCATCTTTGACTAATTGACAATTAATTAAGCTGCCCCTCTAGCCTCTAGGTGGTGATCATTCGGGCTTTTTTGTGGTTTATGGCTGAAAAGCACTGTAGCTGACTGAAAAAACACTGTAACTAACAGATGTTTATTTAGCATAATTAAATTTAAAAAAATTAAAAAATATAAAAAATATGTTAGCCCATTACGTATAATACAAACAAATACGGGAAAAAAGAACCGATAAAAAAAGCTCAACAAAAAGACAAAAGTTTTAAAAAATAAAATTTATAAATAGTGAAAAAATAAACCGAAAGTTAAAAGCTGAAATCAAAATGATCACAGCTTAGAATCCCCCCGTGCCCCGCGGCCATCCCGTTCCCATCCCCAATCTTGGTTAATTAAATGGGCAATTAGTGGCTGGATTCGTTGGGCACTACCAAGTGATCATTGTATACCCTGGGAGGAGGAGCAGCATAGCCTTGTTCTCAACCCTCGATCGATGAGCATAGTTTTGCAAGTGGGTGTGGACAAATTAAGCAAACCTCAAAAGTAACATCTCCTGCCCCCACAGTCCACGCGTTAGATTATACACCCTCCGTTCATATTTATAGAACGTATTCTTTTTAATATATAGGCTAAATAAATAGTGGAAATAGCTAGACTATCCTTTAATTATTATCTGTAAACACTATATTCAATATATGTATATAAAGAATAGCAAATAATGTTACATATTTATTAATGGTATAAAAAATATCACAATAATTTTATATTGAAACATGAAATACATCATATATTTATAATATATGGACAAGATCATTTAAAAAATACGTCTTATAAATTTAAACGGAAAGAGTATATTACTGCCTCTGAGTTACTTCCTACTTAACCTTAGCTCTTGATTATTTCATCAATGCTTTTTTCAAAGGATAAATTCTTTTTATAGAATTTGTAGCTAAGAATAGCTACTTTGTAATACTCCGTCCACCCCATAATATAAGTCCATTTTTAAGAAACTACTATTTTCATTGAGGGAACCAAAGTGTAGTCATTGCAATATTATCACTCAATGTCGTACTTTAATGCAGAAAAAGTAGATGGATAGTTATACTATCTTATTTAATAAGGATATATATGGTTTCATAACATAATTTTTTGTTACATTTAATGCTTTCTTGGTTCATGCATGTGGTGAGTTTGGATTTATATTCCTGACCGAGGATGTATGTGTTTCTGTTTTGCCTCGTAACTTGAAATGGAAAGTTTACAAAGAGGATTGGTTAACTGGTTTTACTTTCAAACAAGAGATCATTGGTTCCATGAACTTAGGAGACAATATTGGTGTTGTAATCATGAGTAGGGATAGGAACTTGTGGGTTTGAAGATGCGAAGGAATTGGTGTTGCCTTCTTGGTTTTTTAGGGCCTTGTAAAAGGACCCTCACTCTTATTCTCTTAATGGACTTAAGTAGTATATTTAAATTTAATTATGAAACAAATGGCACAACTACAACACATTTAGTTACAACACTGTTCAAATAATGGAGGAGAAATATTACAACATTCAAATATTCACATAGAACAAAGCGACAAGATCAAGCCCTAACACAACGATATCAGTTACATCATCATAATAATTAAAATACAGGAGTACAACATTCATTATCATTTGTCATACATTCTCAATTGCATACATCACTCATTTAATTACAACGGTATTAAGCGGAGTAAGCCATAGGTGTCGCTAGGAGTGAGTCAACACCGAAAACCTGCATTGGTTAGATAGACTAAAAACCTAGGGATTCAACCATCCGAAGAGAGAATAAGAGAGGGAGAAAAGATTGCAAGTAGGATCCGTCCGATTTAGATTACCAAATCGTAGCGCTCATCGAGATACCAGGACCATTCGAGCCCAGCCGGCACCTCCTGCTGTAGTGAGCTTCATCATCCGACGAAAAGTCATGCCATCACACACTTAAATTTCACCATCCTTACCTTCACAAAGAAGGAAGGCCAAGCCACAGTGCCGAAAACAACCCAGGGAACTTCGGCCTCCCTTGTTTCCAAGTGCACGGAGGAATGTGAGAGGGGGAGCGATAAGGAAGCCAGCTGAGCGAGCGAGCGAGCGAGAGAGAGAGAGAGCATTCCATCACTCTCCAAAGCCACTAGAGAGTGACAGAGCTCGCACTGACGCCTCCAACCTCATCACCTCCCCTCCCAGATTCACTTGAGCAGAGGAGAGAGAGCACGATGAGCAAAGCCTGAAACTCCTTGATGGCATTGGAGTTGGAGGAGGAGGTAGCTTAAGAGGAGTCAGGAAAGAACCGAAGAAGGAGTGAACCGCATCCTTGGCGGCTTAGGAGTGAAAAACCAGCCAGGACCAGAGGGGACTAGAGGAGGAGGAAGTCAACCACCAGGAGAGCATGTGGGGATGACCACCACCACCACCACCGTCACAAACCCATTCCCGACCTGACCAAATCAAGTAGGTCACCACATCTTTGTCCCTTTCCTTGTCGCCAACATCTCGCCCCAAAAAGCACCGCACATCAGGATGACCTCAACAACCAAGTAGAGTATTAGCACTGTTACACGTGACGGCGGAGGAACGACGAAGTAAACAAGATCAATAACAGAGACACACGAGATTTAACGTGGAAAACCCTCCCAATGTGAGAGGGAAAAAACCACGGGCGCCAGCCAGCAATAATCTTCACTATATCGGGGTGAGGTTACAACGCCGGGAATTACAACTCTAATCTCATATCCCAAACGGCGGCTTACAGGAAATATATATATCATGAAAACCCTAATTCGACTAAGCCTCCGGCGACGGGCCTCCGCTACGCTCCGTCCAGAAGCTGGCCTAATTAATGTATAGAATTTGGATCACAAATCAACAAGCACAAGGGAAGGGGGGAGCTAGCTCTCACCTCAACCGGTTAGAGCTGTGATGAGTAACGTCGCCGGCTCACAGCGCCAGTCGCTGGTGTGCACTCGGTAGGCCTGGCATGCTCTCCGACGCATGCAGACCTTCGAGCCCTACCACGGTTGCTCAACCATAGGACAACACCACCACCGCATCCATCCCGCACATAAGAAATACAAAATGAATCAACCATATTAAGGCAAAGAGCATGAAAGTAGAATGGGTTTAGTTAGGGATGAAATGGGGAATCGTCGATCGGGCGAAGCCGTGCCTACATCCACCGCCACAGGTACCAGATCCAGCTAGAGGAGGAGGATAAAAAGGCGTGGAAACTGTAAGGGAACAGAAGTTAGGAAGGTCGGTGACGCCATCGGAGGAAAGCACCCAATCCATTTGGTGCCGTGCATTAGCACATCGGTATGTGGATACAGACAAAGAGGGAAAGGATCTCCCACACCCATCGTCGGTCAAGGAAGATGCCCCGGGCCGGCAGGAAATCAAGATGCGCATGCGTATGATCTGTCTCCCCGGCACGGCTCCATCACGCTCACTCAGCAGTGGTTCTTGGTTTGGTCTTCCACCTTCCAACCGCGCGCTCTCCATTAGTTTGGAAACTTTGGACTCAAAAGCATGTGAGATGCCACATGCGTTTGCGTGGGAGAAATCACCGCAGTCCACGGCGTCCACCTGTACGTGGCTACGTGCTGCTTCTGCGATTCATATAGATATTAATGGATGGACATAATCATGCAGTTGGCTACCAATTGTTACAACAACAATAATGAGTTTATGCGTTAGTAAAGGCTGCAAAAGTGTAACATTGCAGATCGACAGATCTGCTTGCGTTAATTTTTATGTGGCCTATGTAAACATTTGAAAAGGAATTTTAATGAAAGGTTCCCTTGAGGGAACATATGAAGCTCGATCAGAAAATCGAATTGTAAAGGCTTACCTGGAATGCGAGGATTAGTTTTACCAGCATTTCGCACAGAACAATACAAATCCCTAAAAATATTCCCACTCAATTCCCCCGTTCCGCTATCCAAATAGGCCCTAGAATTTTAAGGGCACACATAACGCTACATACTAAATTAGTAATAGGCTAACAAAACTGAAGTCACATGCGTGAGAAGGAGCTAGCTTTGGCTTTGTTCAATGGAGTTAGTAGTAACTACTAGGCACTTGCGTTCTTCAATCTTACCTTGCCTACATGCATGAACGAAGGAGCTAGCATGACGGTAGATTCCATGGCCGCCATGATGCCGGCCGGCCTTGTTTCCTCCCTCGGCTTTTCCCTTCTTTCGATCTTCTTTGGCCTTTGGCCTTTTCCTTTCTCATTGGGATGCTGCAAAAGACGTCTCTGGAAATTGACCTGCCAGGGCTGGGGAGCATCGCAAGAACTGTCGGATTTTGACTGCCCCCAGCTCTCAGGCTCTCAGCTTCAGCTGCCCAGCTGCATGGAAAGGATAGCTTGGTCGCCTCTGCCTGCCTTATGGGAAGCAGTGCATGTAACTTCAGTTAATTAGAGCGTGATAGGAGGCTTAGTGTACTGTACTAGTTCAGTTAATTTAGCCATGCATGCATAGCTTTTGGTGTCACTAAAAACACTGCCGTATAATAATATAGAAATGTCTATACAACATTCAACTATTTTTGAGAACAAAATCAGTCAGATTGATCTGAAGCGTTAGATGGAGATCCAACGGATACACCCATACAAGCCCCCCTTAAAAAAAATGATACCCCCTCCAAAAAAATGATCTGGGACGTTGGATCTCCATCTAACGGCTCAAAATCCGACTATTTTCGAATGTTGTATAGACTCTCCCTAATAATATATAGATCATCTTGACTATCGACCCATCAGACCGGCGGACTACAATTTAAAGTGGGCTCCCTCCCAACTAGGTTTGAAAGCATCCACAAGACTAATTGTCGCATTACCACCATTTGCACATGTTTAAGGGTATCTTCAGTCATCTTAGCTGCCTCATAACTATATTACATAAGTAAAATCTTATATAAAGGAGAGAGAAGAGGTGCAGAGAAATAATATATTATCTCTTATACAAGAGACGACTTGAGTCCGTAAATCAACGTAAATAGTGAAAGAGTGTAAAATAGGTAGTTATGATTAAAATAGCATAAAATAGTTAGAGAAATAATTTATTGTTGGAGAGGTTACCTCTAATGATATCTTTAGATGACGTAAAAACTTTAAAGACAATATTAAAAAACAGGCTATTATATATGCTCCAAGTTTTATGTATAACCTTTTGGGTAAGCGCGCGTGTGGGCTAACAAGTAGGCTATGAGGCTAGAGACCGTGACACAGTACAAATACGAAGAGTTCTGCTTTAAAGAAAACTTCATAACATTGTATTTCAATATTTTGGGGGAAAAAAATCTGATAATAGGAAAACCAGCGGTCAAGGTTGAATAAAAACTTCTCTCTTTTTTAACAAATCGTACGCAGTAATATCATCCTTTTACGTCAAAATGTGGCCCTCCTACGTTGGAAACACCCAGTCGAGAGGGATCCTTCTAACGCTGTTGCCTGCTGGCAGGCACAGCTTGTCGCTAGATTGTCCTCCTGGATGGCCGAAGTGCCACACCTAGTACCACTGCCACCAACTTGGGCCCGTTCCAAGCTTCAGAAGTTAAAACGCGGTTTTTTTCTTTTTTTCTTTATATTATCTATATAGATATAATAATTTTTCATTTTAATTAAATATTTAAAAAATTAATCACCGCTAAAATATTATTTTAGCTAAAAGATAATATCATACCTAAAAACTAAAAGATACCGCGCTTTTGAGAGCATCTCCAACAATATAAGCTAGTTACTAGCTCTAAGATAACTTCTCCAATAGTACTAACTTTTATCACATAGCTCATAACATAAATAGCCTCACATGACACTCTCATATAATCTTGGAATGTGTGTATGAGACTAGCTCTTGATCAAGAGATAGCTTTTCTCTCTTTTCTATTAAAATATGAAATAATATGTTTAGAGCTAGCTCATAAGTTACTGTTGGAGATGCTCTCGGACCTCAAGTTGTGGCAAAATCATGGTGCTTGGACCAGGCGTTGATGGTGCTGCTTGCCCAACCATATCGGTCCAGGGGGACACGTCCATGCCTCGCCATTTAATTCCGGGTCTGACTTAGGCCCGAGTCAGAAAACAGTAGGGCCTCCTCCGTCCGAGGCAGAGGCAGAATGTTCAGGCCCTAGAAAAAAAAAGACTCGCCTGCTGATTTGCTGAATGCTGCTGGTGCGCATCAGCAGCTGCCCAATTCCATTCCGGCGTAACGGCATAGTAATGAATGGTTGGCAGGGATAATTAGGTGGCAGCACAACTGCATGCATGGCTGCATTAAGCCTCGCTCATTTCGGTTTGATTTTCTGGTTTTTATTTTTTTATTATTTTTAAATTTTGTTTTTTCTATTTTTGGTTTTTTGAGTTTTTTGCTGGTTCTTCTTTCCCGTATTCATTTGCATTGTCTATGATAGGTTAACATATTTTTTTTATTTTTAAATTTAGTTACGTCAAATAAGTCATCATTAGGTGCAATATAATTTTAACTAGCTACAGTACAATTTCAATCATAAATCAGCTTCTTTTAGCCCCACCAAGCGGCACTTAAGACCATTGGACTCTTAAATGAGGGCCTTCTTATCCGTATAGATTGTTCTTTCTTTTTCTTTTTGTGATTATGAGAAATATGTATATGTACATACTTATACATACATACAAGCTAGTGTATATTCTTAACACATGTCTAAATAGACGAAGGCTAGAGATAAATTAGTGAATCTCACAAAATTTCTACTGAAATATACTTACGTGTGCGTAAAGGTGTACATTAGGATTTGAACCCTTGTGATAGAATCGTATATCTACAACTCTACTACCACACTGAGAGGTCGTTCCTCAATTTTTCTAATGGTTGCACCCGTGCGCTAACTGATGTGTCGATCCCGTGTGTTGTAAAAATGTAGTACTCCATTATTGAAGAACAATGTATATGGCTGTGTTTAGTTGGACGTCGCTTTGAAATTGCACAATACCCCATTGGCGCCTGAAGGAAAGCTTAAAATTTGGAGCCAAAACCAAACACCAAAATTTCGAGCCAAAATCAAATGTTTATATTCTCCATACTCAAAACACTTCAGCATAAAGAGCTTGTCAATAGCATTACCTAAACGTTGGGTACTCATGGGCTCATGGCTTCTAGTACTAGTTCAAAGCCACTTATTGACCTAAACGAACCCATCATCCTTGAAGATGCACAATGTTACAAATCTAGCCCTTGAATTCTAATCTTTATTTCTCGCAAATATTGCAATACATAAACTGGTTACAAGCCTCTCAATTTATATGCCTATAACTCCTAATAGCACACGACTAGGACTTCGAATTGGACACTACTTCAACTTGAATTACAGATAAAATCGAACTCAATTACGCTAGGACTCTTAAATCAAGATTAAATCTAACAATCTCCCCCTTAATCTTGACTTTCTAACTTCTTTCCATTTTGTTTGAGTTTGGACGGCGACACATCTCAAACGTCCCTGACTCAACTCATCTTCAAAGCACTTCATCTTCGCTGAGCGCTTCGGCAACAAACACTTTCTTCGTCTTCGGCTTTTGGCATTCTGAAGCAAAGTGTCCATAATCATTACAGTTATAACACCTCACTTTTGCCTTATCAAACCTTCGACCTTTACGGCCTTGGCCATTACCCCTGGAAGTGTTCTTGCCTTCACGCTTCGATGATCGGGCCTCCCACTCGGCGTGAGTCAACAAGAGCTGTCCTTCACCTTTGTTGCTAGTGTCATGGATGCGTTCCTCATACGCCTTAAGACGACCGATGACCTCCTCCATGGTCATTGCCTTTAGGTCTCTAAATTGCTCTATGACTGAAGCAATCGGGAGAAACTGTGAGGGAATAGCACGAAGGAATTTCTTCACCACATACAACTCTTCCACCTTCTCGCCAAGGGCCCGTATCTTGTTGACGATGACCGTCAACCGGACGGCGAAGTCATTGATCGACTCCGTTTCCTTCATACGCAGCACCTCGAACTCGGTTTTGAGAGTTTGTACCTTTGCTTCCTTCACACGATCTGTGCCAAGATGCATCGCTTTCAACGCCTCCCACGCGGCTTTGGCCGTCTCCTTTTCGGCTAGTAGGAAGAGCGTCTCCTCTGGGATGCCCTGATAGATGGCCGCCAATGCCATCTGATCTTTGCGCATATCGACGTTGCCATTCTCGATCGCATCCCACACTCCTTGAGCCTTCATGTATACCTTCATCTTGATTGCCCATGCTGCATAATTGCTCTCCGTGAGCATCGGATAATGCAGCGAGATAGCGGAATTCTCCTTCGCCATCGTACCAGATGATGCCTCGTTGCCGTCGACACCGCTTTCCGAATTACGCGACATGATCTTGGGTGCGGATCAAAAAATCCGGCTACTTTGAAGTCTCTTGGACGGAGAGAAACAGAAGAAAAAATTGCTGTTTTTCTTTTTCTCTTTTTTTTTTTGAATTTTGCTCTTGCTCTTCTGCGTTTGGGTGCACTCTTGGGTCCTGGCTCTGAAGTTCTTTTTTTTTGGGGTGCTTGCACTGGTGCTTGGGGTCTCCCTTTTATTAGGTGGCTTCACCTCTGAGTCTCCTCTGCGCCCGCGTCTTGGCTTCTCGATTGCACGTGATCGAGGCTATGAGGATGCAGCGAGCGAGTTGTTGCTTTGCGCGTACCGAGCACTGGACGCTTCTCTCAGCTGCTTCTGCGCTGTGCACCGCGCGCGTGGATGGCGGCACACCTACGCACGAGCTCGCGTACACCTAAACGAACCCATCATCCTTGAAGATGCACAAGATGATGCCGATCCTTTACAAGAAGATGTTCAAGATGTTGTGGATCCACCGATTGATCTAAATGCTAATCCTTCACAGGAAGATATTTAAGATGCTGCTCGTGCTTTGAGTTCAGGTAAGAAGATCATCTAACTTTGTATGTCCGACAACGGCGACTAGAGGGGTGAATAAGAGCCAACATGATTAAATGCTTTTCTAAAGAAGAATTAAAGCTTTTTACTCTAATAGCTATGATAAGTTATGAAGATCAAAGACCAAACAACTATAAGGAAATATCTAAGAAACACCAAGCCAATTGGGACAAATCTTGCGGGCGATCTGACCGCAATGCACTGATCGATCTGACTGGTAGATGCGGTATGACTGGCGTCTTTCGATCTGACCAGTCGGTCTAGGGGCGGTCCGACTGGCCCCCTCTGAACAGAGCTAAAAATAACACGATTTCAAACCAAGAATTAATGCAATTTTTGTTCCACAACTCTAAATGATCTAAAACTTAGTATGCACCTTCTCTAGGATAAAATTTAATCATCATTCTTCACTTATTTTACTACCATCACCATCATCAAATATGTTTTTGATATATACTGATATATCCATAATGATTATTTAATTGACATGAAGTCTCATATTACTTTGTTTCTGTTTTGAATTTTTACTCCCTTGGCGTTTGACATATCCTATTGAATTTGAAGTGACTTTAAGCTTTGATAAGGAGAGCCAGTGGAAATATTGGATGCCTTTAAAAAGAAGAGAAAGCATGACTATGGCCCTGTTTGTTTCCACTTAAGATTATTATAATCTAGCTTATAGGTGGAGGATTATATAAGTTAGATTATAATAAGTTGGTGGAAAATAAGCTGTCAAGTGTTTGGCAGCCTGGATTATCAGAGTTATGGATTGTTGTATTCGAATGTTTAAAGACTACAATGTCCTTGAGAGAGAGGTAAGGGAGTTGAGGGATGGATGAATGGCAAATGTGGGTAATATTCCTAAAGTTTTATGGTCCTTAAGATAAAAGGTGGGTCTATAAGCTGAAATAAGCTCCTTTTTGAGCTTATTAGATTATAATAATCTGGGCTACTAGATTATAATAAGTTACCTTATAATCTAGGCTGTTTGTTTCCACTTATGATTATAAGCTAGATTATAATAATCTTAAGTGGAAACAAACAGGGCCTATATTCATTCACAGCTTTGGACTGTAAAATTTCAGAAAATTCAGCTCAACATAAATACATGTACCTACGTATCACATTATATATTCTTTACTCTGCATTTAATTACCTTTTCATATTTCAACTTTATTTATCAGGAAATGGCTTTCCATGTGAGTTGTGACTCTAACGGAATCATAGTTTTGTTGGAAGACTAACGGAATCATAGTTTTGTTAGAAGGGGCTACTATGCATAAGAAGCTAATTGCTGAATTAATCAACTTTTTCATAGCATTGTCATGTAAGCACTGTGACTTACATGAGGGATTTGAGAAGACAATAACTCCAATAGTGGAGATGCCAAAATATAGATAACCACATGGGCCATATGGGCTGGGTCTTGATATACTTAACACCCCCCTTCAAACGCAAGGTGGAAACGGAGGTTTTGAAGCTTGAGTTTGAGCAAGTGAAACCGATGTTGCTCTCGAGTTTGTGCTTTAGTGAAAAAATCTGCCACTTGCAGTTCTGAGGGCACATACTGAAGAGCAATTGTTTTCTGCTGACAATGAGACCGAGTAAAGAAAGCATCAACGCCAATATGCTTTGTAAGTTCATGCTTCACAGGATCATTGGCAATTTGTATGGCTCCAGTATTATCACATAGAAGAGGTGTAGGAGCATCACAAGAAATACCAAAATCTGCTAACAACCATCGAAGCCATACAATCTCTGAAGTGGTAGTGGCAAGTGCTCGAAGTTCTGCCTCTGTACTAGAACGAGATACAGCTGCCTGCTTCTTAGACTTCCATGCAAGGGGAGAAGAACCAAGAAAAATACAATATCCTGTGATAGAACGACGATCTGTTGGATCACTCGCCCAGGTGGAGTCCGAGTAAGCATGAAGCTGAAGCGGACTTTCACGAGCATAGAACAAACACTGAGAAGATGTCCCCCTTAAGTACCGTAGTACACGAAGCAAATGTCCAAAATGAATGGAAGTAGGAGCACTCACAAACTGACTCAGAATATGAACTGCATGAGCAATATCAGGTCTAGTAACAGTGAGATAAACAAGGCTGCCCACAATATGTCGATATCGAGAGGGATCCTCAAGAGGTGTACCATCGGTAGAACGAAGTTGTAAATGAAGATCCATAGGTGTCGCAGCCGTTCGACTATCTGTAATGCCAGAACGAGCAATAAGGTCTTGTATGTATTTGGACTGAGAGAGATAGTAGCCCTTTGCAGAATGCAACACCTCAATTCCTAAGAAATAACTGAGAGGACCCAAATCAGACATCTGAAATTGCTCACCAAGTTGCTTCTTCACATGAGAAATGTGTTCCACATCATCTCCCGTAATCAACATATCATCAACATATAGAAGAACACAAAGTACGCCCACGTGGAGAGAGATGAATAAATAGAGCAGGGTCATGATCACTAGATGAAAACCCAGCAGCCCGTATCACCGAAACAAAACGCTCAAACCAAGCACGAGGAGCCTGTTTAAGACCATATAGAGCACGATGAAGGCGACAAACATGACCAGGAGGAGTATCAACACCTGGAGGTGGTTGCATATAAACTTCTTCATGCAAATCACCATGAAGAAAAGCATTCTTAACATTTTGAGAGATGGTCCAAGAAGAAGTGCAGCCACTGCAATAAGAGTACGAACAGTAGTCATATGAGCAACTGGTGCAAAGGTCTCATCATAATCTCTCCCTTGAGTTTGCTGAAAGCCTCTAGCAACAAGAAGGGCTTTATATCTCTCGATAGAACCATCAGACTTGGTCTTAATTTTGAATACCCATTTAGATGTAATAGGCATTGCATGTGACGGTAATGGAACAATATCCCAAGTTCCTGTACGATCAAGGGCAGCAAGCTCCTCAGACATAGCAAGCTGCCATTCCGGAATATTAGAGGCTTCCTAGTAAGTGGATGGCTCATCAACAACAGCATTCACACGTGGAAAACCATACTTATCAACCGGACCAATAGCAGTACGATCTCGTAGATTATATCTTAGACCAACCTGTAACTCATCAGGAATAGTATGAGACTCATCAATATTATTAGAAGCATCAACAGTGGTCGTATCAGGACTGGCCGTGGTGGTAGAACTGGGTGGAGGTGTTGTGGGGTTTGTAGAGCGACGATGGGAAACACGTGTGATAGGTGGCTTAGAATGAAAAGGAGGTGGTGCAGGAGGAGGTGTAGTCTCCTATGAAGGTGGCGTGATGGAAATAGAAGGAGCAGGAATGGGCGTAATATATGGAGAAGGTGTAGTGACATCAGTATTGGGTAGAATAGAAGGAAGACACATGAACGAGGTGGGTTCTGTGGGAGAATATGAGGTCTGAGTAGAGGGGTTATAAAAGAAAGGACGGTCCTCAGCAAAGGTCACATCACGAGAGATACGTATGCGACGAGAAGAAGGATCATAACATCGATAACCTTTATGCTCAGGACTATACCCCAGAAAAACACACTCAACAGATTGTGCAGTCAATTTAGTTCGCTCACGAGGTGCAAGCAAAACATAGCAAGTACATCCAAAAACTCGGAGATGATCATAGCGAGGAGAGGTACCAAAAAGAACTTCACCAGGACATTTTCCAGACAGTTTGGATGAGGGTTGTCTATTGATGAGATAGACAATGAGAAAACAGCTTCACCCCAAAAATGAGAAGGAACAAAAGATGAAATCAAAAGTGTGCGAGCAGTCTCTATAATATGGCGATGTTTGCGTTCAGCAACACCATTTTGAGCATGAGCGCCAGGACAAGAGAGCTGAGCAAGAGTACCCTCAGAGGACAAAAACTGGCGAAAAGCATCAGACAAATACTCACCACCAGAGTCAGAGCGAAAAACTCTAATAGGAGTAGAAAATTGTGTGTGAACCATGCGAACAAAAGACTGGTAAATGGAACACAACTGAGAGCGATGTTTCATGAAATAAATCCATGTATATCGAGAATGATCATCAATAAAAATGACATAATGTTTATGACCACCCTTTGTAGCAAAAGGTGCAGGACCCCATACATCTGAATGAATAAGATCAAAAGGTCTAGCTGAGTGAGAAACACTAGATGAATATGGTAGTTGTATTTGTTTTCCAAGTTTGCAACCCTTACAATGAAAACTAGACTCAATAGGAGTATGACCTAAACAACCTTTATTTATTAATGTGGACAACAGGGACCCACAAAGATGACCAAGACGATGATGCCACTGGGCGAAGGAAGAGGCGGAAGATGAAGCAGCGAATGACACACGAGCTGGAGACTCAATGGAAGAAGGAAGACGCAAGGTGTCGAGGATGTAGAGGCTAGGAGCACCTTTACGGCGATGGCCAGTCCCAATCACTTTCCGCCTGACGGTCTGAATAAAACAAGATGAGTCATCAAATCCAACAAAACAATGTTGGTCGGTAACTTGACCAACCGAAAGAAGATTCATGGACAACTGAGGTACAAAAGAAACATCAGGTATAGAAAAATGAGGATTGCAAAGTGAACCCTGATGAGTGATATGACAAGATGTACCATCAGCTGTCTGAACAGAAGCACCATCAGTAACCGGCTTGCAAGCAACCAACTGGGACTGATAAAAAATGTCACATGAAAAGAAGCCCCTGAATCAAGCACCCAAGACGACGAAGGAGCATTAACAGGCGAAGCGGCAGCAATAGACACTGAACCTCTAGAAGTGGAACCAGTACCACGACCACGAGCAGCACGACGTGCACGATAGTCAGCCAACTTCTGGATAATGAGAAAAAATAATTCTCTGGAAGATGACCAGACTTGCCACAATGCTTACAGAGCGCTGAAGAGGTACTTTTTGGTGCACTGATCCTCTGAGAAGCTGCCAACACACTATGAGGAACAGATGCAGAAGAAGACATATACTTAAGACGTGTTTCTTCTGCAAGTAAATCAGACAATGCCTGTGCCATGGTGAGAGCAGAAGAATTGTGAAGCAATCATGTACGAATGGAATCATACTCAGCCCGGACTCCCATGACAAATCTGTAAGTAAAAACCTTTTCAATAAACTGATGTGCTGGACAGGGAACAACTGTACACTCAGGTATCATGGAAGTCAATGATCCCATCAGACGATCAAAAGCAGAGTAGTACTCATCAATAGACATATCATTCTGCTCAATTTCATGAGTTTGCTGCATAAGAGTATGCAAAAGAGCACCACTATCCTGAACATAACGCTTCTTCAAGTTATCCCATATGCCTTTGGCTGTTTTGAACTTAGAAAGACTCATAATCATGGATTGCTTCGTACTATTCACCATGGCAGCCATCACTTTTCCATCATTAATATGCCATTCTTTTACTGCAGCAGCATTACTACCATCATCCTTAAGCACAGGTGGAGTTTCAGTTAAGTGAAAAAAATAAACCATAGCCCCTTAATGCAGTCTCTACACAGAAAGCCCACTCTGGATAATTCTGACCATCTAGAGTGAGATTGATAACTATTGCATTTATCCGGGACATTTTGAGAGGTGCGATGGACTTGACCAAAACAGCAGAAGCAGTAGCACAAAGAACAGAGATCAGTTACCACAGTGTCCAGCACTTGCAGAGCAGCACTTCCAAGCACACGCAACAACCCCCACACGCAGCAGTGACGCAGCAGTTCAGCCCCCGGGCGGACGAAGCTAGATGGCGCCGGGCCAGCAAGACGCTGCAACAGAGGTCAGCGGCCCCGGGCGGAGAGGGCAAGGCACGGGAGCCCCGGGCGGACGTGGCCTCCAAGCGGCGACCCCAACCCCGAGGGAGCGACGGCCCCGAGCGGTGGAGGCGGCTCCGAGCGGCGACCTAGAGGGAGCGGCGGCCCCGAGCGGAGCGGTGGACCTTCGGCCGCGAGATCCGAGCTCCGTCCCCGGGCGATGGAGATCCGGACGGATCGAGCGACGGAGTCAACGAGGAAGACGACGCCCCAGACGGATCTGACAAGGCACCGGGCGGCGGAGTCGACGAGGAAGACGACGCCTGCTGGGACCGTGATGGGCAAACGGTGATTGCCTGCGACGGGCGAACAGCGGCCGAGAGAAGCTGCGATGGGCAAACGGCGGCTGAGGGAAGCCGCGACTGGCGGAACGCGCGACGCGCGTGAAGAAGACCACGCGTGGCGCAATGCACGTGAAGAAAATCACGCGTGACACGCGATGCACATGATGACCGGAAGATTTGGATCGTGGGTGGAGGAATAGATTAATCCTAACCTAACCCTAATCCTTAGCTCTGATACCATGTGACTTACATGAGGGATTTGAGAAGACAATAACTCCAATAGTGGAGATGCCAATATATAGATAACCACATGGGCCATATGGGCTGGGCCTTGATATACTTAACAAGCACAATGGACATGGCTGTTGCAAAAGTCAGATTATTTAAACCAAACGTAGGGTACCTCTACCCAGGGGTGAAAAACGGTAACGAATAATTCATTTTATCCGATATTCGTATCCGAGAAAACGCGAATGTGGTAAGCAAAATCCGTATTCGAAAATATTTGTATTCGAGAATATTTGTATCCGTATTTGAGAATATTTGTATTCACATTCGTATTCGAGAATATTCATATCCGTATTTGTATTCGAGACTATTCGATTCGTATTTGATCCGTTTCTAGAACCCATGAAAAATCCGTACGAATTTTGTGATTCAAAATTTGAATTTAGGTGGTTTAAAACCGATAATCGGTCAAAACCAGTGAAAAATCGGCAAAACCGTTAGGAATCCGTTTTATCCGATATTCATATACAAGAAAATCCGTATTCTAAAATATCCGTATTCGTATTTAAGAATATTCGTATTCGTATTTGAAAATATTTGAATTCGTATTCATTTTAAAAATATATATTTGTATTTATATTTGAGACTAGTTAATCGTATCCGATCCTTTTTCATCCCTACATCAACCTCCTAGTATGAAGGCGAGGTTGCATGCAACTAAGATGATGTACAGCTAGAAGATAACCGGTAGATTTCAAAGTACTCTGCTGGGTTTAATGGGATGGTACCCGTATGGCTGAGTTGAAGTAGTTGGAGCAGTAGAACTATGTAATGGTTCAGCGGTTAAAACCAGTCTCTGGTTTATTGCACAACCCCACGGGAGATGTTATCTGTTCCATGTCCACCTTGCTCAGTTTTTTTAGGACTTCAGCTCAGTTGGGTTGATTCTCGGATGTTCCAAAGGGCAAGCTCGCTCTAATTGTCTAGTTTGAAATTCTTAGAAAAGAGAGAGAGAGAGAGAGAGAGAGAGAGAGAAAAAAGAAAAGACTGCACTATAAGGCTATGATTAACAGTACTACTCTGTTAGAGGGTTTCAGCAAATTAATTATCACTTCAGTTGAATTATGCCTTACAATGTTTTCTAGTCTTTCCATGATAACATCGCTATACGTACGATGAAGACTTAAGAACATATGAATCGGTGTGCACACTCAACAATCTTTAATTTTTTTGAAGCATGACTAGCCGGTCAATGGGTTTATCTAAGAGAAGCATGAGTTTACTTCCCCATCAAAGCAATTAACAAATCTTATGGAGCTACTAGACAAGTGGACTCTCGTATCAAATCAAATTAGTACTTGATAATCTTCAATGCTCCTTAACTTTAACATCGTCTCCAAATCAAGGGTGTAAGACAATAGGAGTGCCTCATTTCATTATACATGCATACTTAGTTCACCAGATTTATTATTTTGAGTTACGACTTCTTAATATAATAAGTAGTACTGAAAAACAAAAATAAAAAACCACTAAAAAAAAATAAAAAGAACAGACCCATCGTATGAAAGCAGCATTGTTTTTGTGGAGAAATGGGCAAGTAAGTCCAACACACATAACAATACGACACAAGTACTTTGGAATCTTGGAAAAGAGGAGCAAGGGTACGTACAAGATACAGTTTCTAATGCAATTTTGCGAGACAAACAAACAAGGAACTGACGTGACCTACTGATGCTGTTGTCAGGCGTTGGGCAGGAACTTGGTGTGTCTATCTGTGTACATGGCCTTCTCTGTAGAGACAGCCAGTAGCTGAGTGAGTAGCATCTAGTGGGGCTATCTTTGTGTGCACTGCTGTGATATGTTTTTTTTTTGGTCCATACTTCAGCCTATATCTGTATGGTCTATATTTGTGATCTGTGTTTTTTTTTTTTTGTTTTTGAGAGGAGATTTGTGATGAATGGTGTGACGCATAGTAGTTTAATTCTTGAAGTCGTATGGGCCTTCCTGGTTATTAGAGAGACGGGCCATATGGTTGTGTTAGGCCAGTGCCTATAGGAAAACAAGGATGCCCAGGTGCTACAATACAACACTTCGGCACGGGTAAGAAAGGCCATCTTGTTCCAATGAACGTCGACGGCAAGGCCCAGTGGTTCTTTTCTAACGTCGCAGCTGAAGCTTCGAGCCGTGTCTGCTCAGCCCAGTAACAGCAGCAGAAGCTCAATAGGAGACTCTTCAGGCTTGAAAAAGAATTCCTTCTATATCTTACTATTTTTCATTTTACCGAGATATGGTGTTGCTATTTCTGATTCATGCGATGGATTTTGATTCCTAGAAAATTTGTGAGATATTTGCTGGTTTGGGGTCTTTGGTGAATGTTGATTTTGGTGGTGATGGCATGAGGGATCTAATGGTTATTGGTTGAATTATTGGCAGAGAGCTTGCCAATTTTTTTTTAAAAAATCTTGCAGGTATAAAGTTTGTTCATTTTATTAGTTTGTATTCATGAATCATAATTGAGGTGGGAGAACCTTTTTGTACTTCTTTGAATAAATAAAAACATATATTGTTCCTTGGTAGCGACCAAGTAGAGGAATTTTTTGTACGGATAATCTATTTTTTATTCGAAATTACAGAAATATACCCGCGGGAAAATTTTTTACAAAAATAGGCTCCAGATCGCCTAATGGTTGGGCGATGGAGCCTTCATTTCTCCATTGGGCGACTTTAATTCAGTCGCTCTACTCTCGGCGATGCATCTAGTTGCCCAACCATTGGCGACTTTCATCTGATCGCCCAATGGTTGGCGATCGCACTCAGACCCCGTGAATGTTTTAAATTTTGTCAATTTTATAGTTTTAAACTGGTAAAAAATTTGCTGAAGTTGTAATAAAAGTTTATGTTCATTGTATATTGTAGGAGTGTAAAAAATTTTGGGAAACTTTTTTTAGGAACAAATGACAATAGAACAATTAGTACATACGATGGTAAGTAATATTTTGATTTAGTGAGAATTTGGAAAGTGCATCAAACCTTCGCCAAAAAAAGTGAAAATTGGTGGAGCTGTTCTCCATACATCCAACAGCCTCTAGAAAAAAATTTGAGCAATTTCGGCTACAGGATCAAAAGTTATAGCAGTTTCCGTCTGTTTCCGACACACCTTCATGAAACGGGCATAACTTTTGCATACGGTGTCCGTTTTCGACGTTCTTGTACTCGTTGGAAAGCTAACGACGAGCCCGATCCAATAAAACGACCAGCTTGCGCCTGTCGCCTCCAAGACCCCGAAAATCGGCCATCTTTGGACCTAAACCTGCGTCGTAAGTTTTTAGTTTCTGTTTTGCCCTTTTTCTTGGTCTTCCTTTCGAATTTGGATTTTGCTTCAACTGAAAAGTTGTAGATCTCGTCGAAACCTTTGAAATGAGTATATATATAAGCCATATACAACTTTGCTATTTTATCTTTTCAGACTAGTTGTTTATATTGCATCGGTATATAAAACTTGTGATAAAGAGTATTACAGACGGTTTGTATGTAGAACCGTGCGTGATAATCTGACCACTGGGCCCGTCTATCCTCCTCAACCCAATCCTAGCCCAGAGACACGAATTCTCAATAATATTAAAATATCACTTACCATCGTATGTACCGATCGTTCTACTGATTGTCGTTCCTAAAAAAATTTCCCAAAATTTTTACATACCTATAATATACAATGAACATAAACTTTTATTACAACTCCAGTAGATTTTTTACCAGTTTAAAACTACAAAATTGAAAAAATTTAAAATATTCACAGGGGACTTGAGTGCAGTTGCCCAATGGTTGGGCGACTGCATTTAAGTCGCCCAATGGTTGAGCGACTGGATGCAGTCGCCCAACGGTAGAGCGACTAGATTAAAGTCGCCCAATGGTTGGGCGAAAGGCTCCAGTCGCCCAACCATTAGGCGATTGGAGCCTATTTCTGTAAAAAATTTTCCCGCGGGTATATTTCTGTAATTTCGAATAAAAAATGGATTATCCGTACAAAAAATTCCCAAGTAGAGCATGAAATGTAAAGAAGTAATAATTTTGTGTATAGGAGCACACATTATTTGGCTCAAGGACAGAAAGTGGATGGGGGCAAAGCGGCTCAGCCTATCATGCTAGAATACTGTTGTACATTTGGATTTGTTAAATAAAGTTTTCAAAAGCGAATGGAACAGTTGGCTACCATATCTATCGTAAGATTTGCTCTACTAATTAAGTGACTTAAAAAAAAGGAGAGTACACGTAAGATTTGCTCTACTACGTGACTTTAAAAAAAGGGTACACAAAGAAAGCACACCGCACGCATGTCCCACTCATACATGTTCATGTTTATTACATATATGCTATAAATTTTGCGGAAGACTACTCACGTACAAGCACATTTGCGTATTCACCATACACGTTAGATATTTTTTGAAAGCTCTAGGGCTTTATGAAACGCGGACACACATTTTACCATTAAAGCATATGCTTATATGTATTCTGATTAAATAAGACATACCGTATCAATCCTAGAGATCAAATTTGGATGGATGGGAATGAACACCCTCCCTTGTACCACGAGGCAACTAGTCCGTCTTTTAAAACCTATAATATGTGTTTGTTGGGATTTAAGACGGTGCTTATTTTGGTGATGGCTTATGACTTTTTTCACTGTAGTTGACTTATTTTTCACTGTAACTGCTGGTGGCTTATTTGGCATAATTAAATTTAAAAAATAAAATGGAAAAAAGGTTAACTTATCATGAATAATGTGAAGGAATACAGGAAAAAAGAAAAGGAAAAAACCCAAAAAAACTAGAAAAAGATTAAATAAAAGAATAGTGAATTAAAAATTAGAAGTCAGAAACTAAAATTGAAATGAGCGGGCTCTGGTCTCCCACTAGGGTGCCTCACTAATCAAGTGTAACATCCTGATTTTCAGAGCCTTTTTGAAGCTTTTGAAATAAAATTCACCATTTGAATTTTTCTGGAATTAATTAAAGCTTAAATGAAATTTTTATGAATTAAAAGGATTTAATATGATTAAGTTAAACATTAACATTTGCCAAAGTTATTTTATTTGAGTTCTTTGTGTCTCAAGGAATTTATTGGAATTTTTCTAGATTTATTTGCTATTTTCTAGAGCTCAAAAAATATTTTATGAATTTCTGGAAAAAGAAAAGAAAAAAAGAAAAACCACACCGGCCGGCCCAGCCAGCTCGCCGCCTCGGCCCGGCCTGCCCGCCGCGCCACGCTGTCGCCAATCCGCCGCTCCCCGTGCGCCCGCCTTGCCCCTGCCGATTGCCGCCGCGTGTCGTCATCCCAGCCATCCGCTCGCACCCGCGCGCCATCCTTGCCGCCGCTTCGCCGGTGCCAGCGAGTGTGGGGCCCACTGCCGGTGTCGTCTCCGCCCGGGACTCGTTCCCGTCTCCGATCGGGACTCGCGCCGCCTTCGCTTTCGCCGCCGTCGCCGGACTCGACGTCCGCGCGCCAGGACTCTTCGCCTCCGGGTATAAAAGGGGACCCGACCCCCTCGGTTTCCTCGTCCCGAGCCGCCGCCTCCGCCGCCGCTCACCGTCGCCGACGCCCGTGCGCCCGCCACCGGAGCCGCCGTCCGTTGTCTCCGGAGGCCGTCGACCCCCGCCTCGTCTCACCGGTAGCGCCGCCTCCGCCGCCGTCGACGTCATCGTCGGTGAGCCCCCGCCGCCGTCCCGGACCCCCGTCGGCCAGCCCCGCCGCCGCACCCGCCGTTAGCGGACCCGCCGCCGCGCTCTGCGCCGCCAGCGAACGCGACGCACCGCGATGCCTCGGCCCCGCGCCGCCACATCAGCCACGACGTCGGCGCCGCGTCCGCCGCCTCCGTGGGCGCCATCCACCGTGCACCTGCCGCGCCATGTGGGCCCTCTGTCGGCCGAGCCCGTGACCCGTGCGCCTTTGTGCCACGTCAGCCGAGCCCGGTCAGCCGCCCCGTCAGCGCCACCTCAGCCCTACCCGCACGCGTGTCCGCCCTGTCAGCTTCACCTCAGTCCTAGCCGCGCGCGCGTCGCGCGATCGGCCACCAAGATTGCTTCGTGCACGGGTTCCGTGACCCAATCCTCCGTGCGCCGGTCCACGGATGATGCACTTTTCCAATTTTCCCCGATTTTCTTTAGATCCAATTTTCCAAGAGCCCGTTCTCCCTCGTCATACTCCGATTGACCCGATTCTTTTTCCTAAATTCATCTAAAATTGAGCTCTACCTTTTGGTTCAGGTTTGAAAGTTTTTGGTGTTCATTCGAATTTTATTTGATTTTATTTTGTGTTTTCGATTCGCTTTCTCTCTCGTTAGATCGCGTGTTCGAGGGAGCGGAAGTTGGATTTGAAGATCAAGAGCCCTCAGCTGAGTAAGGCCAAGGCAAGTTGTGTACTTTGATCATGTTGAACCCAGTTTTCAAATCTATTATGTATTATGTTGCTTTAAATTATCATGCATTGCTACTTTATTATAAAACCCTTGTATTGGTAGTTATCGTCCCAATTGGTTATTTCCCTCCTTGATATTTTGGAATACCTTGATGCCATTGTCACTTTAGGTTGGGAATTTAATTAGTGATGCTATGTTATTTGTCACATTGGGTGCGTACGATTAGAATGCTTAGCCTGGCTTATTTTGCGAAAGGGTTCATCATCACATGTGGTTAATTAATCTTGACTTAATGGTATACTTGAACGTGGTGGTTAACCACAGTTATAAAATTTGTATGTCATGACATGGGTAGTGTCATGGGCATTGGTTATACAAACTTGGCTTTCACTTGGGCGAATGATCGTGCGATAAAGGGGTGCAAGTTGCACATTGGGATGTGGATGCTTCGCTAAGTAATTCTTAAGGACTTAACTTTGTGCGCCATTGATCCGAGCTTAATCGTGCAAACCACATGTCTAGTATGGGATAGACTGGCATAATAATTTGTGAAGTCTCCACTTTGGTTTTACTACCGATGTTGTTATGGCGCAAGAGGGGGCAATTATCGACTAGGGGGTTACCCTACTCGACGGTGAAACCTTAGCGAGTGGGATCAGGTGGAGATGGATCATTGTAAAAGCCTTGTTGTGATTATCTTTAACGTGAAGATTATCACATCGTGTGGGTACAGTTGTGCAACCTCTGCGAGTGTAAAACTATTCGAATAGCCGTGTCCTTGGTCATGGACAATGCTCGTGATTTCACACGAGGGTAGAGTTTTCCTAAAAACCTGGTTGGGTTAAGTTGGAAAGTGAATGGTTAGTTCACGGGTGTTCATTTCATGGATCTTGGTTCATGGTGGATTCCTTGGGTGAATGGTTAGTTCACTTGTGGTTGGTCTCAATTCCTTTGGTTACTTATTTATTATCATTTACAAAGCTTGCTTTTCAATCTACTTATTGTATTTACTTTAAATTGTTGCTTTCTGCAAAATTAACCTTTCAGCCATCCATTGGTAAGCCTTGCATACTATATTGCATCTTTGTTACAAACGATTTGCTGAGTACTCTATGTACTCACGGCTTTATGCCCCTGTTGCTCAGTTGAGGAGGAGGAGAATCACCAGCAGGAGGTTCCAGAAGGAGAGTACTTCAACGTCTTCACGGATTAGGCTTCGTTCTCCACTCGATAGCCTGTGGGCGTGTCGATTGGCTGCTGCGCTTTCTTTTGGATTTCCGCTGCTAGTTTCTTTAAAGCCCTTTAGGCTAATAATTGTAAGCTTGACCTTAAGGTCGTACTCTGATGGTTATTAATAATATTTGGATTTTCTTAGAATATCGTGATGTGGATGATATTTGTCTTTGTTTGCACTGTGTGCACTAGCGTGCTCCTGGACTAGTGCAGAATACACAGTAGAGTCCGGAATTGTATATTCGGGTCTCGACATCAAGCTACAACTTTTTTTTAGTGTTAAGCTACAACTCGGTTAGCCGTTACAGATATTTCCTTTGTTGATAACATGATTGGTTAATTAGTTCACGAATGGACTATATAACATTTGAGTTTGCTTGTCTCTGTTGAAGTGACAAAGGCAAAACCCGGCACTGACATACTGGCTTGGTTGTTTAGTAAGTAAATCTAATCTTGCATGCAAAATTAAATTGATATGTGATCGATGTACCTACTGCATGATTAGCCAACTAGAAGTCCTAACTGATCAACGTCTTGAATTAATTGCCACAGAAAAAGAAAGAGAAAATTAAGCGACCATTTCAGTCGGCCCCTCTCAGATCGATCTGTCTCATACTACAGATGCCGCCTACAGCGACTCGACCAAGAGAGAAGTTAATTTATTTCGTCTGCAAATATACAACAATGGGTCTATTTTGGATGAGACGGATTAGGGTGGAATTTAGTTTAATTTCATGCCTCGTTCGGGACTTAGGAATTTTTCCTAATTCTGATAGGAAATAGACGAACATATGGATTTTCTTTAATTTCAATAGGAAATAAACTATTCTCTATAAAATTTATGCAACCTTAAACTTCGGACTAAATCCCAATCAATCCCTATCATTCAACACGCCCTAGCTTAAAGATATTGTCAGAGTTCCTTGTGTTAATTTCCATTCTTGTTGTGTGTAGTACTAGCATGCTCGTATGTGTGTAGGGTGCAACTGGAGTGGATACAGATGAATATCACTTATTCTATATCATATTTTGTATTTTTTCTCGGAATCAGAGTCAGACATGTATAGTGTTAAATATCTATTTCTCCATTCCGTATTCATTCTACAAGCTTTCGGATGGTCGGTTGAACAAAAATTATTCGCTTCTTTTACACCCCTAAAGGACATTAGACAATATGGATGCAATCAGAGCGAATATGAAGATACTAATAATCAAGAATCGAAGTAAGAGCAATTAATATTCTCCACCTATTTAGATGGATAATCCACCTATCTGTTATCTTATTTCTAAGTGAAGTAGCAATGGATTTTCTCATATCAATTGACATACAGATATATACGGACAAATATCACTCATCCTATATTCCATTTCGTATTTTTCCTTAAAGTCATAGTCGGAAACGAATAGTGCCATATACCTATTTATCATTTTCGTATTCACTTTACGAGCCTTTGATAGATTGATCAAATGAAAATTATCTACTCTATTTGCACATCTATATGTGTGCGCTGTTACAAATGTGGGCAATATTTTAATTCCAAATTTTATTAGGAGACAAAAATAATAAACTAATGATGCAAAATTCACAACTAACAGCAAGCTACCCATCATATTTCAGAATATACACAAGAAAAACAATATAATAACAAAGTCGAACGTGCGCACGAACGACTTACTTGTTAGCCTGATGAAGAACGAGAAGCGCGCGAGCTTGACGCAGAAGCGTAACGTAGATGTCACGGTCACGTTGGCGGTCGCGCAGATGCGCTGCCCAGAAACCTTATTGCAGCCCCGTGCAGGTACTCTCTGCGGCAACGGTTCGGAGATAGCCGCTCTCCCTCCTTCCAAGTGCACGCCGGGAATAAAGGTCGACGAGGTTCGGACGACGAAGTACAACAGCACAAGATGACAGAAGTAAGAGATGCAGGCAGTGATGGATTCTCTCTTTTCTATACTTTGGACGTCTCCTGGAATATATAGATATGCAGATTACTCTCTAGTAACTGCCCCATTGAACTGAAATAATTCACTGATAACTGCTCAATTATTCACTGGTAACTGAAAATATTTAACTAGTGATTTACCCACTGAAAACTGCCTGTCATCAAAACCCAATTAAGCATCAAATTCAAACGTTTGAATCTCATTCAAACAGAGAGAGTGAGGTGCATGGTTCAACAAAAATAAAGATGGAATTGGTCTGCCAAGTGGCGCGTCACGTCACAAGTCACGCGATTTTCATGTGAAAATACGCGAATACGCGTGCACGTACGCGCGCGCGTGTGTGACTAGATAGAACCCTCCTCATTTCATCTCTATCCATATTCAAGGAGTGGTGAGGACTCCACCTTATAAATCGGACTTTCTCATCTTTTCTTAGCAATATGGTACTAAACCATGCATGCTTTGGAATTAAGGAAATAGGTCATAAATAAATGGGCCAATTTCTAACATGCGCATGCATGTAAGTGAAAGAGAGAAATGTGATTTAATTTTGACAGGATGCAACCTAGGCATGCATGTAGGATTTGGACCGAGCTAAAGCCTTAGCTACATATTCGAGGGAGAAAAGCATGGCTCGGGTGGACGCGGGCGATGAATGCCCTTGCGATGGATGTGACGGTGTATATGAGTGTATTATCAACCAGCTTTCTATTACTGGGCCTGTTCTTTATGGCTGCGGCTTTTGGCTGAAATTTTTGAATTTTGGCTGTTCGTGACAGATATTACGGAGAGAAAGATACTCGTTTGCGATTTTGGCTGGTACAGATGTTAGACTTTTAACGTGTACTACAATTAACTTGTAGACCCCATCTCAAGAAAATACTCCGTTTGAAAATTAGGTGCTATAGCAAAAGCTAAAAGCCGCTTTTAGAAGCCAAAAAGAACAATTATTCTTTTGGTTTCCTCTCGTTTTGTGGAAGAAATCCAGCCGTTATCATTTCACCAATCATTGGGGTGCTCACTGTAGCTAGAGCACATGCATCTGATATCATAGGTCTATTTCTTCTAAGCACAAGTATTAATTTTCTGTCAATTCTTAAACTACAACATCTTATCGACTAGTAGACGATGGACATCGATGTTCACAGCAAAGTACCCAGAAAGAAAATGTTCGTCTGCATTACATAATTTTCCTATCTTTTACATTAATCATTCGTACAGTACGTCCCATGCATATATATCTTATTGACATGAGCTGTACCTTAAGTTTGGAACTGTTCACATAAATGGCATTATGGAAACTTTTTTTTAAAATTAATTCAAACATATATTTTTATAAATCTAGTCATCTATATGAACTTATCTAACACTAGTAGTGTGCCCGTGCTAACGTTACGGTAAAATATAAAACAAGATAAAATTTGTAAAAAATAAAACGAACAATCAGATTCATTAAGATTCACGTCTCATATATTGTATAACCAAATATTTTTGTTACATAATGAATGTCACATAACGACTGATCCTTTGAGGAGGCAACAACATCATTGGACTCACCCACCGACGACTTTCTCCATCCCCACATTGTTTAAACTTGAGGCTACAAAGAAAACAAACATTTTTGTCACATAAAGAAATATGAAACACAGTAAGAAAATAGGTGTTTGTGGACTATTTACTTACCACATCACCATGCTAGGACGTCTTTATACACAGTAAGGAAATAGGTCTTTATACGTCTTTACTTACCCTAAAAAAACCTTGGATTGTATTTAGAATTAGTTGTTTATGACTCCACAATTTTGTTAAGGAAAATAATGCAGCAGAGAAATAGTGTTAGTAGGATATTCTGTGAACTTAAAAGTAACTTAGGTTTTGTTGGTCCATTTATACATGTAGGAACCACAGAAATGCTACATATTGTTGTTTAATTTGCTTACATGATGCTCTTGCACTGATCTCCTGCCTATGGAATATGTTTGCCTTAATCTCCATCTGCATTGGAACTACTTCAGAGTTCAGATTTGGATGTACCGTGGAATTTGATATAATCGAAATATGTCTTTGCACATACCTTAATTGATAAGAGCCAATAACCAGCTGAAATATACTACAACGATGGTGATCGATGGGTTCATCTATAGGCTACAGGAGTAGAGATCAAAGTACGGAAAAGTACCAATGAAGTGAAGCGAAGGGCACTTGATCTTGTTGGCAGACGCCTTCGCGGCCGCTGCTGGCGACTGGATCTTCCCCCCGGGATATAGATGCCTGGACTCGTCGCTCGTGCACGACCCACCGTGCCACCGGCCGCCGCCGGCACTTGTTGCTCACGTACGGCAAAACGAGAGAGAGAGAGAGAGGTAGAGAGGAGAGAGAGAGAGAAGAGATTGAGAAGTTTGCATGCTATACGGGTGAGATTGAGAAGTTTCCATGCTACGGCAAAACGTGAAGGAGAGAGAGATAGAGAGAGATACGGGTGAGATATTCATGGGAGAGAGATTGAGAAGTTTCCTTCCTTTTCTGATACGTGAAGGACAAATAGTTGGATTACCCCTACAAGTTGGATTCCTCGACTATTTCTTTGGAATCTGGATTCCGGAGAGAGCACTGTTTGAGGGAGGTAGAGAATGTTCGAACATATACATTAAGGCCTCGTTTGGATGGTCCAGGATAGGACCGAATTTCCGCCCATCCAAATATATAGGTCTTGAAGAGCAAATTTGCTTTGTTAGTTTCTTTTTGTTTCCAATGTTTGCACAACTTTATGTTCTTAAACTAAGCACGTAAGTTTAACCACTATTTACCATACATGCATGATGCACCAAAGAGTTTGACGTCAGCTCTGAAATACGATATTTACGATTAGAGTAGCGAAGAAACGTGAGCGCAATATCATATTGTACATGCATAATGCGATGGAATACAAGCTACAATGTTGCAAAAGAGGGGAGAAATTGCAGAGAAACTATAGGCCGCCGGCTAAATACAGAATTGAGAACACCAAGGATTTTGCTAAGAATACCAGCATGTAAATTCATCTTATTTATACACAGCAATGCCAGTCTCTCGGTTACAGAAAATATGTGATCCAGAAGCAAAGTGAAACATACAGATCGAACAGCAAGAAAGCTTGCTGCTACTTGAACCACGCATGAATTAAGGGTGTGTTTGGTTTGAGGGATGGGGTGGGATGGTTCCTTTGACCAAGCCTATCCATGTGTTTGGTTTGAGGGATGGGGTGGGATGGAATGGTCCAAAGTGGGATGAGCCTGTGCAAATTTAGAGAATATTCTTCTTAGATGCTGGACCATGTGGTTCTACCTTTTTATGGAACCATCTCATCCTATTCCATCTCATCCCATTCCACTTTCATCACTCCAACCAAACACAACCTAACATCACAAGGCACATACAAAATCCCCACTGCTCTCAATGTCAATGTCGTCGATATCATTGATCGATATCAATGTCATCAAGATCCGAGCTCCCAGTGCGAGCTACCGCCCAGAAGCTTCGGGCATCGCCTGGTTTCCGTGCCTCCTGAATGATCGCCATGACTTCCTCCAGGTTCTGTGATGGCGTGTTCATGTCTACCAACTGCATGCTCCTTTGGTACTTATTAGTCATCTCACTTGGCAGGTTTTTTAGGAACCATGGGTAGTTCTTGATCTCGGATGGTATGCGCTGCACAAATCAAAAGGTGAGTATTAACACTTGCAAACCGATCTTTGCTAATTCTTAAGAACTAAATTATTTCGGGACAATAATTCAGGGACAGCAGATGTCTGCACTCCATTGAAACTCGATCATAGTCCGAATTGAGTATGCATACACCGAGTATCCTCTGTGAAAAACACCAATAAGTTTCATATTAAGACGATAATTAGGATCGCACACAAATGATCCAAAAATATCGTAAAGAAAAGATGGGAATGGGTGTACTCACGGTGATTGTCTTGCGGAAATTCCTTGGGCCATCGGGGTCCTCAAAAGGATATGCTCAGACAAGCATCACATACGGTGTTACTCCACAAGACCGGACATCGACCTAAGATTGCACGTGGTGGTGTCTCAAGGCTTGGATCGATTTGCACCATTGAAATTATGCAGAGCAAAATAGACTTTACCTTTCCATCATATATTCTATTCGAGAGGACCTGCAGGGCAATGTATGCCGGTCCGCACAATGATTGATTTCGGTTGAGAGTGCAAGACAGAAGACTGAAAATGCAAAAGAGCCAAAGGGTTTACTGGTTTAGGTAATGAAAATGTGGTCATTGGAGGTTATAATCTGCACGGGTGTACCTTGGAGTAATCGAAGTCACAAATCTTAAGCCGAGGTGCGACACTACCATCCAAGAGAGTATTTTTCTAGTTTCAGATTTGCATGTCGACTTGATAGAATAGGTACCATAGAATGACAATAGCTCACTCTAGAAATCAGTTGTTGGAAGAAGAACCTTGCCTGGTGAGAATAACAAGTATTTAATCAATGTAATGACATGTGCCCTCACCAGAAAATCCTAAAGATTGTTGTGAATATTCTCTACCTCATCCTCACTAAATCTCCACATGTTGCAAATCCTTTCAAATAGCTCATCTCCAGAGGCATATTCCATAACTATTGCCAAATGTGTCAAGAGTTAGCGCGACCTGAAAAACTAAGTGCTACTTCAATTTTTAAACCTGGATACAGTTTTGAATATTAAACCTTGACAAACAGACAAACAGAGATGTTTCATTATGAATGGAAAGAAACAGCTGCGGAAACTGCTAGCAACATTGACAAGGCTCCCATGTTTCTAACCTCCATGCTCAACAGGCAAAGTATATATTCCCGAAAGGAAACAGACAAAGAATCTAAAGTATCCCTGATCACAACGGCGCATAAGCAAAAAAAAAGGCCAAACAAGGTAAAGACGTTTCTTCCTACAAGACGATACCATATGAGAATTTTTCATTTCAAACAATTTTGGAAAATCAAAATCATCCAACCAAGAGATAGTAGTGTGCCCGTGCTAACGCTACGGTAAAATACAAAACAAGATAAAATTTGTAAAAAATAAAACGAACAATCAGATTCATTAAGATTCACGTCTCATATATTGTATAACCAAATATTTTTGTATGAAGCATATTAGCATTTCTCAGTTTAATTCTATATTTTCCTTCTATGTTATTAAATGTTTCTATAGTAGATAAAGAAGGTTGTAACTGCTACAGAAAGTTCACAAACAAGAAAAGAAGGTTCTAACCTGCTTCCCACCAAGATCACGCATTCTTCCCTATGATATGACCCTTTCGACAGAATCCTCACTTTCGAAAGTGACAAAACCAAACCCTCTTGAGCGCCATGCTATGATCAAGCATTATCGATGTTCAACCACCTTACCATATGAGGAAAAATGATCCTTCAACTCATCGAAATTTGATACCTTCTCGCCACCATAAATGAAATATGTTCAAGATTAGTTCTTTGCAACTAACAAGAACCTTCGATTAGTGCTGCGGTAGCCCACCAACGAAGATCTTTCTTGTCTTGGGACCATCTTTTGATGACATTTCTTCCCTCGGGACTGTCCTTTTGACTTCAACCTGAATAGATCATAAGTTGAGACATATAGAGAGAAGCTACACTTTAATTCAATTGTGTGACTTTGCAAAAGAGAGTAAACTGTAGAATGAGGTCCCACACAACGGCCGATCTAAATTTAGATATCCTACTGTTCTGCCATCTATAACGTGTTCATCCTCCAAAACCTTGTCTATAATGGATGGATCAGAAAATGTAATAAATCCAAATCCACGAGGCATCTTAGTATGCTTGTCCTTCATAATTACAGAATCAGTAATTGCCCCATACTTAAAAGGAAATGCAATTGGTAATGATTATGGTTATTAAGCCCTCCAGCATAACTAACCAAGCTGATACGTATAGGGCAAAAAAACTTGAATATCAGATTTTTTTCTGTTTGGATGAGATATTTTAGACCAAATACCCTAAAAGAACCATATTGAAAATGTGCTCAAGAGTGCAAAACATACAATAGTTTTAGTTAGGCAGTAGTAAAGAACCAAATTTATTTCAAAGTTTGAACACATAAACCAGTATGCACATAAATTTTTACAACCAGCGTATCCCATACATAATCTTTTCCCATTAGGAGAAGTTAAAGATTACACAAGATTGACAAAAAAAACATGGATGCACCGTTGCACACATATACCATCCTTACCCATTACAACAGTAAGTCACGTAACGTACAAAATTACCACACTCACAAGCAGAAACAACCACAAAACACATGAATAAGATCAATCTATCTTATCCAAAATCATGAAACAACACAGTAGGACTTGCTCACTTCTGGATGCCTTAACATTTACTCACTGTCAAAAAGGTCATATAAATTGTTACAAAAGTGCATTCAACAACAAAACACTGCTTTTCACAATGTATAAAATGCCATATATTAGATCTTGGCTATGTTGGACCTACTGCTATGTTGATGCTATGGCATGTTTCCACCATAACACTTTCTATCAACAAGCCGCATCCAATCTCACAACAACCGCAATATTTAGTTTGACGCTTGAACTAACGTAACATCATCCTAGACAACGGAAATTATCAGTAGAAAACAAAGCAAGAATCCTCTTTCACCTTCAGTCGTCTCCCAAGCAACGCCTCCGACGCAAATCTTCCTGCAAAAACCACAAGTATGTATCAGCCCCAACCTTCTTCCAACCCAAAAGCAAACAGAAAACCCTACACCCAAATCGCTTACCCCGACGAGTCACCGGCCGCCGTGGCCCTCCCATCCTCCCTGCCGGCGTCACCATAGCCAACGCCATCGCCCCCATCTCGCCTCCCGCCTCCCGGGTGGCCCTCCTCCTCGTCGACCTCCTCCACTTCCTCCACCTCCTCTTCCTCCTCGTACCCATTCATGGCGTCTTGGTTGTCCTCGGGTATCCCGCCATGCCACCACCACACCGCTGAAGGAAACCACCGGAATCCGAGCAACCACGCGAAACCGGCAAAACCCTAGGCGCGGTCGGGAGAGGCGCGAGGGGGGTAGATTACCTCGGAATTGGAGCAATCGGATGGTAGGGTTTGGGGACGAGCAAGCAAACCCTAGGAGGCGCCGCCGGTGCGGGTGGAGATAGAGATCGAAGGTGCAGGGGATGTATGTAGGCGGCGGCGAGTTGAGTCCAAAACGCACACCCCTCCTCCCCGTTGCCGCACCCGAGGAAGCACCTCGTCTGCGCTCGACCGCCGCCCCCGGCCAACCGGTTGGCCCTCACGCGGGCGGCGGATCGCACACCGGCCGAGCCGGCGCCGTGGCCGCCGAGCCCGCCAGCGTGGCCACGCGCTGGCATTGGCGAGCGCCTCCCCCCTGCCGCACTCGCCCTCTGCGCATCCCCGCAGGAGGGCTAGCCCCCTCCTCCGCAGCAACGACCTCGCGCACGGCAGCATTGGAGCAGCCTCCGCAGCGTGATCCGGCGGCGGGAAACCCTAGATTCCGTCCGCAGGGAGGCACGAGGCTAGGGTCGGTGGTGCCGCGGGAGAATCTTCTGGAGGATCGTCGGAGGAGGAGGGATTGGGGGAGGGAGAGACGTGGGGAGGTGGAGCTTTGCTTGCGGGGACGTGGGGAGGCAGCGTCGGGGGCATGTGCATGGGCGCGGGGTGGGTTTCTGGGTTCAATGATGTGCATAATCCGGATGATTTTGGCCTTAGGATATTCAATGAGTAAGAGAAGAAGGCTTGAGGAGAGATCCAAGCCATTCATTTGTATGAAGTTGGATTACTTTGGTACACAAATCTGGATGGACTTAGATTAGGCATGACTGTGGGGGTGGTTGAGGAGGGTGGATTTAGTAAAGAAAATTTTGGTGTATTATAGAGGGGTAGAGATGATAGGCACACCAACCGAGCCGCCACAGTACGGTAGATCTGCATGCATGTAATTAATTGTTGCTAATTGAAGTGGTAATCTTAATTAGTGATTGCTAATCGGAGTGCTAATGCACATGCCGCACTGTGGCTACTCGGTAGGTGCCCTTCCAGGGGAAGTGGCTGCTGAGTTCCTCTGACTCAATAGGTGTTTGTTGTGCTCGATAGATCCACTGAAGAAACTATATTTGTAAAAACGGACATTCAAAACTAATTTTGAAAAAAGTTTATAGTATCATTTTAGTGGACAGTTCTTAAGTTTGCACTCTTACGTCTAAGAGGACGGTTGGGGCCAACTCGGTCATATGACTTCTGAATATTCTAAGGGAAGAAACTATTTTATGGAAACGTCTTGTATCCTGGTTATTTAGAACATCTCAAGCATGTTGTGACCCATTGGTTGTCTGAGATTCATGCGTGGCCTCGCCTATCCTGTTTTAGATCCCTCCTCGCGTTCCTCCACTTCTTTTAGAGTAGTATTAGACGGACGCACATACTCAGTAAACATACAAAAGAGGCTATACTGGACAGCTACATCACAGACGGTTCATACAGAACTGTCTGTGATTAAACTGTCACAGACGATTTATACTGGCAACCGTCTGCGATATTTTCACAGACGGTTATTAACACGAACCGTCTGTGATAATTGAGACATCACAGACAGTTCGTATTAAGACATCACGTACGTCTGTGATAATTGAGACATCACGTACGTACACCATACTCACACCATCTTAATCTACTTGATTCTCACAACATTGTCACTCCGCCTCTACATCTGAGTATTATTGTGGTTCCTAGCTAACTGACGCTGCCAACATTACAAAAGCACCGCACCACTTAGGTCTTGTTTGAGAGACCATTCTTGATCGGGATCCATCTGAATTAACCAGGATTTTAGTTCAAAATCCCAACCTATCCGTATAGATCTCTGCTGAAAATAGGTCTCCCAAATAAGACCTTATCCTTTATCTTTTCCACCAAGGGCAGATGGCGCACGAACTTGGCCACTCCACACGTTGTATGGTGTTGTGCTCTCTGTGCTATTTTACCACTGCTTCCCTGCCCTCTAGTCACCTCCCTTACAGCTTCTGGTGGCAACGCACCAAGCCAGCACCTCATCGCCGCTGCATGCCCACTGTAACCTTCTTTTTCTGCCTTGAGGGTTCTATTTGAAATCCAAATCGAAATGCCATAGGCCTGATGCTAGGAGAGTGTAGTTCGAGCATTCTATTGTGTGCTCGATCCGTGATACGCAAAGCAATCTCCTGTTTAGCCTTGTTTCGGTCTCATGCTACCTCATGGTAACCTTGGCAAACAATGAAGGTGAAAAATAGTCAACATGTATCAAAAGGTCAAAAGTGCATATATTTTTCTTTTCGGAAAGAACACGTACATCGGTACATGCATGTTACATAGCACCACGCACATTCTACTGTTAAGATCCATCACAACGTTTCCTGGCAGGTGCTAGTCGAGAGTGCCTGTCCATATGCTGTTTTGTCCGCGTGATACGTAATGCAGCAAGGAAGCAACGTTAATTATTGTGCACTGTCCTCCTGTCGTTTTGTCCACAAGATAATTGGGCAAATCTAGCACGTGCTAGCGCTTTAACTTTGCTGCAAGAGGAAGATTGCAACAACCATAGGGAGGAGCCTTGCCCTGTTGTTAATCCAGTGTTAAGCCGGTAATACTTAACCGACTACCTAGTTGTGAAGGATTGTCTATTTCATAGTAATTAATTTTTCATGAAAAAGTCAATCAATGGATAAAGGAAGTACTACGAGGTGTTATACAGTCATAATCGACTCCGACGGTATAGCTTATACTCCTCCGGCTACTCTCCCCTCTTCCTCTCCCTCTTCCTTACTTCTGCTGCCTCCCTCCTCTGTCACCATGGCTGTTGCGTCGATCGCAGCTCCGTGAGCCTCTTCCTCTTCCTCCTCCTCCTCCGCCACCCCCACCTCCCCCTAAGGTCGGCGGCAAGCTCACCGCCTCACCGCGCTGCCGGCTCCCCCACCCTTGCTGGCCACCCTGCCCAATGGACCGGTATGGTAACAGAGGGGGTGAATGGTGTCTAAAATTTTCCTCTAATTATTTGCCGATTCTTCCCTTCAATCGCTATAAGAACCTGTGAAGATCAAGAAACCAAAATTCTGAAAATTCATTGCGGTACAGAAAAATCAGATTGGTGAACAGTAAAAACAACACTGTTTTAAATCCAAAAAATCATGTAACTTTTGATCCGTAGATCCAAAAGGCTTAAAACTTGAATTAAGACTAGATCATGACCTTAAGAACCTACTTCAACCAAATATCTTAAAAGAACTTAAGAGAGTTGAGATTTTTTGGTTCATGAAACTCTGCTGCACCAAAACTGGGAAAAAACCATAAATTAAGCAAATTCTCTAACTAAGGCTTCAAATTACTTAAAATTTGGTATGCACATTCTCTAGAATGTCATAAACATATTCCAATTAACGATTAAGAAAATTGTTGCTAAAGTTCTGGCCTTTTTTGTTTGAAGGAAGATTGCACTAAAAATAGGTAAAAATAAAAAATGGTGAATATGGTTTGCTCATGGTTGAATGATAGTCAAGATGGTTCTAGATGTATTCTCACATGTTACAGCAAGTTAGAACACTTAACGAATCAAGACAAAAACAACTAGATCAAGAAATCACTCGGAGAGGCCAAATCAAATAAAAACCGGACAACTTCAAGAACTTGTCAAACCTGAAGCCTAAATGGATAAAGATTGATTTCAAAGGTATGTGTGTGTGTGTATAGATTGCTTACTCTTACTCATTCCTGGCATTCAGCCAGATCAAGAAAGGGAAGAGACAAGATTAAAACCAACCAAAAAAGAGTAAATCAACCAAGACAAGAGGGGTCCATGAGAGATGACCAAAGTTGATATATTGCTATCTGAGGATGACGGTTTTATAACCACTCCATCTAGAGAACAAGAGAGCGCACCACAATATTCACATTTCTCAAACTCTAACCCTAGAATACTTGGCTTTAATGTGTAAAACTAGAATGGTTAGATGTTTAACTTGTAAACTAGTCTTCATCTCAACCCATTAAATAAATAAGGAAACCGGCCCTATCTAATCTTAATAGATACTATTCACTTAGCACAAATAGGGAAAACTTATTAATCCCATACAACATGGGTTTTACTCTTACACTACACTTATACATGTTTTTTTCAAATCACACAAGTCCGAATGAGCTAAGTCTTTAGCCTTTGATCCACTTGAGTTACACGTTTTTCAAATCACAAAGTCCGAATGAGCTAAGTCCTTAGCCTTTGATCCACTTGAGCATCTCAGCTCCTTTTTGACCTAAACTGTCTTCTCAAGTACTGTGATTTTGATCCAATGTAGTTTCGGTATTTTGGTCAATTTATCAAAATACTCTTTCTTGACCCAGTCTTCATCTTCCCTTGCAAGCACTTATCATGCTTGCCATATGTAGATACACTACTGTCTTGCCATGCGTTGGTAAGTCTTTTCAGTTCCACTGGACCACGCCTCACTTGGATCGATCAAGCAACATGGTGCAACTTATCACTTGAATTTTTCTTCAACATTTACCACCTTCCTTGTGCCATGCTTGAGCTTAGCCATCTCACCAGGCATCTTTGATCGTTCTGAGCCTCGGCTCCTCCATAAGTATAGCCTCAATCCTCACAGTGAACCATGGTTGACTCCAAATACCCCTGCACATCCAAAGACCAAGAAATCGTTTTTAGCATAAGTTCTTTACAATTTGACTCACGTTAGCTAAAACATGTATCATGCCATACATATGCACAGATCTAGGTCAAACCAAATCATCCAATGGCTCAAATTTCCCAATATTATCAATTTCAGTTGAAGCAATACAAACTGGCCGGTTAGACTATCCCCTCTGCATGCTGTCCAAAAAAATCAATAAATTTGTAAATTCTAAGTTTTCACTCCTCCAAAATGAGAATGGTTCATCACAACAAAATTATGGACATTCTCACATGTCCTTCACATTTGCTCAGCCCTCACCTCGCTAACCTGCCCTGCGATGCCACTCACCACCCTCCACCACCACACATCGCCCGTCGTCACCACCCACTGCCGGGCCACCGCCGCTGATGAGGACATCACTAGCTCACACACACATCCATCGACACCTACAGTAGAACATGTATCAAAAGAAATGCAAGAACAATCACATATGCAAGGTCTGATCACACGAGCTCGTGCACGTCGTCTTGGACAACAGGTGAATATGTTCCTTGGGAAAATTAATTACTTAATTACAGGACATATGATATTACCTAATGAATTTTGTTTACTTGTTTCTACATGTGAAGGAATTATTGGCGAAATCGCAGAGAGAGAGAAAAGGCGCATGAAAGGAAAAATTGAATAAAGAGCTTGTTGTTGTATGTGGATGGGAAGCAAACCAAGAGAAGGGAAAATACTATCCACCCAACATTGCTACCGTGAGAAGGAGCCAAAGAAGAAAAAAAAGGAAATTGCATGTCCATGCCAAGAGACGTGTATGCATGCACTCCATGTATTACATACTTGCTATCTTTGTAGTGTGAACAAAAGGAAACATGTATGCATGCATGCAAAAAAGGAAATTGCATGTCCATGCCAAGAGACGTGTATGCATGCACTCCATGTATTACATACTTGCTATCTTTGTAGTGTGAACAAAAGGAAACATGTATGCATGCATGCAGGAAGAGGGACAACCGCACAACAGAAAAGAGAATTGGTATTTGTGGCCTATGCGTGGGTAGGGGATAGGACATACTTGATTTTTATTTTTTTGGGTGTTTGCTGCTAGCCACTTGAAGAATTGAGTCTCTCCAATTAATCATTTATCTTTGAGTGAAAATCCTTTCCGCTGCTACTCTTACGTGTTCTCTTGAATTTGCTTGAGCCATTCTTCATGAATAAGCCAATTATGTTTGACACAGTTGGTAACCAATCGAGGAATGGTGTAGCGATTGCGAGGTTGCTAGTCATGATCGAATCTTGGTTAGCCTCCCCTTTGTCAACGTCGCAACTCAAGTTATCAGATTTCTCCTACGATGGAAGACCGGGACTAACTATTTGCATTCATTTTAAGTCGAGGCATGTGCATATCAGCCGCCCGGGCCTCCCTCTACAATTGGGGGATACGGTGAACTGTCGGTGGCGGTGGCGCCACCCCTGTTGGCCGTCTTGCGAGAGCAAGAGTGAACGAGCGAGAGAGAGAAGAAGAAGCTAGAGATAGCATACCATTTGGACGGTATACCATTCTTTAATTTTTCTTATAGGATAAACTCCCACCCAAGTCCTAATGGCTAGCAAGTGTACTACACAATCCCACCCATCAGTGGCGAAGCTTCAACGGAAATGAAGAGGGGGCCATGGTAATAAGTCGTGTATGAATTCTTTATTAGGAAATACAAGAAGCATGTATAACTGAAACATGTATAGATTATTCAGGAGTTTTTATGGACAAGAACCCGCTCTCCCAACCCTAATATCTTGTCTTCTAGTCCTAAGTCTGCAACAGCATGTCCCAGGCGCCACCATTCCATCACTTGCTGGCCCTCCTCCTCATCAAAAACCTCCACCTATAACACCACATCCATCGCCTCTAGCAACAGGGACAACTGAAAAAACTTAATCTACAGAAAAAAGAGGGGCATTCGACAGAACGACCGTTTGTTAGAGGGGTCATTTGGCAGAGGCGGCGACGTGTGTCTATGTCACTCGTGCTCACCACAACGCAGGAGGAGGAGATCACCAAAGCCAAACAAGGAGGAATTTTAGCATTTTCGTTATTAATTACAATGCTGGTATTCTGAAAGTTATATATTGAATTTTGCCTCGAATAGAAAGAGAGAGTAAATTCGCACACTATGCATACTAACTAAATTGTGGGCTATGAAGCCACCAGTCGTTAACAGGGTTGTGAAAATCAGCGAGAATTGATTCTACTGTTCACCTCCAATTAGACTGCAAACCGGTCTCAAATATATCGTTTTACACCGAGTTTCTCTGATTTATGACTGAGTTACTCTGATGATTTATGACCGATTTCAACTGACTTAATTTGAGTTTTAAATTTTTATTTGATTTTTTTTTTCAAAAACTACCAAAATTTTGTGAAAATCGATCATACCGGCCCTACGGGTCCTCTCGTAAAAATTGAAAACTGGTGTTGATAACCATGGTCGTTAGAACCGAATTATGCTTGCGTGGTCGGTCAGTGTCTAAGTGCTATTACCAGTTTGTTCGAGCATCGCCCGTATCACCACCGAGGTGAATAACGTAATGCAGCAACTGGATGTAGTCCAAGTTCAATATTTACAAGAGATCAAAACAAAAGAGTTACAACATAATGTCGGAACTGGATATAGTTCAAGTTTAAAATGTACAGAGAGATCAAAACAGAGTAGCTCGTGGACCTAGCATGCGTAGTACACCTACATACCCAGCCTTGTTCCTTCCCTTATCAGGATCCTGTTGCAGAGTGGTAGTTGCGACTGGAGAGAAGGGTGAAAAGGATGCAGTGCACAGTGGAGCGAAGTGGTGCTGTGCTGGGTGGTGCCACACCAAGGGCACTGTTTATGGCCCCTCTGGTGAAAAAGTGCCATGGAATTGTGCCTCCTTCGCCTGACCAGTCGGCGTCATGCTTTCCACGGGGCCATGCATGGTCTTAATTTTGGTTACAGTATTCTACTAGTATATTACCTGATCGAGCATTTGTATGTACTCTGTGATTCTGTGTTGGACTGCATGTATCTGTGAAGTTAGAACGTCGACAAAATGACGGTTTAATTCGGAGGGTTTTAACTTTTACGGAAGGGTTATATCACACTCGAATATTGTTTAGAACAAAATCAATCAAATTTCTGACCTTTTAATATTTATGAAGATTTATGCACCATCTTTGCCGCCGATATCTTCCTCCTCTCCGGCGATACCGTCGTCTTCGCACATCACCACCCATGGGATTAGGGTTCGGATTCATCGTTAGGGTTAGAGTTCACCCGAGCCCCCTAAACTTAGAGGGAGGTTGAGACGGTGGTGGATCGGCAGTGGGAGGCAGAGGTGGCGGGGCAGTGAGGCGGCAGTGGCACCACCTCGACCGTGGGTGGGAGTAGGGTGGTGGGCGGAGTAGGTGGCAGGGCAACATGTTATGGAGTCTATTAGGTGGCGGTGGGCGGCATTAGTCGCCGGAGATAGGGAAGAAGGGTGCGGCGGGGGTTTTGACGCCGGATCTAGCTAGAGATGGAGAAGATGGCTATGGGGAAGAATGAGGAAGCAGGAGAGGAGGAGGAGGTGGCGTGGCAGCCTTGTTGGCGCAACGGGCAATACCGGCGAGGAGGCAGGGGTGGCATGTGGAAGGTGCTTTGGGAGGCTGGGCGGGGCGCTCGAACGATAGGAGAAAGACGAAGACATCGTGTATAAAATAGGGAGAGAAACACAATCGCTAGATCAGATCTAACAGCCCCACATTTTGAACTGTTTTTCGGCCAAGCAAGAAATAGGTGAAAGCCCAATAGCCAGATCCTAACTTTTAAGCCCCTGAAGTTGACTTACAGTCTAGTCAGGGAGTTGATAATAATTGAGCTCCCTCCTGGACTGGCGATCGAGTCTAGTACAGTTTTCGTTAGTAATACGTCATCCTTGGATAGATTCAGAGTTAAGAATTTTGTAAGTCTGTTGTCTGGTAAATTCATTCTGTTTTGGCAACATGTATTAATCTATAGATTAAAAATATAAGATGGGGTAATTAGGGGATTTTGTCTACATGAAAAGTGTAGGTAATTTATTAAGGATTTCAGATAGTCCAAAAACATGATTTTTAGACAAGTAGAACAGAAGTTATGAAATTTGAAATGCTGTTGTCCAGAACCGGGTTACTACTGGACACAGTAATGGGAAAACATTAATTTGACTGATTTAATGATACAATTGAATTTTGGACATTACTAGGAAGTGATAGATAATTTGCAACAGCTTCTCAAAATATCATAGTTCAATATATTTGCATGTGTAGATTAAAATATATGAAATTATTTATTCTGCTGTCCAGATGTCTGAGTGATAGACACTGCTATACCCTACCGCATGTCACCGTCATGACGTCGAGCTTGAATCATCAATCCTTGTAGCCATGCCGATGCCACACTGACTGCTATGACCCGTGCTGTCACCTCTCATGTCGCCAGCCCATTCTACCAGCTATAAAGCCCTGCTCATGCTCCCATCATCGTTGCGTACCCTCAGCCAGAGCCATTGCCACCTGTACCTCACCCTCACCGTGAGCCACCTCCGCCCAACGCCGTCTCACGCCGCCAGACCACCATCGTCACTCTCGAGCTACGCCGACCACTGAGGTAGCCTCCCGTCCATACTTGGAAGCTCCCCGGCATATAATTGCTCTTCGGTGTGGTGTACCACCATGGTCGCCCCTCCCCTATTCCGCCGCCGGCCGCTGCCTCGGCCAAATTGGTCGGCGAGGCTTCGGCTAGGGGTGTACGCAGGCGTGAGAAATCCATTTTGGGGATGCTCACATCCAGCCACCACCTTAACTACCAGTGGCGAGCCCCTCCTTTGCCGACAAAGGGGGCGGGTGCACTGTTAACACGGGTGGCCATTCGAACTACTCTGGACAGTTTGTATGTTTCCCTTCGAATGATAGGATGATCTAAACATTTCCCTTTAGCCGATCGGGCTGGTCCGAACGTGCTATAGGCCCCACCTATTGGAGAGAGGTCTCTCTCTCTCTCTCCCTTTTTAATTTGTGAATTAATTCAAACTAAGAAATTTAAATAGGCACAACATATTCATCTTAACTCTAAATTTGGTGAAACAAATTTATAAATTTATCTAAATTCAAGATCTGTCTAATGGAACCAAAACCATGAATTTTGGAGCTCAATTAAAATTTTGTGTGAATTTATTGGGTGTACTAATTTTTATCCAAATTTTTGAACAACGTAAAATAGCATACGACGCTCAGGAAGAGGAAGTGGAAGCCGAGGCGAGTCACGATCAGCAAGCCTAAACTAACTGTGTCCAAGGTGAGTCAATATTTTGACCATGTTGAAACTAAGTTTTATGCAATCAAGTTTTTTAAAATTAACAAAATTGCGTACCGTTATTTTATATACAAATCTATTATTGTTTTAAGATTTTAGTTACATGCCCATTATTTAACTTGTTAGTATTACACTGTTTTAGAACATTTGATCATTTGAGCCTTGTCACCCTAGAGAAATTCATAATGGTAACATTTCGAAAATAAGTCTATAATTATATGCCATACTTAGTACTACTTATATACTCAAGGTAACAAAATGCCCCAAGCATCACTTTCCATCATGAGCAATTGATTTGGGAAGTCGTGGGAGGAAATGACTAGTATATTTTGACATGGATATTTTATGCTCCCAAAAACCCCAGCTTGTCTCTGGGTAGATGGTAAGAGGGGTTGGTGTAGTGGATGCACGAGAACATGTGGATAGGGGTAGAACTGGCCAGATAATTCTAAGGACTGAATCTTGTTATGACCTTCTATGTAAAACAATACAACCACAAGTCTACAAATTGCAACTTGACTAAGTAAATCTATCGAACCCCCAGACTCATCTCACAGGTAGGGGAAAGGAGTGAAATAGTGCAAGGGCAATGAGGGGCTAAAGGGACACCGAGAGAAGGGTGAAGTTTGCCAGTTGTGCTAGCGTTGTGGAGAGTGGAGTCCGAATGCACTAGTATCTATGGTAAACATCCTGCGCAATGTATGGGACCCACCACAATTGGGAGCAGCCCATAGGGTGAGATGAGAAAAAGGGGTAAGCTATTTTGAATAGTTATTGTGTTGATTTGCTTAGCTACACGACTAAGGAATCATGTTAAGCAAAATGCTCAAATTGTCTCTTGTGGGTAAAGTGTACAAACTCTGCAGAGTAAAAACTATTCGAATAGTCGTGCCCACGGTCAAGGGTAGACATTGGAACTTAACCACATATAGTTATATTTCAAAAACATTGTGGGTGGGATTGAAAAATGCCGGGCAGTGGAAGCCCAAATTTGTGTTGCCCTGGTGTTGCCCCAGTGTTAAGGTAAGCGGTTATAATGCTAAAAGGTTAGTATATGGTGTAAGAGTCATGTAACATTGGATGGATCCTGTACTACTACCATTATTGCATTATTTTACTCAAATATTGTGTTTTAGTTCAAACTATTAGGTCTTAGGGAATTTGTTTGCTTGATAAGCCATGCATGTTATTTACTTGCATACTATGTATTGGCTCACGAAGCATGGTGGATTTGTGCTCACCCTCGCATTACCAAAACCAGAAATAGGAAACTTGGACCACTACACCTATGATGATGGGTCTGCCACGGAAGGAGGAGGTGACGAAGGGAATTAGGATACCTTTTGCGAGTTTGAGTCCTAGTCGGGTATACTTGATGGAGATTGTTTGCACATATATTATCTAGACCTACATAATACCTGTCACACACATATGCCCCTCTGTCGCTTGCTTGTGGATGTTCGGTCCTACTTTTGTTTATGCTTCCCGTTACTATCTTTTGTACTGTATATATTTGGCCTGATTGGTCCTTCTGTAAACTGTCACCCAACATGGTATATTTCAACTTTGATATGTAATATTATGGTTTGGTATATTTCACGTGATGTATGAATTGATGCACGATATATCTATGAGCACTATTTACTGATCCAGAGAATAGTGCAGTAAATCATAGAGGATTCTGGATTATAAATCCGGGTCCGATAACCATAGAGGTGAGGCTAAATTCATTGGAAAGAGGATGAGATAATCTTTCCATCAAGTACATATGGACCTCAAACGGACTCCATATGAGAAAGTTATGCTAGTTTGAAGTCGATGCTATCTCCGGAGGCTGAATTGGATTCTAAAACGGGTCCAGCTCGAACTCTTGCTCATCTTGACCCAAAAGTGATGTGGTGCTACACAAATATATTTATATTCATCACTAGTTTGTATCATATAGTTTATATAATATAAATGTACTCCAAAAAATGAGCTCACCTGATAATTTAAGTAATGTGTATGAGCTCTTGCAATTGGAACAACAAGCATAGCAAATATGATCGTAACCATAGGGGTCATGTCCTCATCATACAACATAGCCAGTTGCCTCTTACAAAACATAACAAAAAAGGAGAAACTAAGTTTTTCTAGTAGCGGAGGTAGCGTGCTATCACCATCTTCAAAGCTTTGTAGGTGACATGGTCGGCATCGAACAGTTTGGGATCATCAGCGAACGAAGCTTGAAATACATCCACCCACTGATGTGCTCATTTGAGTGTCTCCTGAACACCCTCCGACTAAATAATCAAGTTGAATTGAGCCTATAGGCTCTCTTCTCTTTCTTGAGGGGTCTTGGCAAGGTTGACTCGGTTGCCCGCCGCCTTGACTAAACACTCCAAGTGATAGCAAGCCTCTTGGACACATGCAACGCCATTGTGGATGACCACGTCGGTGGTGAGGTTAGCTCACTAGAAGCGGGAGACCAACCAGAAGACATGGCGGAAGAGGATGTCAAGACGGCAGAAGGTGGCCTTCAACTGCTTTGGCCAATCTTCGGACATAGGTGGAAGGACATTGTTGGCACACTATCCATCCGCAGCATCCACCAGCATATGCTGGAGAGGTACTCATCCAGGATGGCCAATTTGGCCATCAATGCCGGTGACAAGGAAGAGTTAGGAGCCATTTATTTGTGCTTGAGAGATAAAGAAGATAGCCAGCCAGTAAGGTGCTCGCACAGGATATGTTTAATCTCTGGTGGCGGATGATCATTTTTATACAACAAGGAATGCACATTCGGCGTATAAGACGAAGAGATGCATCGGGGAGCCAAAACAATCGAAAGGCGTGCATCGGGGAGACGGAGCGATATCACATACAGTTCCAACCATAAGCCATTTGTGATACGCAACTATCACAAATGGTTCATATCAATAACCATTTGTGAACTATCACATACGGTTCAAATTAAAAACCTTCTGTTATATATGCAATTATTACAGACGGTTTGTATTAAAAACCATATGTGAATTATCATATACGGTTATTTACAAGAACCGTCTATGATAGTTACTATCACAGATGGTACACGGTCATGCTTGTAAAACCGTCTTTTAAATAATAACATCTAATTGATGCAATAGTTCAACTTAATTAGGGTCCACCAGATTAAGGACAAGATGTTTTTCTTTGTTGTAAGAATTTCTAGCATATTTTTTAGTTGACATTAGGGTCCACCAGATTAAGGACAAGATGTTTTTCTTTGTTGTAAGAATTTCTAGCATATTTTTTTAGTTGACATCCATGGCCACTACAGTTCAACTTTAATTATGACCCATATAGTTAGGGGCCAGCTGATTTTTAAGAATTTCTAGGATATTTACCTTTTTCTTAGCAGTTGTAAAACAACTTTTTGGAGCTTTTATTATATAATAGAAGTTTCAGTTTCCATTTTTAATTACAATGTATCAAAATATTTATAGGTATTTTGTAATCTAAATTTTAGTTTGAACATGCCATGTTATATGTAATACTAAAATCAAGAGAAGTAACATCTTTAAGTATAACCATAATGTAGGATAGCCTCCACTCTTTGTGATCGATTTTTTCTTCACCGCCATGATACCTAGGGGTGCAATCAGATCAGATACTTTCCGATCGACCGACCGAACCAATTCGGAGCTAATTAGGAACGTAAAATTAGATATCCGGTATTCTTGTTGGATTTTTTAGTTGGATCCTGATAGTTTTTGATGGATTCAGAACAGAGGTATTCGTTGGATTTGAAGCTATTTAGGAACTTTGTCATAGCTATCTGGATAAATTCATATAAGATATCCAAATATTTGGACCGGTCAAGAGAAATGGTGAGAGGGGAAGAGAGGTAGGCTAGGGGACAAGGAGGGGGCCAAGGAAGAGGAGTATGGGCTGCTGCCCAGGTGGGATAGGAGGGAGGGAAATGAGTTGAGAGAAATTTAGCCCACGGGAAAAAAAAGAAAAGAAAAGAATTTTGAATTAAAGAAAATGTAAGAATTCAAATAAGCTCCAAAACTACTAAATGGACTCCAAAAAATCCAATAAAATTCATAAAGACATATTTGAATATTAGAAACTCAAATAAAATACTTAACTTGGTACTGAAGTTTAAATTAATTAGATCAAATTATTTTAATTTAGAAAATTCTAATTAACCTTTAATTAGTTACGAAAAATCCAGAAAATTATGTAAAGCTATTTAGAAAATAATGTTTTTGAAAACCCCAAAATTGAATGTTACAATATTCTTCCAATAACTCTTTTGTAGCCAAACTCTAGCAGCCCATCAATGCTCATTGTACTACTAATTTAGTTGTGTTTTGAACATGCTTTGTATTATCATGTTTTTCGGCTATGTCTATGGGTTAAATTTGCTTGTTGAACTAGTAATACAATTACATTTTAACATCATCTATGGTTGATTGATCTTTACATGTGCAGTATATATAGTTTATGTTTTCAGCAATATCCAGCTAAATATTCATAATTGAGACTATTAGTATTCGATGTAACATGTATTCGTTCCGTATTAGTGACTAAGAATATCTGCATTCGTATTCGTATCTGGTGCTATCCGTGTCTAACTCTAACTCCGACAAAAAAAATATGAAATAGGATATAAGATGAGCAATATCCATCCGTATCTGATCCGATTGCACCCCTAATGATACCACTGGTATAAAACAATGTTCAGTGTAGTTATAAATCCTAATTAATCAATGCAAAGTGTTACAATGTCAACGTAGTTACCAATGCTATTAAACAATGTTCAATGTAGTTACAAATCGTAATTAATCAATGCAAAGTGGTTGGATCGATCGTTTTGAGATCATCATGTCTAGGGCTCTGATCAACTCGGCTTCGGCTTCTGGCTTTTGGCTTATTTTTCACTATTCATAAGTTTCATCTTTTTCTGAACTTTTGGCTTTTTGTTGAGCTTTTTTGTCGGTTCTTTTTTTCCCGTATTTGTTTGTATTATACGTAATGGGCTAACATATTTTTTTTATTTTTAAATTTTTTTAAATTTAATTATGCTAAATAAGGCTCTGTCAGCTACAGTGTTTTTTTCAGCCAGCTACAGTATTTTCAGCCATAAACCACGAGCTTTTCAGCCGAACCGATCACCACCTAGCTTCACCAAATTAAATGGAGCCATGCAATGAACGGCTAGCTTGCAGCTTGGCCTGGTCGATCGACACATGCAAGGCGTCGTACAGGGTGGCCATGTCGCCTCCCGTTAATCATGTGAAAGTCGCATGGCATAGGTTGGGGGTCCAAGCCTTTCCGCTCCCTTTAGGACATGTGAACGATGTTACGAAAAGAAGAGTTGGGTGTACTCATAAATAGGCTTTAGCTACGTACGAATTAAGTGCATGCATGCAATGCCGTGTAAGTGTACGTGTCCGTATGTGTTAATGTACTCATGACGGTCGATCGAGTAAGAACTTAATTTCTCCCTGATGATTATGGCCCTATTCAAAAATAGCATGGTTTTTAGTTGATTACGTGAGAAATTAAGAGAATAAGAAACACTCATGTTGAGAAGTCACTCCGTTCAAAACGGCTCCTACAGTGACTCATACAAATGGTTTACAGAAACTATCTTGAGAAGCCACTATGTTCAAAAGCTAGCTTCTAAAAGCCAAAACCCAAAAGATGTTCGCAACATGTCCTATAATAGCTGTTGCACTTTGCAACCTCGAAAGTGTGTGCACAAATGCAATGTAACATCCCAAAGTTTTGGATGTTTGGAAATTTGAGAATATTAAAATTTTTTAATGCATTTTGGTGTTACTTGAATTTTCCCGATTTTATCCGAGGACCTTGGTTGGATTTTGTGTCAATCAAATCAATTAATAAAAATAAAACCCAAAATATAGGGTTAATATATGTACAATTTCCAAAGTAAATTCAAAATAGAAATCCATAATAGAAAAGACAATCCATAATATTAAACAAGGAGTATATAAATTGAATTGGAAGTTTGAAAACAAAGGTGAAGTGAAATTTGAATTTAAATTGCTTAACCAAAAAGCTAAATCAATCCTAGGATTGAAAAGAATTGAAAAAAATTGGAATGATGCACACCTCAAAATTTTGACAAGTGAAATTCATACTTGAATTTAAAATCCAAATTCAATCCAAAAACAAAAGCAAATCAAAGATCCAATTTTCAATATGGGCCGGCCAATCTCCTCTCTCATTTTTCTTTCCATTTTCCCCAACCCAAGCTACCAGCCCACTTTCTCTTTCTCCTTTTCTCTTTTCCCTCTGGCCAGGCCCAGCAATGCCCTTCCCCTCTCTTCTCTCTGTCTTGATGTCATGCACCCTCGCCACATCGTGCCACACTGAGCTGGCTCGCGCCCGTGCTGCTCGCGACGCGCACCCGCATGTGCCTCAACCTGTGCCCGATTGCATGTCTATGCCACGCCTGAGATGCACACACGGGCCACATGACACTTACCCATGCCACGTGCTTGTGCCTATGTGCTCATCCCGCACCAGCTCTACCCCACGCTACTACGCATCACACACATCACATGGCCCCACCATGTGTGACTGTGCCCACATCATGTCACTCATTTATCGTGCCGCCTCACCGCGCTAGTCGTGATCACCCATCTAGCACTAGCACTGAGCCGCACCAGCACTGACGCCGCTCATCATCACCTCGCCATCACCTCACTACGTCACACCCACGCCATTGCTGCCAACCGCTCATCTCACCTCGCTCTTGCATTGCATGCAGCGCCCACGCTATGCCCATGCCTCACACTGGCACTCGGTTGCCACGCATAGTGCCACCGCCACTGCTCTGGCTATTTAAGCCACCATCATCTCCACCATCTCCCCTCTACTTCCTCCTCTTCTCTTCTTGTCCTCCCAACATAGGGATCGAGCTCGCGCTTGCATGCTCTATTCCCACCGCCATGTCTAGCTCACCGTTCCAGCCAACCTAGTGAGCTCCCCACTGATTTGACCGCGTTAACTTCTTCGACTTACCCTCCTCATCCCTTGCAGCTCGCTAGTGCCCCCGTCTTCTTCTTCTTTGGTCGAAACCATTGTTGCACTGCCATTCTTCCCTCGGTGAGTCAACATTTAATTCGTTGCAATAGGATCACCCCCTTGCCTTCCTCTCACATTTCCATCACCCATTTCGGCATCTGTCGCCTCCAGTTCACCGGTGCCATAGAGTTCATCTCATCGCCCTAGGCTTTCATCGTCAGACCGCCTCACGGTATCTCTGCCTCCCAGACCTGCACCAGTATATCTTCCACTACCCCTCAACAGCCCACTTTTATGGTAGCCGACTGCTGGCATTGCCTAGCTTGTCAGCGCCGAGCACAGCAATGCCAGCGAAGCCATTGCTCTGTTTCAGTGCACAAGATCATTGTAGCAATGTCATTAACATTAATGGCATCATTAGTTTGTAATTAATTAGAGTTAATGACACCCATTAATTAATGTTAATTAGTCACTGATATTTTTGACCAACTCATTAAGGATTCTAATTAAAACCATATTTTAATAATGTGTCACTAACAAGTGGGCCACCTTTACTGTACCCAGCCTCACCTGTCAAACACTCATAGCTTTTCTTTAAGGAAAATAAATAAAAAAGAAATTAAAAACCTAGCTAGCCCCCACATGTTAGCCTCCGACATAATTTCTAACATGAAAATAAAAAAAAGAAATTAAAATTCGTAGGCCTAGCTATCAGTGAGACACACTCTCTCCTTTGTTTATTTTAGGAATCTTTCTTGATTTAAACTTTGGATGGCCCGTTCTCACTTGTTTTGAATCCAAATTAAATTAAGTTGTTTTTAAATTCATCAAAATTCAAGAAGTTTCTAGCAAAGGCAAAATCATAAATTTTGGAGTTCAATCAAATTTACTTGGAAACAAGTTAAGGTTAACCATAAGTTACAAATTAGCTAGGCTAATGCAATTAGGCATTGAATCAAGAATTTGAGTTAGAGGTTCACAGAAGATAATTAGGTCATTAGTATTTAATTTGAAGTATCTACTTTAATTAATGGTTTTCTTGATAATTAGTTAGATAAAAATAGACGTTAATTATAATGTCATGAATATTGTTTTAGAAACTTAAATATCAATTGAAGACCTATTAAAAACACAATCTTGTATAAATGACAATAAAATTAATTGTCAAGTCATTATTCCTAAATTTAAAATGTTGTTAATGAGTCCTAAACTATAAGTAGTCCAATAGCAACATAGTAAAATAGGTATCATAGCTAGTCCATATAATTAGAATGTAAAGCAAAGTCAATTGGTGTCCTAGGTAAAGTTAGTTGTTAATTAGCAAATAGTAGTGTAACCTATCATCCACTTAGGTGTGTCTCTAGTTAAGGATATTAAAGAAATTAATTAAGTAACTAATCTCATATTTTAGTTAATTATTTAATTAATCATTCAATTAATTGGTAAATAAGCTTCAAATAATAACATGTCTTGAACTTCCCAGCAATTCAAAATCTAAGACTAATATGGTTAATTAAAATTATATGTATCATGTGTAGACCCTCATATCTGTCTGTAGGTCTCACCTAACTCACAAAACTTCCTTAATGAATACAAAATAATAAAAGAAGTCGCTAAGTTTGGTTCATGCAATAGTATTCACCAGTCAGCTATGTCTAACCACTTTCGAATGTAGAGTGAATATTCCTGTGAATATTCATTCATCCTCCTTGATCCTTCCTTCATGTTCTTCCTGGCAGATGATGGGGGGTGCCCGATCTTCACGACGTAGGATCGATAATGATAACATGGTGCGCCAACCACTATCATAATAGCAACTTGAGAATCACAAGGAATCACAAGAACAATGATGTAGAGAAACGTCCAATTCCCCTCTAGGTTGTAATTAGATGGCAAACACTAGGAAGAACAATCATACAACTCTCTATTGAAAATAATAGATTCAATTGTGATCTCCCAAAAAGTTATGTATTACAAGGCTTATATAACCCTTGGGAGGCCACAAGGTCTCCTACTCAACTCTTAAGTGTTTTAGACTCAGACTCTCACAAAAAGAAAATAAAAATAAAAATCCATAATGCTTTTGAATATAAATGCACCTATTACGGTGCCCTTGAAATAAACTTTCCAACGAGTCTAAGATCACCTCAATTGGACATCGTATGTGAAAGTTATTGCCTTTATATGCCAGGTATACGATTAGAGATACGGTCACACTGTTCCGAATACTTTCAAGTCAATCAAATGGCTGCAAGCGTCTTCAGCCAACCAACAACGGGATCATTCGGCCTGGTCCGAATGTTACAATCATGATCGACCATCCAAAGTTGATCGAATGACACAGAAGGGCGAACGTTCGGAGTGGTCCAAATGTCATCGTCGCTATCGACCGTCCAAAACCGATCGAATGTCGTAGAATGAACAAACATTCAGAGTGGTTCGAATGTCTCCAAGGTGATTAGGCGGTCTATTGAAGATTGGGTAGTATGACTCATTTAAACTGGGCCAAACATTTCCAAGGAAATCGGGCGGTCCGTGGAAGATCGGACGATGTGATCATTTGAAGCGGTCTGAATGTCTCCGAAGCATCAGAGCGTCCAACGCTGATCGGACAGCTCAGACAGTCAAAACCATTCAGACTAGTCCAAACATTTTGAAAGTCCTACGAGCACCCAATGTGGATCGAATGGTCCTGAGCACATCTGAGGTCGATCAGACCAATCTAAAGGTAGTTTTTGATACCAATAGGAATCGTTTGAATGTCCGGAGCATCTTTGTGAATTTGATTGTTCGTGTGGTCGATCCGACATGGCAATGAGGACTTGAACGTGTCTTCTGTTGCTTGAATCTAAGTATTTCTTCTCCATTAGCTTTTCCTCCGTAGCTCCAATTCTAAATGTTTCACATCATTTAAACCTGAGAACGCACAACACATTAGAATGAGGCAGTGTCTAATTCTCACGTAAATTACAACCAAATTCACCTATTGATTAATTTGTTTAGCTCGTGCTCATGTAATCAGTCCAATTAGTGTCTTCGGGATGTCCTCATCATCCTCCCCCTCTCGGAAAGAAGTCATCCTCGACTCTGATTCTTTTGGACCCAAGAATGGTGATAAATTAGCAACATTAAATGTAGAACTCACAGCATAATCATCACCCGGAAGCTTGATCTTGTATGCATTTTCATTGATCTTTTGAAGCACTTTGAATGGACCATCTCCTCAAGGCATTAGCTTGGATTTGCGCTTGTCCGACAAACGTTCATTGTGTAGATGCACCCAAACTAAATTACTTGATTCAAATAACATCTTCTTTCTAAACTTGTTTGCCTTCTCAGTAAAGTATCATGACTTCTTTTCAATTTCTTCTTTAGCCTTGACATGAATCTTCTTCACATAATCAGCTCATTTTGATGCTTTCATGTTGACATGTTCATGCAATGGTAATGGTAGCAAATCAAGTGGCGTGATCGGCTTGAAGCCATATACCATCTCGAATGGACACATTTGAGCAGTAGAATGTACCGCCCTGTTATATGCAAATTCAACATGCGGTAGACAATCTTCCCACTCATTCAAATTCTTTTTTATCATTATCCGCAGTAGCACTGAGAGTATACGGTTCACCACCTCTGTCAAAAAGAGCAACTTTGTCCCAAGTTTGGCCCACAAAGTCTTCCAAAAGTAGCTCATATATTTGACATCTCGATTTAAAACAATTGTTCTTGGCTTACCATGCAATCTCACAATTTCCCTGAAAACAAGTTAGCTACATGCGACGTATCGTCACTTTTGTGACAGGGAATGATATGTGCCATTTTAGAGAATCTATCCACTATTACAAAAACTGAATCCCTTCCCCTCTTAGTCCTAGGCAATCCTAAAACAAAGTCCATACTAATATCTTCCCAAGATACATTAGGAACAGGAAGTGGAGTGTATAAATCATGTGGATTAAGCATAGGTTTTGCTTTGTAGCATATCACACATCGCTGTACAAACCTTTCGATGTCTTACCTCATTTTAGGCCAATAAAAGTGATCGCTCAGCATCACGAAGGTCTTTTCTCTCCCAAAGTGTCCCATCAATCGTCATGCATGAAATTCCTGCAATAGAAACAAGTGCACAGACAAATCTAGAACACATAATTTGTTAGCACGAAATAAGAACCCATCATGAACATGAAATTTGTCCCATCCTTTTCCATTTTTGCATTTAGAATACGGTTCTGAGAATTCATGGTTAGAACTATATAAATCTTTCAAGCTCTCTAAATGAGAAACTTTCACTTCCAATTGAGTTAAGAGCACATTCTTTCTAGATAAAACATCAGTTACCATAATCTCTTTTCCTTTCTTGTACCTAACGACATATGAAAAAGTTTCAATGAATTCTAGCCACTTAGCATGTCTACGGTTCAGTTTAGCTTAGCTCTTTAAATATTTCAAAGCTTCATGATTAGAATGGATAACAAATTCTTTAGACCAAAGATAATGTTGTAAAGTTTCAAGCACACGCATTAAAACATACAACTCTTTATCATATACTAGGTAATTCAATTGAGCTCCTCCTAGCTTCTCACTGAAGTATGCTACATGTTTCTCTTCATGCATTAAAACACCACCAATTCCTATTCCACTAGAATCACATTCAATTTCAAAAGTCTTAGTGAAATCAGGCAAAGTGAGTAACGGTGCTTCAGTTAATCATTTCTTTAGTTCTTGAAAAGCTTTTTCTTATGATGCACCCCATTCAAACACAACACCCTTTTTAGTAAACTCATTCAAGGGTGCAGTAATAGTGCTGAAATCTTTAACAAAACACTGATAAAAGTTAGCAAGACCATGAAAACTTCTGATTTGACTAACATTCACAGGTCTCGGGCAGATCAAGGAGCATGGTATAAAGACCTCTAAAAGCATTGTCCTTATCCTCACATGATGTGCAAGAAGTAGTCTCAACAATAGTAGGTGAAGCAATAGTTATCCTACTCATCTCTAACTCAGCAAGCAGACTAACATTCTCTACCTTAATCATGTCAAGCTCAGAAGACAGACTAGCATGAGAGGTCCTTAATTTCTCCATGTCACCAAGCAAGGCACAGCATGTATCACAGTCGTCACGGGAGGGAGCAGATGTAAGTGAAGTAAGCTCCCGTGACAAGCTCTCTACTTCCTTCTCTAACTCGGTACACCTAGCCCTAGCTCTAGCATGAAATCCACCTAGCTTAAGAAAAGCATGATTAAGTTGATCGTAGGTGGGGCATACCTCGTCCGAGTCGGAGTACAGCTCGCTGTCGCTCAGTTCACCCTCAAGGGCCATGAAGCACACGCCGGAGAAGTCGTCGCCGCTCTTGGGTTCTTGGTCACCCGTCCTGTCATCGTCGCTCCATCCCTCCACCTCGCTGAGGTTGAGGTCGTCGAAAGCGGTGAGGACGCGGTGGAAGAGCTTCTTGGCCTTCCCAAAGTCGCGGAACTTCTTCTTGCCTTGAGGGTGCGCTGGAGGCTTCTTGTTGCCGTTCTTGTCGGTGTAGTCGTTCTTGCCCGAACCGCCGTAGTCGTTCTTGCCCGAAGTGCCGTAGTCATTCTTGCCCTTCTCCAGCTTGGGGCAGTTTGCTCGAATGTGGTTGGGGCCACCACACTCGAAGCAAATCACAGGTCCTCCTCTCTTTCTGTCCCTCCTCCTCTTGTAAGCATGGGAAAACTTCCGAGCTAGGAGGGCCAGCTGCTTATCCTCAAGCTGCTCTAACTGATCATCAGTTACGTCACAGAGAGCAGCGAGAGAGAAACCACAAAGCAAATCAGAAGAAGAAAGACCTAAAGCCGAACTGGGATCGGTGACTAGAGCCATCGACTGTGACTTTGACTTGCGAGAGACAATGTCAATCTCGTGAGTCTTGAGGCGCGAGTACAGCGCATCAAGAGTCAAAGTCGAGAGGTCCATGGTGTCCTTGATGGTAGTCACCTTCATCTCCCAAACCCGCAAATCGAGAGCCGCGAGCATTTGACGAGTGTTATCCGAGTCGGGGTATGTGAGACCGACCGCTCGGAGGTTGCTCAAGATCTTGTGGAAGCGCGCAAAGCACTCATCTAAGGACTCACCAGCGAGCATTTCAAACTTGTTGTAATCTCCATCAAAGACGGGCGGCTTGGTGGAATACTTGTCCATCGCCATGGCTCTTAGAGACAGGTTAAGATCTATTGAGAAGAGCTAACCGGCTCTGATACCAATTGTTGGATCGAAAACGGCGACAGAGGGGGGGGGGTGAATGGTGCCGTTTAAAAATCGCCCCTAAGTATCCACTCGCAATTCTCCGATAGCTATAACAGCTATGAAGTAAAAAGGAGTTTGCTCACTGAAACCAAAAACCAGACCGACAAGAGAAGAGGCAGAAATACCAAGGCAAAAACAGAGCTGATGCAATAAAAAGAGGACTTAAATAAGAGGGACCTTAAATGAACTCTTGCTGAAATTTGGTCGGATTTTTTTTAATTCTGCATGAAAGATACTAGAGGACCAAATTGTGGCTGCAAACAAAGACTAAAAAAGAGAATAGAGACTACTGCTATTCGGACAGAAAAGAACCACAAAGCAGGGAACTACAGTTAGCGGAACTAGTTGACAGACTGCAGCTAAAAACAAGAGCAAATACTGCAGACCTAAATAGCAGCTAAGAGGGAGAATGCAGACTGAAAATTAAGAACAAAAACTTGGACTGCAGTTCGACACACCTCTGCAAGAGAGTACTGAAAATAAAAGGGAAAGCTAAGGGGCAAAGAGATCACAAATGAGACAAAGAAAACCTGCAAATTGGAGCTGCTTTCAGCAGTACTTTGATGAAAAGAAAGTGTTCCCCAAGAATAAAGACTACCGAAATGAAGGACAGCTTGCTACCCGAGAAAGATTAAACAAAAAATCAACACTGCAGACTGCCAAAAGTAAAACAGAAAGCAAAAGAAAAGAAGAGATATCAGCTAGCAAAGAAACGTGCTCTAGTTGATCTTCTACTCGGGACAGCTCACTGAAGAAAGAGACCATGAAAAAATCGGCAAGGAAAACATGACTTTACTTTTTAGTCCGGCTGTCAACGAGAAGGCATGAAGACTTGGAATAGTTAATTGTTCACCAAATTCTTGCCGTGAACCAAGTTCTTTAGGGAACAGCAGAGAAACAAATATTCAACGAAGAGCACAAAACTGCAGACTAACTAGCAATTGAAACCGAACCAACAAGAAGGGAAAAAAAATCAACCGAGCAGCACAAACTGAGCCAAAAACAGAGAGAACACAAGGAAGCAAACAATCTAAAAGATCAGAACATCTCAACCAAAATCCTTCTTATATTGAGGCATAGAGAGGAATGATTACAAGGTTTTGATACAATCAACTCACACTCACTCTCTCAAGCCATCTCTTTAAAATCCCAAATGGAGAGCCAATGCACTAAAAAACCCTCATTTTCATGCATGGAGAGAACCACATAAAGCCCTAACTCTTACACCCATTCTCTCAATTTCAGCACAACCTCTCCCTCTCCTTTTATAGCCTCCCACTAATGGGTTTGCACATGCTTTACCCATTAGGTCACCACCTACTCGATGCTTTATCCAAACCTGCTTCCTTTAGTGCAGCTTTGCGTTTTTACCGAAACGCCCCTCGCGCACCTTCCAGGAAGCTTCCTCCTTTCTTGCCTTGCAAGCCTCGCAGCCACCTCGAGCCCTCGCTGTCTTCGACACCTCCCGACCGTTCTGACCTCAGTGCCACCTGTGCCTAGTCCGGTCACCCGTGCCTCGCCACGACTCGCCTCGATGTCCTGCAGCCATCACAGACAAGAAACAAATCAAATAGCACCGCTCGATACATGTAAGCATAAATGCATTAATGAAATAGCCCAAACCTGACAAGTAGACATAATATGCAACATAACTATTTTGACCAAGTTTGACCAAGTTCGACCGAGCCCGATTGCACCACGCAACGACATGGTCCGAACCAACCAAATCAAACTTGACTTCCCTAAACCGATGTCAATTACTCATCACACACACGGGATGACCTCCAGATGGTCTCTTAATCTCCCCCTTGATTAGTATATTGACAAAACCAAAAAAAGCGCAAAGTTGAGTTTGAAATGCAAGAGAGAAGTCAAACATGGTCCAAAGAAAAGATAAATGAAGCTAATGACCATATCGACACAAGGAGCACAAGAAAGAACAATTTTTCCTCAAAGCTCCAAAATGGATTTTTCTACCAGTATTCTCCCCCTTTTGGCAATAAACACATCAAGGATGCAGGGAAGAGAACAAGTCATGGAAATGGATGAAATGGCTGAAGTTTGTTTATTCTAAGCATTTAGAGCCATGATAATTATCCAAGATGACCAACAAGTATTACATCAAGCCATAACTCAATAGAATGCTATCTAGATCATAACAAGATATATATAAGACAGCTAAACCAAATAGATGACAATCTGAAATTTAGAGCAATTTATGAGCATGTCAAGTCATCCATGATCAAAGTCTAGCTAGAGGCATCCAAGGATGATGCCAACCATGTCAATAAGCTAAGCGGAACCAAGAAGCTAGTATTGAGCCTAATTAGAGCGCTACAAGCTCAAGAATGAAACATTTGTTTAAGTACTTGGTTCTTTTTGTAATTAAGCAAATTGAACACATTTGTCATGAATTTTCTTTTAAAGCTTATGGTTGATTCTAACCAAAATTTTCAGACATGTGCTAGATCTCAAGCCTTATACGACCATTCCAAGCAAGAAGCTTAAGGAGATGATCTTGGTCATCCAAAACTCCCCCTGAGTTCATGCCTTGTGCAATGGCAAGCCGTCTCATGAGAAAGAATTGGTGAGATCAGTTTTTTCACACAAAAGAGATCTTTTTGCATTCATAAAAGATTGTACTAACTTATGCATCATCAAGAACTAGCATAGCTCAATCTAAAGCTCAATAAAGATTCAACGCTCAGCTCAGCCTATTTGACATGGCATGAATCATAAAAGGATAACGCAAGAAAGACTAATCTCGAGAGCTAGCATGGCAAGTTTTAATTCAAGTTGAGCAATTTTAATTAGCTTATCATGGTAAAAGCTAGTCTGCACATATGAAGTCATGATCAATCTAGCAATGAGGCACAAATCATGGCAAGATGTAACACGATGTAAACATGTCATGAAAGGATAATAATCAAGGCTCGATGCAGGTATTTACAATGCAGAATGACATGCAAGATGTCCAACTCCACCTCAACATATGATGCAACTTTTAGTTCAAGTTGAGTTATGTCAATATTAAGCTCCAGAAGCTCCCAAAAGAACCCCCCTGAACCAAAGCAATAAATCGAGAAGCTGGGAAAGAAAATCAGAGCGGGCAGTCCTTAAAGCATAGATAAGATAGAGAGGATACTGTGGCTCAGACTGACTCTTATCTACCCCATATGACTCTAGGACTATCAACCGAATATCTAACTCACTAAAGAGCAAACACGTACCCTGTCTACCCGAGGGTGGCCCAACCCTCGCTAGAACCTACAAGAAGTGAGTAAGCTCAACCTAGTGAGAAGAGAAACAGCTAAAAAGCAGCATCCTAGAGTCATAAGATAAGAGCAAGAAGTCTAAGCAGCTAGGCAAGAGAACCACTCTAACCTATGCTAGAAGGACTAACCCCAATGCACCCCCAAATGCAATGCAACAGATAGGAGTAAGAGCATAATTAATAAGATAAAGCAGTAAAACACAAAGCTCCCCCTCACAATAGTCCGTAAGGACAAACCACCCCAAGCTCTCCCCGCAGAGCTGAAAACCTAGAGCTATCCAAAGGCTTGGTAAAGATATCAGCCAACTGGTGGTCACTCTCCACAAACTGGAGCACGATGTCACCCTTCTCTACATGGTCTCTAAGGAAGCGATAGCGAATGTCGATATGCTTGGTCCGAGAGAGCTGCACTAGGTTCTTAGCAATGTTAATCGCAGAAGTGTTATCACAAAAGAGTGGAACACTGTCGATAACTAACCCAAAGTCCCGCAGGGTCGAGACCATCCAGAGCACTGCTCGACAATTGGCTGCAGCAACGTGCTCGGCCTCTACGGTGGATCAGCAACACCGATCGCTTCCTCGAAGACCAGAAAGCGAGAAGTGCCAATGAATTGGCAGTGCCTAAAGTGCTCTTCCTATCTATCCTACACCAAGAAAGTCTGCGTCCCGAGTAGGCTCTCAAGGAAAGACAGATGAGGAAGAGTACCAGATACCATAGTCAATGGTAGCTCGAAGGTACCGAAGAATGCGCTTCACCGCCTGGCAGTGAGAAACGCGAGGAGAAGCCTGAAACCGGGCACAAAGACACACAACAAAGTGTATGTCTGGCCTCGAGGCAGTGAGGTACAAGAGAGAGCCTATCATGCTACGATACTCCTTCTGATCAACTGGCTCGCCGTCCTCAACTAGGTCAAGTGTGGCGGATGACGCCATGGGAGTTGACACAGGCTTGCCATCACTCATGTCAAAGCGTCTCAGGAGGTCACGGGTGTACTTGCCTTGATGCAAGAAGGTACCCTCCCGAGTTTGCTTGATTTGGAAGCCAAGAAAGAAGGTCAACTCACCCATCATGCTTATCTCAAACTCGGTGCTCATGACATCCAAGAACTGTGAAACGAGAGCATGAGAAGAGCCGCCAAAGGTGATGTCATCCACATAAATCTGGACGAGCAGAATATCAGTGCCATGCCGGCGGATGAACAAGGTCTTGTCTACTTTACCCATCTCGAAACCATGACTCAATAAGTAGGACATAAGTCTCTCATACCAAGCTCTAGGGGCCTGCTTAAGTCCATACAAAGCTTTGGAAAGCTTGAACACATGGTTTGGGTATTTTGGGTTCTCGAAACCTGGAGGCTGTCGGACATAAACTTTTTCCTCAATAAAGCCATTGAGGAAGGCACTCTTGACATCTATCTGGTAAAGCTTGAAACCCTTAGAAGCTGGAAAGGCCAGCAGGATTCTAATGGCTTCAAGTCTAGCTACAGGGGCAAAGGTCTCCTCAAAATCTAGACCCTCAACCTGGGAGAACCCCTGAGCTACCAGTCTAGCCTTGTTTTGAACAACCACCCCATCCTTACTCTGCTTGTTCTTGAACACCCACTTGGTCCCAATGACATTGTGACCACGTGGGGGCTCAACAAGCGACCAGACCTTGTTCCTCTCGAAATTTTCTAGCTCCTCATGCATGGCATTGACCCAAGACTCGTCAGACAGAGCATGACAAACGTCCTTGGGCTCGAAAGAGGCAACAAAGGCAGAATGGAGACAGAAAAGTGACGTGGCAGACTTTGAGCATGTGACACGCTCAAAGAGGTCTCCAATAATCTGCTCAGAAGGATGGGCTTTTTGGATATGTCTAGGAGGTCCAGGATGAGATGAAGAAGTGGCCTCTACCTCATGAGCAGATGAGGTAGGAACAGAGCCACTAGCTCCAGAAGAAGTAGAAGGCATGGGCTAATCACCTCGAGGTGCGGTGGAGGAAGGCACCTGAAGGGGTGGATGAGGGACTGGATCGGGTAGACAACCCTCATCTCCACCGTCCTCATCATCCACAAAGATGGGCTCGGACTGCTCTAAAGAACCTGAGATATCGGGCCTAGTTTTCGGATTGACCTCGTCGAAGGTCACCTCACAGATCTCTACCATCTTGTTAGACTTGTAGTTCCAGACCCTATAAGCCCGCGACGAAGTCGAGTAACCTAGAAAGATCCCATCACAAGAACGTGACTCGAACTTGTCTAGGTTCCCGGACTTCAGAATAAAACACTTGCAACCAAACACACGAAAATGAGATACACTGGGCTTTCGCCCATATCTCAACTCATAAGAAGTGCGGTGCAAGTGAGCTCGAAGAAAAACTCGATTCGAGACATGGCACGCGGTGGCTATAGCCTCAGCCCAAAACTTCCGCGGTGTAGAGTACTCATCGAGCATCGTCCTGGCCATCTCGACCAGGGTACGGTTCTTCCTCTCCACGACGCCATTTTCCTGTGGGACGTGCGGAGAAGAGAACTGGTGCTCTACACCTGTCTTATCGCAGAACCTTTCAAAGTAGGAATTCTTGAACTCCATGCCATTGTCACTGCGGATCGCTCATAAGGCACCTGGAAGCTCAACAGAAAGCCTACTGAAAAGACCTCAGAAATACGTAAATGTCTCATCCTTCGAGGCTAAGAAAAACACCCAAGCATACCTCGAGAAGTCATCGATCACGACAAGGACATACCACTTCCCTCCTGTTGACTACACTCAAGCTGGTCCAACGGTATCCATATGGAGCAGCTGTCCTGGTGCATCGGTCATAGTAACTGTGACTGGAGGATGGGAAGCGGCAACCATCTTGCCGTGCTGGCAAGGAGCACAAAATAGATCTTTGACTATCTTGAGTTTCGGCAAACCACGAATGAGGTCGTGGCCGCTAACTCGGGTCAAATTGTCAAATCCAATGTGACCAAGTCTCCTATGCTAGAAAGAAAGGCCGCGGGACTCAGAAGCAACTAAACACCTGAGAGGATCACTAGAAGCTCAGAAAAATTAGCACGAAAGATCCTCCCAAAACGAGAAATCCCGCAAACCAGACTACCCGAAGAATCAAGAATTTTGCAAGCGTTTTTTCTTAAAGCTCACTTCGAAACCGTCATCGGTAAGCTGAGAAACAGAAAGCAAATTATACTGCAGCTTACTAACCAAAGCAACATCTTTCAAGATGAAAGAATCATTTACGCCAAGCGCTTTGCACCTTTGGCGATGGCGCGCCCCGATGAAGCATCTCGAAGGTGATCGTCTCATCACCGGAGCACGGGCAAGGGAAGAAAACCAACGGGAGTCTCTGGTCATGTGTCGTGAACACCCGGAGTCTACGAGCCAAACCTTTACCTTCCCTGCCCGGCGAACCTGAGTCAAACAGAGAGTAAAGTCTCAGTACTGGGGTAAATCAAAAGTGATTTTGGTACCCAATACTGAGTAACACGTCCAGCAGATGAAGTAGTCAAACACGATCGACTCTATCTACCCTACGCTCTGTCACTCAAAGAAGCGACGGTCTCGTAGACTGAAGGCATTCTTTGGTCCGGGTCCGATCGCACGGCGAGCGAGTCGGAGCACCGGCAACACGCTGAACACGCCGCGGGTAGTCATCTCGACGAGGAAAACGAGATCTACCCTCAGAACGGCGGAAGTCACGACCAAAGGGAGCATGAGGGCGAATACCAGAAAACTCAGAAAAACCAAGTCCTCGATGCTGCCCAAACCCATCAACAGACGCAACCCTAGACCTCGTGTTGGTCTTAGGTGCACTCAGAGTCTAGGGCTGACCCTGAATATGCCTAAGATCACGAACACGGTCTCTATGCGCAATCTTGGCGCGCCTGAAGCATCGATCGATCAGATGTCCATCCTTCTGACAGAAGGTGCAATGATACTTCACCTTCTGAGAGGTACAAGTAGCATAATGAGACTTCGCCTTCTGAGAGGCCGAAGCTGCAGGTGGAATCACCTTGCTGTCAGAAATCCCTTGGACAAAGCCCGCAGACTTAAATTGAACTTTCTCGGTCCTGGGCTCAGTCTCGATCACACCTGGTGCTATGGGTCTGAGCATGGCAGGTGGATGCTTTGTCATGTCCTCATAGAAATCATATTCTACACCCTGATTAAATCTGCAAATCTTGGATTGGTCTAGAATAAGATTAAGCTTCTTCTTGCCGCCTACAAATCTCTCGAGAGTGTTCATAAGGTACTGACACTCCCGAAAGAGAGAGGTGCAAGAAGAGCAGGGAGAAGAAGAGACAGCAGAAGGTAAGGGAGCAGAAGAAGAACCAACAGTAGAGGAAAGAATGGCTTGTGCACGCACAGCCGACTCTGAGGGGACATTTCTACTACTAGCAGGTTGATTCACGTCACTAGGCGTCTCTACCTTACCCTGGGGCTTCTCCCCCTCACCAGCACACACATCACAACAAGATTGTGGCTTCTCTAGTAAGTCCTTAGTTAGCTTCACACATTTATCATTCAAAACAACGAGTTCAAGTTTTAGTTGAGTACAACTATTGCATGGTGAGTGTTGTAGGGGTGGCCCCCACCTAAACCCAGCAGGCCTGATAGAAGACTATAAAGACCAGAGTAGAACATGTGCAATGACTCAAATACCCCTAGGAGGGATATACAGATGTAAGGGCACGATTGTAAAAGTATACCCCGCATGAATATATATATCAGGATGAGGGGGAAGACACGCCACATCTTCCCACTCCCCACTACCATCTCTCTCTGTTTGGTCTATAACCACAACAGTTGGCGCCGTCCGTGGGGAGGACGAGGACAAGCCTAAAGATCGAAGAAGAAGATGGCACCGATAAAAGCTTCATCGGTGGCGGCTAAGGGAAAGAAGACGGTCGGGTCGGAGCGGCGCGTGAGCACCAGGGCCTCGGTGTCGGCTGCTGCGGGCGCAAGCATCGACGTTCGTGCGACAACGACAATCGACCCGCCATCGCGATTTACCACCACCGACCCGCGCGCGCGACAACGACAACCGACCCCGCCACCGCGACAACGACAACCGACCCCGCCACCACGGATCAGGTGGCTGGGGGCAGCCATGACGGAGCGGTCGGCAGCCTGGGACCTCGGGAGGCGATAGTCACCATACCGACTCGCCCGCCGAGCGGGCCGGTGGCCCCGCCCTCAGCTGCGGTAGGAAGCGCTCTGCTGGCGGCCCTCACCGCGTTCCAGCGGGAGCTCGGAGATCTCCGCGGAGTTGTTCGAGACATGCAGGAGGCCCGGAGCTAGCAGGCCGCACCAGTGGTCACGCCGAAGCCTACGCCGGAGAGGGCGGACAGTCGCGACGCCCCCACATCTAGTCGCGCCCCGCTACGACGCGTCGATCCAGAGTCCCCGCTCTCGGCAGGATTGCAGCAAGCGGAATGGCCCAAAGACTTTAAGTTCCCTAGCGTCATCGAGCCATTCAAAGGCGATACGGATCCCCGCGAGTTCGTACGCGTGTATGAAACCGCCATCGAGGCAGCGGGGGGAGACGATACCACAAAGGCGAAGGGGCTCCCCCTCGCGTTACAGGGAGTGGCGCTTTCCTGGTTCTTTACCATAGAGCCGAACTCCATCTATGCGTGGGAGCAGCTCCGCAACCGCCTCCACAACAACTTCCAGGGAAACTACATCGAGCGGGTCGACGCGGATCAACTCTTGACAGAAGCGTAAACCCTCAGAGAAGCTCCGGGACTACTTCAAGCGCTTCGCGAAGATACGTTGCCAAGTCAAGGACGTGAACGAGACCACCGTCGTCAATGCAGCCATACAAGGCCTCCGCCCGGGTCCGATGGCCGAGTACAATGCGCGAAAGCCAATCAAGACGGTGGCAAAGGTCTTCGACAAGATGGAGCAGTACGCCAGGGCGGAAGAGGACGCCCGGCGGAGGCGGGGTGATGACCCCGATACTAACCAGGCCGATGGATCGACAAGGGTCGAAGAAGATCCGTCCAAGGATGGCTCTTCGAAGGGCAAGTGCAAGCCGGAGTCATCCAAGGATGCGACCGGCCGCGGCGAAGCTCCGCACAAGGAGCCACCCAATAGATCCAAGCGCGGACAGCAGAAGTCGCGTCGAGGCCACTTTGTCTTCGACATCGAGGGCGGCTCCGAAGAAAGCACCTCCGCGGGTCGTGGCAATCGGGGGTGCCGAGGTCGCGGTGGTCGCGGCGCCGGCCGCGGCGCGATAGAGGCCGGGGGACTACGACGGCCGCAGCATGGCTCGTGGTGCGAAGTCCATGGCCGAGGCACCCGACGACACACGCCGTGCGTCTCCATTGCAGCGCTCCGCGAGCGCCGCGAGACAGAACCCGAGGTGCGTCCGCTGTGGTGGCCCGTCCAGCTCCCGTATGAAGCCCCATGCGGTTCGGGGCAAGGGTACAGCCTCGTGAGGCCCCTGCGGATCGAGCTCACGTGCAGCAGCCCCGGGAGGGCCTCTGCAGATTGCGAGCCCCGGAGGCAAGACACCGCAGGGTCATCAACGCCATATCCGGAGGCTCTGCGCTGGAGTTCGCCTCGGACCGCAGCGAAGGCCTATGTTCGAAGGTTACATCACGTGGCGGCGTACCCAGCGCAAGCACCGCGGAGTGGGCACAGCGTGAAGTCACATTCACACCCGAGGATGCCCGAGGCGAGACTTTCTCACCAGACCCCTAATCATCCGGTCATCATCGCGGGATGCGGCGTGGGCGTGCCCTCGTGACGGAGGTAGCTCTGCAAATGTATTATTTGCGCGCGCCTTCGACGAGATGGCTATCCTCGGCCGCCTAGGGCCTTCGGAGTTCCCCGCAAGGCTTGGGGACAGCCCTACGCGCTTGGCGATATGCCTCCAAGTTTCGTTCGGTCAAGATGACAATGCGCGGGCGAAGATGCTACCTTCGACGTGGTCGACCTCCGCACCCTACAATGCCATACTAGGCGCCCAATCCTCAACTCCTTGGTAGCGATGCGTACCACGGCTATCTATGCATGAAGATTCCGGGGTCGCGGGCTATCATTACCATCCGTGGCGACCAAGATATGGCCCGGTACATCGAACCAGTACTGTATCCGCGTCGCGGCTCAACGACACTCTTAGGGTCGGCATCGCAGAGCGGAGGTCCGCGGCATCATTCGGGCACTGGCGGGCCTGCGCAGATAGCCTAACCACCGAGGCTCCACCGCGCCGAGGACAAACGGTTAGTCTATCCTCTTTTGTAATTGCTCACCCGCGCAAACGGAAGCCAATAAAGTCCATCGCTTGTCGCTTGTCGATTGATCGTTATACATCAAGATGCGATGAAGGGCGCGCGGAGGCCGGCCTCGCGCGTGCTCGGCGCCAAACCAAAGACGCGCTTCGCGTGTGCACTCGCCGTAGCTCGGGTACGGATCGAGTATAATCGAAGTCGCGCGTCCGTGTGTGCACTCGCCATAGCCAAAGGTGACGGGCTGAGTATAAACCAAAGATGCACGCTTCGCGTGTGCACTCGCCGTAGCTCGGGTACGGATCGAGTATAATCGAAGTCGCGACGTCCGCGTGTGCACTCGCCGTAGCCAAAGGTGACGGGCTGAGTATAAACCAAAGACGACGCCGCTCGCGTGTGCACTCGCCGTAGCTCGTACGGGACTAAGTATAATCGGTCGCGCGTCCGCGTGTGCACTCGCCGTAGCCAAAGGTGACGGGCTGAGTATAAACCAAAGACGCTGCGCTCGCGTGTGCACTCGCCGTAGCTCGGGTACGGATGAGTATAATCGAAGTCGCACGTCCGCGTGTGCACTCGCCGTAGACAAAGGTGACGGGGCCGAGTATAAACCAAAGACGTGCGGGGGGACGCCTTCGCACGCACTCTGCGGAGTATAAATAAGACGTGACATTGAGGTTCACCTCCGCACGCGCCAGTCTATGGACTCTAAAAAAGACGTGACGTTGAGGTTCACCTCCGCACGCGCCAGTCTACGGACTCTAAAAAAGGCGTGACGTCGAGGTTCACCTCCGCACGCGCCAGTCTACGAACTCTAAAAAAGACGTGACGTCGAGGTTCACCTCCGCACGCACCAGTCTACGGACTCTAAAAAAGACGTGACGTCGAGGTTCACCTCCGCACGCGCGAGTCCACAGACTATAAAAAAGACGCGGATGTTCTCCCTGCACACTCTACGGAGTCTAAACAAGACGCGAATTCCACGCACGCCAGGGACCTCGTCCCTGTGCGTACTCCCCGGAGTCTAAATAAGACGTGGACGTTGATCCCGCGCACTCTACGGAGCATAAAAAAGACGCGGATGGTCTCTCTGCGCACTCTAGGGAGTCTAAACAAGACGCGAATTCCGCGCACGCCAGGGACCTCGTCCCTGTGCGTACTCCCCGGAGTCTAAATAAGACGTGGACGTTGATCCCGCGCACTCTACGGAGTATAAAAAGGACGCAGATGTTCTCCCTGCGCACTCTACGGAGTCTAAACAAGACGCGAACTCCGCGCACGCCAGGGACCTCGTCCCTGTGCGTACTCTCCGGAGTTTAAATAAGACGCGGACGCTGATCCCGAGCACTCTACGGAGTATAAAAAAGACGCGGATGTTCTCCCTGTGCACTCTACGGAGTCTAAACAAGACGCGAACTCCGCGCACGCCAGGGACCTCGTCCCTGTGCGTACTCCCCGGAGTTTAAATAAGACGCGGACGCTGATCCCGCGCACTCTACGGAGTATAAACAAGACGCGGATGTTCTCCCTGCGCACTCTACTGAGTCTAAATAAAGTGCGGGTGCCCTCCGCGCGCTCGGCGGAGCGGGGACACGGTTATTAATCGCGCACCCCGCCGAGCCGGAGGGCGCACACAGCGCACTAGAGGCTGCTCCCACGAGCGATGCCCGAAGGGGATGACGCGCGAAGTACACCAGAGGCTACCCCCGCCGCGAGGGGCAGGAGGGCGCAGCGTGCACACACCTTCGCCTTCACGCGTGCCAATCTAGGGACTAGGAAAGGACACAATCCTACCAGGCAGCCAACACGTCCACCTCGGCTGGGCGGACGGAGCCCCCCGCGCAGCTGCTTCGCCAGCGGCGCACTTCCAGCGAAGAGACCTCGCCCCCGCGCAGAGTGTGGCATATTAGTGAACCCGAGAGGGAAGCTTGCAGCGCATATCCCGAGACACCGGAGAATCTTATGTATATTGGAAAAATCACGAACGTACAAAGGCCCGGCGGCATCCCTGTGGCGATAGGCCTCTACTCCGCGGACTCGTCCTTAACACGCGCCAAAGCCGGGGACCCGCCTGAAGAGGGTCGGCCTGCCCAAAAGTTCAATGAATTCTCGGCCCTTTGCCAGCGTCGCAGCCGCCGCCGGGTTGCAAGGCCAGACGCAAGCAGGCGCCCCCAGCAAGGAAGCTGCTTGGGACACAAGTCAAAGCCAGCTCGTGAGGCAAGGGTGCACTGTTCATTCAACAAAGGGATGGACATTACAACGCACGCCCGAACCTAGCTACTTCGGCCTCGCACCTGTGAGCCTTCGGCAGATTCGGAGGCCCCGACGTCGCCCTCGTCGCGCCGCGGGACTTCGTCCAGAAATTGGCGGAGACTCCCCTTCCGGAGCTCAACCTGCGCGGCGGCCACTCCGACGTAGTCCCAGATCCGCTCGTAGAAGTATTTGACGATGCTGCGGACGGCGCGGACCTCGCCGACATCACACCGCCCCGCCGGCATCTCGATTGAGGATCTTCCAGCCCGCGATGTGTGCAGCCGCGGTGCCGTGGGAGCGCGCAGACCATGCACGCCGCCACATAGGCGCGAGTGGTCACCGGCGACGCGTCGCGGCACGCGCGCGCGGCGGCATCCTTAATCCAGCGAAGGGTCCGCGGCAGCTCCTCCGGGCCGAAGGTGTGGCTCGGCACTTTTGCCACGAGCCCCTCGAGATGGCTCTCCAGCGCTTGTAGGGCGTCCCATGCAACCACCGAAGCCTCATCTGCGTTCGGTTCCGCTCCGCCGACTAAGGCAAGTTCGCCTTTCTCCTTTTCTAGCGGCGACTTCTCGCAGAAGCCGCCCGCTCCTCTGCGAACTCTCGCGCGCGCTCGATAGCCGACTGGCCGACGCAGATGCTCCCAGCGTCGCTTTGCTACGGCGCACTCCGCTTCTAGCCGCGGTGCGAGCATCTTGGGCAGCGCGGTCTCTGCGGCCAGCGCGCTGCTCCTCGGCGACCGCAGCCTATCTTCCAGCGCCTTTGCGCTGAGTATAAGCCGCTCTGCGGGCCTCGCCCAAAGACCAGCGTCTGCAGCGCAAAAAAAAAAAAGAATGGCGGTTCAGCAAGCTCGGCGTGATTGAGCATGGTCATTTAGGCATGTACTTACCCGCACCCCCGACACCTCGAAGGCCTCCCCGAGACGGTCCACCCCGTACAAGGCAATGCCTGCTGCCTGACGCTGGTGGCCGCGTCATCCACGATGCCGTGCCACGCCCTTAGCATCTCCGGCGGGGGAACGAAGTCCGCAGGGCCGGGGCGCACGGTGTTCGCCCCAGCAACACCAGAACCTCCATGCTCCAGCAGAAGCTCCTCCTCCGGAATAAGTGGCGCTGCAGGTAAGGGTGCACGTGAGCACACCACAGGGCGCACCAGAAAACATACCCGGATAAATCAACTTACCTTCAGTGATGGCCGGAGGACCGTAGGGGCGGCGGTTCCGCGAGCAGCGAGGCCTCCGCGGTTGAGGTCGCCGCAGCCGCTCGGCAGGTGGACGGCGTGGCACGAAGCGGCGGGGGAAGGCGCCGCGGGACCTCGGCGCGGCGTCACAATCCCACAAGCTCCCGACGCCGTCACCACGGTGAACCCCTCGACGCTCGCCGAGCCAAGGCCGCAAGCATGGCCGCTTGGCGGAGCGGTGCCGCGGCCCGCCTCGGTAGCCGCTGCGGGAGTAGCTCCCGTGGATGCCGCACCAGGGGACGAAGGCCCTGTGGTGGTAGCCTCCACGAGCGGCATCTCGGTTTCGGCTACCGCCGTTGGCGGAGGCCCAGCCTCGTGAGCCTCCGAAGGGGAGGCCGAGCGCTGCATCTCCGATGTCACAGCAATCACGACCGAAGATTGCGCCTCCGGTGTCGCAGCGGCCAGGGCCGCAGGCCGCCCCTCCGGCGTCGTAATGGTCGGTGCAGAAGGCTGCGCCTCCGGCGGCGCGGCGACCGCAATCGGAGACGTGACCACAGCCGTCGCCCCTGCTTCGGCGTCGCTGCCCGGCTCGGATCCTGTCTCGACGACCTCCGGGGGCGGTGAAATTTCCTCCCTCCGGCCGGCTGCCGCAAGCCCGCCGTCCAGGGTGCCCCTTGACGACTCTTCGCCCCCGGCGTCCTCAGCCTCCAGGTCCGAGTTGGCGTATTTTGCCGAGTCCGACCCCGCGTCGACTGCGCTGGCGGCAGCAGCAGGGGCGGCTGCTACACCAAGCACGGCAGACGCTTTGCCTCGGCCCCTCTTGCAAGACGGCGCCTTCGTCTTGGCGGCACCGACATCCCGAGGTTGCGAAGACAGGCGAGGGCGATCCGGCACGGCAAGACCCAGGGCCTCGCACGCGCGGTTTATCCGCCCCAGCCCCGTCGCCGCGGTCGATGACGTGCGCTACTCATGCTCCCTGCCGGTGTACGACCCGAGGAACACGCGCGCAAGCCGCTCGGCGTTCTCTAGACTAATCTCTAAGTCCAAGCAAATGGAAAAGGGGGGTGAATACATAGTGTACTCCGCGAGAACAAGAAAGAGGCGATCGGCACTTACGAGGATCGGTGGGCGCCGGCAGTACGCAGACCGACGGCTCAACGTTGTCCTCCCGATGCCTCTCAGCGGCAAGGCGCCAACTGCTCGCAAGCGGCGCCACGCCATACATCACGAACTCTTCGGCGAGATCGCGCATGTTGAAGTGGGCCGCCAAGCCTACAAGTCGCTGGGCCCTCCGCCTGTCCTCGTCGTCCAGGGTCCGGCCGGGCGAGGTGTTGAAGGCGAGCGGCCGTCCCGTACACTCGAGGCCGCTCCCGCTCTGTACACGGTGGTAGAACCACCGCTTCATCCAGTGGGACTCCCACTTCCCACGGGTGGAGTTCGCAGGGAAAAGCTTGGCACAACCCGAACGAAGAACGAAGCTGACACTGCCGAAGTTCGACAGCGTCCCATCCTTCCGATCCTTGGGCTGGAACCGTGCCTCGTGCAAGTAGGCAAATAGAGAAGAGCTGGGCCAGCACGCTCCCGAGCGTAAAGCCCACCAGATACGGCGAGCCGAACCACGGCGCCGAGTCACCGCGCCGGCTCGGCTCGCCCGCAAAGACGCCCCCACAATCACTGCCGCCGGGATGCGGAGCCCTGCGTCTAGGAAGGCGACGAACACAATAGCCTCCGACGGTTCAGGGTGTGGTTCCGTCTCGTCGACGGAAGGTAATCGCACCGCCTGGCGATCAGATAGCTTCCCCTCACGCAGCAACCCTTGGATCGTCTTCTCGGTCACAAGTGAGCGGCCCAGCTCGCCGGAAAACGAGCGCCCCTTCTCCGCCGCTAGCCACCGCCGGATCGCGTTCGCCGAGCGAATACTTCACCTCCAGCCGCGATGACCGCCGACGAACGTTGCCACCGCTCGCTGCTGGGCTAGGGTTGCCGCCAGACGTCATCACTTCTCGCGGAAGAAACAGGGCCGCCGCAACAGATTGGAGAAAAGGGCGTAGAGGCCGATGCGGGCGAAAGGAGAGCGCAGAAGCACGGGGGCACGGTCACGGGGGTCGTCTTAAGCCACCTTACCCCTGGGGCCGCCTTCGAAGCGTCGCGACGGTCCGTGCACCAAAGCGACCGCAATAGTACAGAAGCCCGTCTCACACGATTCCCCAAACCGAAGCCGGGGCGTCGTGGCAGTACACGTGGTACGCGACCGCAGAACCAAGGACAGTCAATGCAAGCGGTTGCGGTCACACAATCCCTGGCATACCGTGGTGCCCCCAATTATGAGCCGCCGCGTGCTCCACCCACGGGACGGCACAGTACGACGCGGTGACCCGCCTTTTGGCAGGACATGCGTCGGCGCAGCGCAGCGCGCTCTGCTTCGACGTGGCGCCAGCTCCGCGGCCACCCGTTCGAAGGGTAGGGGACGGAGCGCGCGCGCGCCTCTACTTCGACTTGGGAGTCAGCTCCGCTGCCACCCATTCGAAGGGTAGGGGACGGAGCGCGCGCGCGCCTCTACTTCGACGTAGGTGCCAGCTCCGCGGCCACCCGTTCGAAGGGTAGGGGACGGAGCGCGCGCGCGCCTCTACTTCGACTTGGGCGTTAGCTCCGCTGCCACCCGTTCGAAGGGTAGGGGACGGAGCGCGCGCGCGCCTCCATTTTGGCTAGGCACCAACTCACGCCAATTCCGCTGCATCGACTTCGGCACACTACCACGGGCGAGCCTCTACTTTGGCAGAGATACTTTGCCACCCGCCTCGACCCGACGCTGAGCCACGACGGCAAACCGCCATGGCTTAGGCGACCCCGACGGCAGCTTCGGCATGATCTCTGCCCCCGTGGGGAAAGGGGCCGGCGGCCGTGCCGACGGCAAAACCTGCGCGGACAGCCTCAGGTCCCGCAAAGTTTGCCTCGGTCTTCCTTAACAGACCACCTACAGCGCACCAATGTTTTCCCCAAACGGTGCGGACGGCCTCCATCAGGAGAGCCGATCAGATGGTCTGTCAGAAGAACAAGGCAAACCTTGCCGTCAGATGCGTAAATGCGCGCGAGGGCAGCGAGCGCGGTACAAGGTCAATTTGCGGCAAGCACGGACTGCTATCGTAAACAGATGTGAAGTCACCACACCAAAAATCCTCGCTCCTACAAACAACATGATGACTTCATATCTTTCTCACGGAGCGGTCGGCCCCGCCATTTCCACACCAAGTCGTGAAGTATTCCCACAAGTAGGGCATACTTTTGTTCTGGCCTTCGCTGACATTAGCGCCGATCGACGCAGTCATCAAACGCAGATGAACAAAAGTTTGGCCTACATATGAGAAGTTTACCATGAACAAAGTGCGGGGCGCGCAGCAAAGGATGTCCAGGAGCGCCCCAACGCCAACATATTTATACCAAGCTTTACCAGCGAGGAGTCGCCAACGTGCGAGGACGCCAATTGGCGGCATGCCAACCGCCGGAAGCACAAACGAGGGTGTCGGGCGGTTCACCTACCAGTGGTGCGTAAACGACCGCCCGCACTCCATCGCACGCGCACCGAACCGCCGCATGCTCCACTCACGAGGAGGCGCAATACACAAGGCGACAACCCGCCCGCATGCCAACCGCCATTAAAGCACACTACCCGTCCACACGGTCACGCCGGCTTCCAAGTGGCGGGGCCAGCAGCGGCGCACTCTACCTCGACTTAGGCGCCAGCCGCGCCACCCGCTCAAGGGTAGGGGACGGAGCGCGCGCGCCTCGCCGACTTGGGCGCCACTGCGCCACCCGCTCGAAGGTAGGGGACGAGCGCGCGCTTCTACATCGACAGGCGCCAGCTCGCGCCACCCGCTCGAAGGGTAGGGGCGAGCGCGCGCTTCACTTTGACTTGGGCGCCACCGCGCCACCCGCTCGAAGGGTAGGGGCGGGCGCGCGCCATTTCTCCGGCAGGCGCCACTTCACCGCCACCCGCTCGAGGGTAGGGGCGGGAGCGCGCGCTCTCGCGGCAGGCGCGGCCGCGCCACCCGCTCGAAGGGTAGGGGACGGAGCGCGCGCGCCTCTACTCGGCAGGCGCCGGCCAGCGCCACCCGCTCGAAGGGCGGGGCGGAGCGCGCGCCTCGCCGACTTGGGCGCCAACTCCGCTGCCACCCGCTCAAGGTAGGGGACGGGCGCGCGCCACGCCGACTTGGGCGCCGGCCGCGCCACCCTTCGAGGGTAGGGGACGAGCGCGCGCGCTTCTCTGCTTGCAGGCGCCACCGCCGCGCCACCCGCTCAAGGGTAGGGGCGGAGCGCGCGCCTCTACTCGGCAGGCGCCAGCCAGCGCCACCCGCTCAAGGGCGAGGGACGGAGCGCGCGCGCCTCTCGCCGACTTGGGCGCCAGCCCGCGCCACCCGTTCGAAGGGTAGGGGATGGAGGGCGCGCGCCTCGCCGACTTGGGCGCCAGCCGCGCCACCCGCTCAAGGGTAGGGGACGGAGCGCGCGCCTCTTTCCGGCAGGCGCCCGGCCGCGCCACCCGCTCAAGGGTAGGGGCGGGCGCGCGTGACCACTTCGACATCACCGCGGCTTCCGCTCACAGCGCCCGGTGCGTTAAGATTATGCAAAACCGGAGAGGTTCACAGGCCGCAGGGACGGAGGGGGCCAAAGGACTCGGCAACATGGCTTCGGCCCGGTGAAGCCCTTCACCATGAGAGGATCCTGTTGTAGGGGTGGCCCCCACCTAAACCCAGTAGGCCTGATAGAAGACTATAAAACCAGAGTAGAACATGTGCAATGACTCAAATACCCCTAGGAGGGATATACAGATGTAAGGGCACGATTGTAAAAGTATACCCCGCATGAATATATATATCAGGATGAGGGGGAAGACACGCCACATCTTCCCACTCCCCACTACCATCTCTCTCTGTTTGGTCTATAACCACAACAGTGAGCTAACAGGATCCTTAGTCGCATACTGAGCCATTTTCTTGTTGTTGTCAATCATTTCTTGAAACTGTTTGGAAACAGATTCAAGTTCAGCAGTTAATCTAGGACAGTTCAAGCATGAAGCAGCTGGCTCAAGCAACCAAGCATACAACTCAGAAATTTTATGATCTGCCCATTTTAGGTTCATCTTCAAATTATTACAACTTTCACAAGTCTCGGGCAGATCAAGGAGCACGATATAAAGACCTCTAAAAGCATTGTCCTTATCCTCACATGAGGTGCAAGAAGTAGTCTCAACAATAGTAGGTGAAGCAACAGTTATCCTACTCATCTCTAACTCAGCAAGCAGACTAACATTCTCCACCTTAATGATGTCAAGCTCAGAAGACAGACTAGCATGAGAGGTCCTTAATTTCTCCATGTCACCAAGCAAGGCACAGCATGTATCACAGTTGTCACGGGAGGGAGCAAATGTAAGTGAAGTAAGCTCCCGTGATAAGCTCTCTACTTCCTTCTCTAACTCGGTACACCTAGCCCTAGCTCTAGCATGAAATCCACCTAGCTTAAGAAAAGCATGATTAAGTTGATCGTAGGTGGGGCATACCTCGTCCGAGTCGAGATGCACACTCATTGTCGCTCGATTCGCCCTCAAGGGCCATGAAGCACATGCCGGAGAAATCGTCGCCGCTCTTGGGTTCTTGGTCACCCGTCCTGTCGTCGTCGCTCCATCCCTCCACCTCGCTGAGGTCGAGGTTGTCGAAAGCGGTGAGGATGCGGTGGAAGAGCTTCTTGGCCTTCCCAAAGTCGCAGAACTTCTTCTTGCCTTGAGGGTGCGCTGGAGGCTTCTTGTTGCGGTTCTTGTCGGTGTAGTCGTTCTTGCCCGAACCGCCGTAGTCGTTCTTGCCCTTCTCCAGCTTGGGGCAGTTTGCTCAAATGTGGTTGGGGCCACCACACTCTTGTAAGCATGGGAAAACTTCCGAGCTAGGAGGGCCAGCTGCTTATCCTCAAGCTGCTCTAACTGATCATCAGTTACGTCACAGAGAGTAGCGAGAGAGAAACCACAAAGCGAATCGGAAGAAGAAAGACCTGAAGCCGAACTGGGATCGGTGACTAGAGTCATCGACTGTGACATTGACTTGCGAGAGACAATGTCAATCTCGTGAGTCTTGAGGCGCGAGTACAGCGCATCAAGAGTCAAAGTCGAGAGGTCCATGGTGTCCTTGATGGTAGTCACCTTCATCTCCCAAACCCGCAAATCGAGAGCCGCGAGCATTTGACGAGCGTTATCCGAGTCGGGGTATGTGAGACCGACTGCTCGGAGGTTGCTCAAGATCTTGTGGAAGCGCGCAAAGCACTCATCTAAGGACTCACCAGCGAGCATTTCAAACTTGTTGTAATCTCCATCAAAGACGGGCGGCTTGGTGGAATACTTGTCCGTCGCCATGGCTCTTAGAGACAGGTTAAGATCTATTGAGAAGAGCTAACCGGCTCTGATACCAATTGTTGGATCGAAAACGGCGACTCGGGACAGCTCACTGAAGAAAGAGACCATGAAAAAATCGGCAAGGAAAACATGACTTTACTTTTTAGTCCGGCTGTCAACGAGAAGGCATGAAGACTTGGAATAGTTAATTGTTCACCAAATTTTTGCTGTGAACCAAGTTCTTTAGGGAACAGCAGAGAAACAAATATTCAACGAAGAGCACAAAACTGCAGACTAACTAGCAATTGAAACCGAACCAACAAGAAGGAAAAAAATCAACCGAGCAGCACAAACTGAGCCAAAAACAGAGAGAACACAAGGAAGCAAACAATCTAAAAGATCAGAACATCTCAACCAAAATCCTTCTTATATTGAGGCATAGAGAGGAATGATTACAAGGTTTTGATACAATCAACTCACACTCACTCTCTCAAGCCATCTCTCTAAAATCCCAATGGAGAGCCAATGCACTAAAAAACCCTCATTTTCATGCATGGAGAGAACCACATAAAGCCCTAACTCTTACACCCATTCTCTCAATTTCAGCACAACCTCTCCCTCTCCTTTTATAGCCTCCCACTAATGGGTTTGCACATGCTTTACCCATTAGGTCACCACCTACTCGATGCTTTATCCAAACCCGTTTCCTTTAGTGCAGCTTTGCGTTTTACCGAACGCGCCCGCGCGCACCTTCCAGGAAGCTTCCTCCTTTCTTGCCTTGCAAGCCTCGCAGCCACCTCGAGCCCTCGCCGTCTTCGACACCTCCCGACTGTTCTGACCTCAGCGCCACCTGCATCTAGTCCGGTCACCCGTGCCTCGCCACGACTCCGCCTCGATGTCCTGCAGCCATCACAAATAAGAAACAAATCAAATAGCACCGCTCGATACATGTAAGCATAAATGCATTGATGAAATAGCCCAAACCTGACAAGTAGACATAATATGCAACATAACTATTTTGACCAGGTTTGACCAAGTTCGACCGAGCCCGATTGCACCACGCAACGACATGGTCCGAACCAACCAAATCAAACTTGACTTCCCTAAACCGATGTCAATTACTCATCACACACGGGATGACCTCCAGATGGTCTCTCATATACGATCAGAGATACGGTCATACTGTTCCAAACACCTTCAAGTCAATCGAACAGCTACAAGCGTCTTCAACCAATCCAATGGTTGGATTGTTCGGCCTGGTCTGAATGTAACTATCAATATCAACCATCCAAAGTTGATCGAACGATGCAGAAGGGCGAATGTTAGGAGTGGTCCGAACGTCACCGTCGCTATCGACCGTCCAAAACCAATCGAATGTCATAGAATGAACAAACGTTTGGAGTAGTTCGAACATCTCCAAGGCGATCAGGCGGTCCATTGAAAATCATATGGTATGACTCATTTAGAGTGGGCCGAACATTTCCAAGGTGATCAGGCGGTCCATGGAAGATCGGATGGCACGATCATTCGAAGTGGTCCAAACGTCTCTGAAGTATTGGAGCGTCCAACACTGATTGGATGGCTTAGACAGTCAAAACCATTCGGACTGGTCTGAACATTCTGAAGGTCTTGCGAGCACCCGATGTGGATCAGACGGTCCTGAACTCATCTAAGATCGATTAGATCGATCCGAAGGTAGTTTTTGATACCAGTGGGAATCGTTTGATTGTTTGGAGCATCTTTGTGAATTCGATTGTTCTTGTGGTTGATTTGACATGGCAATGAGGACTTAAACGTGTCTTCCCTTGCTTGACTCTAAGTATTTCTTCACCATTAGCTTCTCCACCATGGATCCAATTTCAAAAGCTTCACATCGTTCAAACCTGAGAACGCACAACATATTGAAATAAGGTAGTATCTAATTCTCATGTAAATTATAACCAAATTCAATTAGGAGCAAATTCACATGTTGATTAATTTATTTAGCTCATGCTCGTGTAATCTGTCCAATTGGTGTCTTCGGGATGTCCTTATCATCTCCTCCCTGTCATTTTCCCTTCGCTCAAACTTCGTTTGGACCCAGTCTATATCCTACATACACTAAATCTTGTCTCTTCTCACAAACTTAATGATAATAAAATTTAATTGATTTCATTCATATTTATTTGGATTCGGTTGTTTATCACGTGACTAGAATTTGGAGTCACGAAGGGGCAAAAGATCGAGTGAGATCAAGATTGAGATAAAGACCAAAGAGTTTCAAGATCATTGAGTGAGAAGACTTTGAGCAAGATCAAGGCTTCAGTAAATTGAGCGAGGTAAGTCAACATTTTTATCATATTTCACCTACCTTTTTTAATGCAAAGTATATTGTGTTATATTATTAAATGGCATGCTTATTTTATTAAACAAATTACATTATTGCTAGTTAGTAGTTAACACCATATTAATAATTGTGCTAGTAAATTTCATTTATTGACTTTGGACATAATCCCTTATTACCTCAGAATTAATGGTACACATACTAGCTGATAAGTCTGTATCTAATTGCTATGCTTAGACTTACTTAGATACAATGGGCATTAATTTGTCTTGGCACCATTTCAAATATGGAAACTTGGTTTAGGCAGCCTCTAGAGGGATGTGGTTGGTATTCGAACTAGAAAGGATAGTTTAGAATCCAAAACCCTATACTTGCTTCGTACATTGGCGGATGGTAAGTGGGGATTTGTGTGGTTGGAGCACAAGTGTGATTTGTGACAGAACCACCCCCAATAACCTTAAGGACTGAATCTTATGGTGACCTCTCAATGTAAAATAGTGTGACCACAAGTTTATAATAGGTACGACCTAGCTAATTAATTTTTATTGACCCAATGTTGGATGCACCATCCGGTTGAACGTAGGATGAATGCTGGAAGAAGCCCCCTGTGTGGTGCAAGAGGGGGCCTCTGGAGCAGGTGGAAAGAACTCCACGGTGGTCAAAACTTTTGCGGGTGCACCCACATTGGGAAGATTCATTGTAAAGGCCTTGTGGTGACCATCTGAACCTCACGCCAAAGGCAGTGTGGTGGCAGAATAAGTTGGGCATCTCTTGTGGGTAAAGTGTGTGACCTTTGCAGAGTGAAAATTATTCGAACAGCCATACCCATGGTCAAGGGTGGACATGAAAATTTACTTGAGTTAGTGTCTATTTTACAAAAGAATCTTTGTGGTTAGGATGAAAAACAGGAGAATGGTTAGAACCCTGACTTTGATTTCCCCTAGATGGACAGAACCTAGTAAATATAATTGGTGGATAGAATCCTAATAATATAAATAGTATATGGTGGATAAAATCATGCTCTGTAAAAGGTGGATGGAACCTTCGCTACAATTATTATTGCATACTGTTACATTATTTAAAACACAGTTTAGTTAAAATGTTAAGTCACAGACTTTCTACTTATTGTATTTCAATTGTAGCTTCCTACAAATAAAAGAACCTCACGTCTCTATTTCCCAACCTTGCATCTATTATAATTGCATTCGATGTGGTGGCTTGCTGAGTACATTTGTACTCACTGTTGCTAAATTAAATATCATTCAGTAAGTAAGAAGTACTCACTGTTGCTTAATTAAATATCATTTAGTAAGTAAAACGGAGATAGATAAGCCCTGTGGTCGTCTAAAGGAGTTGACAAGATTAAAAGATGAAGAGGCCAATAACTAGATCACGAGCCCCAGTCAAATGCTTATGAGCATATCCTGAGAGTCATACCTGCGTGACATTTCCATTTTCGCTACTCCTCTTTAAAGATTTCGGACTGATCGGCCCATGTGTAAGTCTATTATTATATTAATTTTGCTTTTTATGAGATATGTATCTAATGTTTAACAATGTATCTATGTACATTATCTACTGGTATAAAAAATAGTTGCACTATCTACTAATACAGAAAATAGTACTATAAAATCATAGAGGATTTCAGATTACGAATAAAGGGTACGACATGCACTACCTAACGTGCATTATGCACGTCGTTTTGCTGCCAGCTCCATTTGGATCGGGGACCCTCGGATATTATTCCATAATAATGCAAGGGTAACTTATTAATTACCTACTTGGACGCAAGTTAAGTGGATAATAAACTGTACTTTCAAATTTCCCCCGCATATTGCACCAATTATACAAATTGATATATACACTCCCTTCGGTTCGCTGTAGGATACAAACTCCATTTGTGAATATTTGGATTGGTCAAAAAAAAGGGAGAGTAAATTTAGCAAAACTACATGTATTTTGTCATATCTAAAGAAAAAAATTACATATTAAAGAATCAATTCCAGCAAGCTACAGATTTTATTCCAATTCGTTGCGCTAAGATACAAATTTGACCGGGCCATCAGGACATGCAAACGGGTGGGGTTCACCCCAGCCTCGCAACCAGGAACTGCGTGGGATGGAACGGGACTAGGTGAGGCTGTAAGGTGGGCCCAAGCTGTCAAGTTCTATTGCATACAACGAGCTGGCACAAACCTGTAGCTCAGGACAATAAAATGGTATAAGATTTATTGCTTCCTGAAATTGATTCTTAAATCTGTAGTCTTTCATAGTGTTAAAAAAAGTATTTGTAATTTTGTGAAATTTACTTCAAAGTTTACCTAGTACATAATATAACTTTATTTTTATATAAATAAATATATAATGAGTAGTGCTTCCATGATATTCCAAAAAAAGTGGAAATGTTGAAGCATCGTTGTTAGTACTACGTGGGGCAGTGGATGGATGCAAATGAGAACCTAAATATACTTTAAAATTTGTGATTTCAATGTTTGGAAGAGCATTAAAACATCTCTCGTGTATAACAATACATAATTAAGAATGGCCAAAAATTGATCTCAGAAATTGTAAAATTTTAAAAGTCAAAAGCCACATTTTTTACCAGAACTATAAATACAGTTATAGGCTTGGAATAAACCTACATGTATAATATCCCTGTCCAAAAAAATGAATAATCTCTTATTTTCTAGAAATATAATTAAGAATGGTTTCAGTGTGTCCAACTAATCAAGGGTCTGTTTGATATGGCTACGGCTTATGGCAAAAACTAATGAAGTTACATGTTTTGTCGTAAAAAGAAAACCTCCTCTTACTTCAAAACATGCAACCAACGAATCCCACATTAAATAAATGTATCAGATATAGGCCCTTTTCAAAAGTGTTGTGGCTTTTGACTTTGGGTTTTTGGTTGTGACTTTTGGCTGCGGTTTATGGCTTTTAGCTGATTACGAGAGAGGTTAAGGGAGTAAGGGGTACTCACATTGAGAAGCCACTCGTTAAAAGTGGTTCCTGTAGTGACTCCTGCAAACAAATTATAGAAACCACATTAAGAAGCAACTCTGTTCAAAAGCCGATTTCTAAAAGCTAAAAGCCAGCAATTGTTTGGAATATACTTGTATATAAGGCTTTCTAGCACAATTGCTAAAGTATTCAAAAAATATATTTTATGTTAGGGGTGCAATCGGAGCGGATACGGACAAATATCGCTCATCCTATATCCTATTCCATATTTTTTTTTCTAAGAGTCTGAGTCAGACATGGATAATGTCGGATATCCATTTCTCTATTCCGTATTTGTTCCATAAGCCTTCAGACGGTCAGTCAGACAGAAATTGTCTGTGTATTTTGCACCCCTACACAGGACATTGGACAGCAGGGTGCAATTAGAGTGAATACGGAGAGACTAATCACTAAGATATCGAAGGAAGAGCACTCAGTATTCCCTGCCTATTTAGATGCAGCAATCCGCCTATATGTTATCTTGTTCCTGAGTGGAGTCACAACAAAATTCCTTATATCACTTGGCATACAGATATATACAGACGGATATCACTCATCCCATATCCAATTCCGCATTTTTTCCTCGGAGTCAGATATAAATAATACTGGATACCCATTTACCCCTCCCATATTCGCTCCACAAGCCATCGGTCAGTCGGTCGGATGAAAATTATCCACTCTGTTTGCACCACTATTTCATCTATCTTGGGATTTGAATATGCAAATCTAGACCATCCATGTAAATTGCATTATTCTAGGATCACGTTAATACATACAATGGCAACATCGGTGAATACAGTGATAAATAACTAAGTAATGAGTTTTGACATTATGGTCAAGTATATAATTATTTAACCATGTAGGACTTAAGAACTAAATAAAAGAAACAATAGTGGAAAGCGAAAGAAACTCCAAGCAGTTACCCACCTTATGCCATAGGCAATCGACTCAGGTACGATACCTAGCGATCAAGTTCTTGCAACTGAGTTATGATTATACCAAGATGAGTACACAGAGTACTTAACAAGTTGTGCACACGGAATGTATTATATAGATGTAAGGTTTATTACAAAGAAAATGGCATACACGGCGTATTTTGCAAAAAGAAGAATTTGTATTTAAATATAGTAAATATATTAAAAGAGCTATTTGTATCAACAATAATAAGTAATGAGAGTAAAACTTTGCTTCACATAGCCCATCCATTTGGCTCACATAGCTTTTCTTTCCGGGTTTTGTTTTTTTTATAAAATTTACCTTTTGTGTGAAATCCCTAAGCATGTTCATGACCGCAGACATGGTTATTTGATAGTTTTCATAACACACTACAAACGTTGTCCAGATTTTCCTACATGATATGATCAACTTGTACTAACTGCTCACACGCTTCCTTACGCATGCGACTAAGAAGATCATAACAAAGCTTTTTAGAAACTTCATCCTAGCTTTGACCCCTCCTATCAAGCTTGAACCCGGTAACCTCACCCCAAGTAATGTGAGTAGGTTTGGAGCTCAACAGTGAATTTGAGGGTGGGAGTCGTCCATGATGTAGCCCTTATAAGCAACTATACCCTCCACCCTTTGCACAAAGCCTAACCGACAACCTAAGGTACAAATGAGTATGTGGTTACAAAGTTAGGCCCTTCCCATAGAGTATGTGGTTATACAAGGAGGCTCAGTTTAATGATGCACAAAGTTAAGTGCTTAATGGACCAGGGCGATAGTATGCAATCTCACTAAGGCTACACAAAGAGTTCACATAACATAGTCACACAATACTTTCAATCGCCTTAGTCTAAATCATTTATCCACCAATTGATTTTAAAGTGCAACATATGCCATCAAAGATAATACACAGTGCACACAATTGTTCGCAAAGCAGTTCCATATATCATTAGTTAGGTGTAACTTGGTATTTCCAAAATGATGCCTATAACCCACTATGGCTAAGGAAGACTAAATCAACCCATGTTGGTGCTATAATAGTAACTAACAATTATTAAACCATCATAGGGTCGCAATGGTTTATTTCATACAAATGAACAAGCCGGTTAAATGATAACTAGGGTATATAACTATTTTCCAAGTAATTAATATTTACGTCAACATAGTGATAGATAATAATTTGAAATGCAAAATAGTTTTGTAAAACTAGGTGCAAAATGTTCAGTGCACAAATTGCCTTCAAAAAGATCCTAGTCTTGCACTAGATTTTATTCTCCTTCTCTAAAAGCTCCTGGTGCATCAACTTCTATGTGGTATGAGAAATAAAACACAAACAATCACAAAACAAAATACAAATGAACTTCAAAAATTAAATAAAAATTATTGGAAGGTAGGTCTCGATTTTTTTTATGAATTTTGAGACATAAACGAGCTCCATCGGAGATTGTATGAGGAAGACCGAGCTCTCGTAAGTGGCTCGATCTAGAAATTCAGAAAATAAACAGAAAAGCGAGAAACCAGAGACTAACAGGTGGAGCTAAGGAATATTTTAGGAATATTTCTTTTTGTAATTTTTAAAAATATCTAGAGACTAACATATGGGACCTATTACGGTCTATAGACCGAGTTCACAGGTTAGGGTAGGGTCCATAGAATAACATTCACAAGTGGGGTCCACCGAACCTATTTAGATTTTGGCACCGGTGGCAGCCCATGTGGCTGAGGTGGCACTAAGGTGGCTATTGACGCAGATGACGATGGCAGTAGTGGTGCACAGGAAAGGCAAACAACAGTGCAACCCCAGCGAACAATACTAAAGGTGAATGGCGAGGTTTCTAGGGACTTAAAGTAGCACATATGGAAGAAGCGACAATGATGAACTCGATGGGCGGCGCATGGAAACCAACAGTTGATTGAAATGACCAACTGCGAGGTTTGAGCGGCAGCGGTGCTATAGTCAGGACAAAGGCACACATTCGATGAGCTCTGGTTGATTCCAAGTGGCAGGTGATGTAGATCTCGGTGACGCGAACCCAAAGGTGATGGTGGTGGGGCTTGGAAATCACCGACTATTGTGGAATTTGACGACGAAGGCCGTAGCATTGCGGTCTTTGACACGCAAGCCAAGGGGGCGGCTAGCGTTTCGATGGTGGGGATGGCTCAAGGTGCAGAAGTCGAGGTCTTGGTGGGCTTATATAGGCAGAGAAGACGGTGTGGAGACGGAGTCTGGAGGCGACCCAGTGGAGAAGTTTGAGCTCAACATAGGAATAAGGAATAGTAATGTCGATGTTTTAATTTCAATCTTATGTATGATTTATTTGGATTTATGTATTCTCTCAATAAACCTATAGTATGCACATATAGAGTAAAGACATAGGAATCTTTATCCAGGTTCGGGTCTTCTCTTGAGAGAATAATAACCCTACGTCTTGTGTGAATGCTAATTGCTAGAAAAAGAATTACAACAAAAAATTATGCGAATGGCTAGCGTTCTCTCCCCTCGATCAGAATGTGTCCCCTTCTCTCTTTGACGTTAACTTTTACATAGCCAGTGAAGCGACGGCAGTTGTCTTGCACCAGAAGATGCCTCAAGTCTTCGGATGATAACCGTCTAATGGAAGTTACTGTCAGAGAGACGTAAAAAGGCCATTCATCATGTAGCGGTTATTGTCGGAGAGAGATCTTGTGTGGTTAGTGGATAAACGCACGTTCTAACCGCCTTGTCGGATGAACCGACAATGTAGTTTATCATCATAGACAGGCTAGATGGAGATAGACTTGTCATAGGAATTCCCACAACCAAAGAGTGGTCACAATAAGACTTACGACTGCGTGGTCTCAGAAGGACTTATGACCAAGGGGTAGTCGTAGTAAGACTTACGACTACGTGGTCGTAGAAGGACTTACGACCAAGGGATAGTCGCAGTAAGTCCTACGACTATGTGGTCATAGAAAGATTTACAACCAAGAGATAGCCGCAGTAAGTCTTACGAATATGTAGTCGTAGAAGAGCTTACAACTATATGGTCGTAGAAGAGCTTATGACCATCCTGCCATATTTATCTCTTATCGATAAGGGGTATATTCAAAGAATATAACGATGTAATAATTTGAGGATTATTCTATCCTCGTCAGCTAACCCCATCTTCAAGTGAAAGTAACTTATTCAAGCAAGCGAGGTCATAGATAAAAATCTGGTGAAAAACAAAGCCTTTCTCAACCCTTATCGGCTAGGAATTAGTTTGGTTGATTTGGTAATTTCACTTAAGTTGTGAAGATAGATAAATATCAGATGGAGGAAATGCAATTGATTTCCCTTGACCAATCCATTGAATCAGTTCCCAAAGAGAACGTTCGGTTCCCAAGGGAAATAACCGACACATTGGTTATAAAGACTTACCGGGGGTAACTTTTGGTATTTCACTTTCCCCATTTACTCCAATTCGTTCGAGCTCTCCCTCTCCAATCAATCTCCATAATCTTCCTCAACCTCACACAAATACCTTCTAATCACACAAAAGAATGACGAAGTCTTTATCAACCTGGGCTGAATCAGAGATGGATCATGCCAAAATGAAGACATTAGAGACTATAGAGAAGATCTTGCTACAGCGATTTGTTAGATGGATCAAAGCCATTGGGCAATGCTGGCCATCTAGACAAATCAGAGAGATTCTGGTGTTCTAGGTGTACTGTGAGTGTGGCCTCCGTCTCCCTACTCATCCCTTCTTGACGGCCGTTCTCGAGTATTTCGGAGTTGAATTGGTGAACTTTGTTCCTAATTCAATCACAATGCTCAGTGTCTTCATATACCTACGCGAGGCGTATTTGGGTATCCCAGCAGATCTCGAACTCTTTCGGTTCTACTATGAGATGAGCCCACAAACGGGGATTGCTAGGAGTTGTGGATTGAAGCACTAGGATGGCAAGACGGAGCTTTACATACCGATTTTTACCTGATCTTCAAAGCTGAGATGAAAGAAGAAGTGGTTCTACTGGGAGACAACTAGTGAAGACAACCTCTCCTTCGTTGGAAAGGCTGCCAAAAAGAATAGTCTTTGGAACTCAACCCCCAAAGATATCACAAGAATTGCCCCTACATCTCAGCCATTAAAGAGCTAAGGGACAAGGGGCTTATGAGCTGGCATGTGGTGAAGGACATCATCACGCATCGTATTAGTCTCTTGAAGTGTCGAGCACATCCTATGTGGATGTCCTCGGCAATCTCGGAGCGACCCGAGACTACAAGAATCGTAAGTGATACTAGCACTCGCATTTGTAACCAGGTTACATTTCTGAGTACTTTTATCCACTACCATATTTATTTGTTTAGACCTTGATTTGAAGAAAATCAATTCTCGAGTCAAGGCCATTTGCGAGAAGGCTCCATCATTGAGATGGAGGCTCCTCGTATTCTGGTGCACATTTCTGTTGAAGATAGGGAAGAATGTGTTGTGGCTACAGACCAAACAGAGAGAGAGATGGTAGTGGAGAGTGATGAAGATAAGTGTCATGGCCTCTCCCCATGGCTTACTCTCATATATATGTACACATGAGGAGTGCTTTTACAGTTATACCCTTACATCGGGTTATCCCCTCTGGGGGCAGTTATGTCATTACACATGGCCTATTCTCGGCCTTATAATCTCCTACCGAACTCGCTGGTTTAGGTGGGGCCATCCCTACGACAGAGCCTCTCATGGTAAAGGGCTTCACAAGGCCAAAGCCATGTTGCCGAGTCCTTTGGCCCTCCGTCCCCGCGCCCGTGAACTTTTCCAAACTTCCGGAGCTGCGCTGTAGCCGAAGCAGACGTGCGCGCTGCTGCGACGCTCGGACTTCTGGGCGTCCACGTGGTGCAGCGTGCTTGGCGCGATGCGGGCGTTGAGGTGTCGTGACCATTAATATGGCGGCGGACTTCCGGCAGTTGGACTTCGCCGATTGGCCTTCCGCGGTTGGCTCCCCGCGACCGGGTATATATATGGCGCCGTGAGGCGTTGCTCCTGCGTATATTGTGATAGAAGTCGTTCCCCTAAATGGCCCCTGCGCATCAACATTCCCGTGTCGCGAGCGGCTTGGGGAATGTTGATGCCGTATGAGGTCCATTTTTCCGGAGCTTGATCGGCGCGGTTATCGGCGGCCACCACGCTTCGATCTCGCACCGCGCTTTCGTGCGGCGAGGGTCTACCTGTTTTCTTAACAGCCTACCTACGATCGGTGTTCCCGAGGAGCCCGTCGGCATTAGCTTGTCCGTTGATGCACCGTAGGTGGCCCGTTAAGGAAAACGAGGTAGATTTCGCAGGCAAGACCCCGCCTTTGCCGCGCCCCACCGGCGGACTCGCGCGCTCCGTCCCCACCCTCGAACGGGTGGCTGCGGCCGGCGCCCGGTCCGGTGGATGCGCGTGCTCGCTCCCTACCCTTCGAACGGGTGGCGCGGTTGGCGCTGGTCGGCAGACGCGCGCGCTCGCCCCCACCGAACGGGTGGCGCTGGCCGGCGCCTCGTCGGTAGACGCGCGCTCCGCCCCCCCTCGAACGGGTGGCGCTGGCCGCGCCTGGTCGGTAGACGCGCGCGCTCCGCCCCCACCCCTCGAACGGGTGGCGCTGGCCGGCGCCTGGTCGGTAGACGCGCGCGCCCGCCCCACACCTCGAGCGGGTGGCGCGGCCGGGCGCCTGGTCGGCGACGCGCGCGCTCCGCCCCTACCCCTCGAACGGGTGGCGCTGGCCGCGGCGCTGGTCGGCGACGCGCGCTCCGCCCCTACCCCTCGAGCGGGTGGCGCTGGCCGCGCGCCGTCGGCGATGCGCGCGCTCCGCCCCTACCCCTCGGCGGTGGCGCAAAGCCGGCGCCTGTCGGCGAAACGCGCGCGCTCCGTCCCCTACCCCCGAACGGGTGGCGGCGGCCGCGCCTCTTAGAGATGCGCGCTCCGCCCCGCACTTTTGAACGGTGGCGCGGGGCTAGCGCCGAAGTCGGCAGACGCGCCGCTCCGCCCCTACCCTTCGAGCGGTGCTCGTGGAGGCCGGGCGCCTTGCCGGTAGACGCGCCGCTCCGCCCCTACCTTCGAGCGGGTGGCTACGAGGCCGGCGCCTAGTCGGGCGAGACGCGCGCTCCGCTTCTTCCTCGATCGGGTGGCGCGAGCCGGGCGCCGAGTCGGCAGACGCGCGCGCCGTCCCCTACCCTTCGAGCGGTGGCTGCGAGGCCGGCGCTTGCGAAGTAGACGCGCGCGCCCGCCCCTACCCCTCGAACGGGTGGCGCGGCCGGCGCCTGTCGGCGAGACGCGCGTGCTCCGCCCCTACCCCTCGAACGGGTGGCGCGAGCCGGCGCCAGTCGGCAGACGCGCGCTCCGCCCCTACCCCTCGAACGGGTGGCGGCGGCCGGCGCCTTCGGCAGACGCGCGCGCTCCGTCCCCTACCTTCGAACGGGTGGCAACGGGCTGTAGAGACCGAATATGCAAATCCGACTCTCTCGTGTATTCTCGCACTAGTCCAGATCACTCTAGTGCACACAAGATAAACAAAGATGAATTATCGAACATATCACGATTTATCGAGAAAAGACTCAAATATTATTAATAATTATCGAGTACGACCTTATGGTCAAGCTTACAATAGACTAGCTCAAGGGCTTAACACAAACTAGCAAATGAAAATCCAAAAGAAAGCGCAGCGACCAATCGACACGCCCACAAAGCTATCGAGTGGAGAACGGCCTAATCCGCGAAGACGTCAAGTACTCTCCTTCCGAACCTCCTGCGGTGATACTCCTCCTCCTCAATCGAGCAACAGGGCATAAAGCCGTGAGTACATTGGTACTCGAAGTCGCTTGTAACAAATGAATGCAATATAGTATGCAAGACTTAACAATGGATGGCTGAAAGGTTAATTTTGCAGAAAGCAGCAATTTGAAGTAAATACAATAAATAGATTGAAAAGCAAGCTTTGTAAATGATAATAAATAAGTAACCAAAGGAATTGAGACCAACCACAAGTGAACTAGCCATTCACCCAAGGAATCCACCATGAACCAAGATCCATGAAATGAACCACCAGTGAACTAACCATTCACTCTCCAACTTAACCCAACCAGGTTTTTATGAAAACTCTACCCCTCGTGTGAAATCACCGAGCATTGTCCATGACCGAGGACACGGCTATTCCAATAGTTTTACACTCTGCAGAGGTTGCACAACTTTTCCCACAAGAGATAAGTCATCTTAATAGCCAGCATGCTTCCTTAGGCATGAGACCCGGATAAATTATCACAAAGCCTTTACCTCGCTCCAGTCTAGTTAGACATCACCCGCTAAGGTTTCACTCTGAAGGGTTAACCACCACATCGAAGTCCTCTTGCGCCGTATGAGGACAAGAACCTGCTCCTCATCAGTGAGCAATCCAGACCCTCGGTACTCACTTACCAATGATGATATCTGAACTAAACCTTTGCAAGTTAATCAGCTAGGTCTATCCCATACTAGACATGTGGTTGTGCGGTAAGACTCAGATCAATGGCGCACAAAGTTAAGTCCTTAAATTTACCCAGGCGAAACATCCACATCCCATGTGCCTCTCGCACCCCTTTATCGCACGATCAATCGCCCAAGTGAAAGCCCAGTTTGTATAACCAACACCAATGACACTACCCATGCCATGGCAACAAGTTTTATAAGCGTGGTTAACCACCACATTCAAGTATATCATTAAGTCAAGATTAATTAACCATATGTGATGATGAACCCTTTCGCAAAATAAGCAAGGCTAAGCATTAATATCGTACCAACCCAATGTGACAAATAACATAGCATCACTAATTAAATTCCCAACCTAAGGTGACAATGGCATCAAGGTATTCCAAAATATCAAGGAGGGAAATAACCAATTGGGACGATAACTACCAATACAAGGGTTTTATAATAAAGTAGCAATGCATGATAATTTAAAACAAAGTAATACATAATAGATTTGAAAATTGGGTTCAACATGATCAAAGGAAACGACTTGCCTTGGCCTTGCTCAGTTAGGAATTGTTGATCTTCGAATCCTGCTTCAGCTCCTTCGAACGCTTGATCTAACGAGAGAGAAAACGAGACGAACACAAAAATAAATTCAAATAAAACCCAAATAAACTCCAAAAACTGCAAAACCAGAACCAAAAGATAGAGCTCAATTTTATATGAATTTAGGAAGAAGAATCGGGTCAATCGGAGTTCGGACGAAGGAGAACGAGCGATCTAAAGTTTGCCGGGGTGAGAAAATGCTGGAAAATCACAGATGTTACTGTTCATCCGAGAGGAGGTTTTTGGAAAGGAGGCTAGCGCTGGCGAGAGGAGGCATGGGAGATGAATCTAACTAGCAAAATGGGTTGTTAGGTATCTAAGGCACACATAGGAAGCGACGGCACGCCAAACGGAGACCGTTGACGGCACGGGCGGCTACAACGACATGGGTAGGAGAGAGGAATAAAATCCGGGCACAGGACATGGAGAAGTAGGGTGAGCACGGGCTAGAACGCAGCTTGGCGAAGCTAGGAAAATTATCGGCTCGGCGAGAAACCTATCGGAGGCGCGCAATCGACGATTGAACGACGCCGGGAAGGAAAAAGGAAAACTTAATATCTTGGTGCTCGTGAACGAAATCTAAAACCACTTGAAGGGTAGCTACCTGGGATGGTTTGGCACGGCGACGCGAACGGATTGGTGAAAACATCACCGGTAGATGGGGAACACACGATGTCATTGGCGCCATGGCGAGGTTCGGAGGTGAAAATTTGTGGAGGCGTTTTGGGAAACGGAAGTGAGCACGGCGTAGAACGTGGCGAGGCAAGTCTAAGAAAATTACGGCAAGGGCTAAAGCTTCTGGAGGCGGCGAATCGATGTCGGAAGCGCTCTTGACCTAGATTGAGGAAAACTCAATTCCGGAGATTGGCTGCACCAAACCAAATTAACTTGGCAAGAAGGTAGATGGGACATGAAGGCACAATGTGACGCGAAGGATCACGGAGAAACTCACCGAATAGCTCGAGACACGACGAGCAAATTCGGGACCGAAGGCGTCGATGCGGCGGCGTCCTGGGCTTTGAGGGATTTGGCACGGCTTGGGATGGGTTTAGAGGAGCCAAGGGGTCGTATTTATAGGCTTAGAAGATGTAGAAACCGACTCCAATTCGTGGATTTCGGTTTAGAGTCCGTTTCAGAAAATTGAAGATAAAAGGCAAACGGATGAACGAAACGGAAACAAATCAGTTGGGATGGATTCCTTGCGTGATTTGGCACAACTTTCCTTTTGGGAAGACATTGAGATAAGGTCCGGATTGGAAGTTATGAAGAGAGAGGAAAAGAAAGAAAACTGCACGTACAGGAACTGGATCGAAGCTAGACTGCCGCGCGGAGACCATGGATTTCTCTCTCCTCTTTTTTTTTGGAGATTTCAAATTGAGCTCAAACAAACTCCGAAAAATCCCAGAAAATACAGGAAAATTCCTTGTGTCACAAGGAACACAAATAAAATATTTTTGGCAAATATTAATGTTTAATTTAATCATATTAAATCTTTTAATTAATAAAAATTCCAATTAAGCTTTAATTAATTCCAGAAAAATCCAAATGGTGAATTTTATTTTAAAAGCTTCAAAAAGGCTCTGAAAATCAGGATGTTACAGGGGCTGGCGCCGAGTCGAAGTAGACGCGCTCGCTTCGTCCCCTACCCTTCGAGCGGGTGGCGCGAGTGGGCGCCGAAGTCGGCAGACGCGCGCACTCGCTCCCTACCCCGCGAGCGGTGGCTGCGAGGCTGGGGCGCTAGCGGCAGACGCGCGCGCCGCCCCTACCCCTCGAACGGGTGGCGCGGCCGCGCCTAGTCGGCGAGACGCGCGCTCCGCCTCTCTACCGAGCGGGTGGCCGCGAGGCCGGCACCTGCCGGCAGACGCGCCGCTCCGCCCCTACCCTTCGAGCGGGTGGCGCGAGGCCGGCGCCTGGTCGGCGAGACGCCGCGCTCCGTCCCCTACCGAACGGGTGGCGCGAGCCGGCGCCTGTCGGCGCAGACGCGCGCGCTCCGTCCCTACCGAACGGGTGGCGCTGGCCGGCGCGTCTTCGGTAGACGCGCGCGCTCCGCCCCTACCCTCGACGGGTGGCGCTGGCCGGCGCTGGTCGGCGTAGACGCGCGCCGCGAACACCGCCGCGTGGGCGGTGACTTGGGGTCTTGTGATGTGGTCTTGCGCTATAAAGGTTTCGAATCACGCCGCCCCGGTGCGCGGGTTAGGTTCCGTCTTGTGCGACCCGACGCGCCGGGCACGCGCGCCTATGACGGTGGGCGGCGGATGTGGATGGTTGCGTGTTTGCAGCCGCCGCCTCTTCCCTAGGCCGGGGACACGGGCGGGCGGTGAATGGCGCGCGCCGAGCTGTTGTGATCCTCGCCCACCGTGCGCCTATAATAGCGGCTAGGTAACGCCGTGTTGTGACGGTCCTTGGCGCCCGTGGTGATGACCTTCCAATGTTGGATGGGGCGTTGTGCTGAACGGGCGCTTGTACGACTGCGGTCGCGCCTCGTACACGGACCTTCGCGACCCTTCGCCTTCAATTACGGGGAATCGTGCGGGGCGGGCCTTTACACCGCTGCGGTTGCATCCGGCACGCGGACCGTTGCGACGCTTCGGCGGCGGCGGTATGGGCGAGGTGACTTGATATAGCCCCCCGGTAGCAGCGTCCCTACACCTTTACGCCCTCTTTGCTGTCTGCTCCGCCTTCTACACCTTCGCGCTATCTTCACCGCTGCAGTCTTCCTATGGGAAACGATGGCCTCCAGTAGCGGGCTCGGACGGGCGGTTGGTGGCCCTGACGTTCGTCGGCGGTCCTCGCCGTTGACGGTGAAGTACGCGCTCCACGAGCGCGACCCGGCGGCGGCGGACCAGGAGCGGCTGGTGCCGGAGGAGGAAGGCACGTTCTCCGGCGAGCTAGGCCCTCGCCGTGACCGAAGACGCCCAAGGGCTCTGCGCGGGAAGTTGTCCGGGCGCCAGGACGTACGATTGCCCGCCACCGACGAGACGGAACCGCATCCCGAGAGGTCGGAGGCGATCGTCTTCGTTGCCTTTTTCGACGCGGGGCTCTGGATCCCAGCGGCGGCGGCGGGGCGACGTGGTTGCGACCTTCGGGCCGAGCCGGCGCACCGACCGAACGCCGTGGCGACTTGCGGTGTACTGGTGGGCCTTGCGCTCGGGGCTCATTGGCCCGCGCGTCGCCGTTCGCCTATCTCCACGAGGCACGATGCCACCGGGGCGCCGAGGACGGGACAACGCAAGCTTCGTAGCGCCGCTTTATTCTTCGCCGTCGTAAGAAGCTCTTCCTGCGAACTCAACTCGCGGGAAGTGGGAGTCTTCCTGGATGAAGCGGTGGTTCTACCACCGTGTGGAGAGCGGGAGCGGCCTTGAGTGCACAGGCCGACCAATCGCGTTCAAGCCCTCGCCCGGCCGAACGCTCGATGATGAGGACAAACGGAGGGTCGAGCGGCTCGTAGGCGTGGCCACCCGCCTCAACATGCGCGACCTCGCCGAGGAGTACGTGATGTACGGCGTGGCGCCGCTTGCCTACAACTGGCGTCTTGCCACCGAGAGGCGTCGAGACGACAATGTTTCGCCATGGGTTTGCTCGCTGCCGGCGCCGCCCGGTCCTCGTAAGCCTCGATCGCGTCCCTCCTTTGTTGACGCGAAATGCGTTGCATACTGATGCTATTCTCCTTTGCTTCAGGGATTTCCTTGGAGGAGGCGGAGCAAGCCGCGCGCGTATTCCTGGGGCCGTACACCGCCAGGGAGCATGAACAGCGCGCGTCTGCTATCGCCAAGGCGGGGTTGGGGCGAATAAACCGCGTGTGCGAGGTCCTAGGCCTTGCCGTGCCGGACCGTGTCGCTCCAGGCGATGGTGGAGCGAAGAAGAAGAAGAAGAAGAAGGCCCCGTCTCGGAAGAGGGGCAGCAGCGGGGCGCCTGCCGTGCCTGCTGCTAGTGTTTCCGAGGGGGCGACGGACGCAGAGTCGGACTCGGCTAGGTATGCCGACTCGGACTTGGGTGGCGCAGCGCCAAGGCGAGGTGTCTTGGCGAGCGCCCCGACGGCGGGTGTGCGCGGCAGCCGGGGGGGGAAGCTTCACCGCCCGCCGAAGTCACTGAGACGGACCCCGTGCGGACCGGCGATGCCGGGAGGAGCCTCGACCGCGATTGCTTGTGGTGCCGAGGCGCCCTCGCGAGCGCGACGTAGCCGTCTTTGCCTTTACTAGCAGCAGCGAAACCGAGGTGCCCCGCGACAATCGCCACCGTGGAACCTTCGCCCCGGCGCGGCGGCGCGAGGTCTTCCTCAACGCGCTGCGCGGCGGTGTCACCGCTGGCTGCCCCGCCAAGCGGCCGTGTGTGCGCCGAGCTCCACCGACACCGCGGGGTTCGCTCGTGGCCACGGGCATTAGAAGCTCGTGGGACTCCAGCGCAAGCACCACCGCCCCGCGCCCTATGCGCCTTCGCCCCTCGCCACGCCGCCGCGTAGGGACAGCCGCCGCCCTCCCGAACGCGAGGCCTCGCCGCGGCGACCATTCCCTCGCACGGAGGTAGGGCGCTTAGCTTACTCGTGTATGCTTTTGTGCCTTGGGGTGCTCACCAGATCCTCGTTCTGCGTTGCTCATTCGGAGGGGGCACTCGGCGGAACACGGGGCCTCCGAGCACGTGGGCCCGCGACTTCGTGCGCCTCGGAGACGAGGGCGTGGCGCGAGATTGTGAATGACGCAGCCACGGCGCCGACCCGCAAGCGCTGCAGCCTACGGTGCGGGGTGCCTCGAGGACGCCGAGGTGTCCGGGTGAGGTAAGTACTCATGCGACCACGCTGAGTTTAGCCGAGTTTGCTAAGTCTTTTCCTTCCACGCACACTAGTCTTTGGGCAGCCCCCGCAAACGCCTATGCTCGTGGCCAAAGGTGCTCGAGGATAGGCTGCGGGCCGCCGAGGAGGAGCTGCGCGGCCTCGGCGCCCGCTCGCCAGACGCCCGCATCCGCCACCGGAAGCGGAATGCGCCGCGAGGGCGCGCGCCGAGGACTTGTTGCGTCGGCGCCAAGACGAGTCGGCCGCGCACCGCTGAACAAAAGTTCGCGGCGGAGCGGGGCGGGCTCTGGAGCAGGTCGCCGCGCTAGAGAAGGAAAAGACGAGCTTTCCTTGACTCTAGCGAGCACAACCGACGCTGGCGACGCCTCGGTGGTTGCGTGGGACGCCATGCAAGCGCTGGAGAGCCATCTTCAAGGGCTGGTAGCTGAGGTGCGGGCGCGCTTCGCCTGGAGGAGTTGTCTCGACGCTCGGCTGGTCGGGATGCCGCCAACGTTGCGCACGACGCGACGACGTCGCCGGCACCCACTGCGCGTGCATACGCCGGCATGCTTGGTGTGCGCGCTCGCAAAGCTCGGGTTGTACGCATGTCGCCGCGCTGGATGATCCCGGCCGAGATGACGGCGGGCCGGAGTAATGTCCGGCGCCGCCCGCTCCGCCGCCCGCCTCGGGCCTTCTTCGACCGGATCTGAGTCACGCCGGGCCGGATGTTGCACGAATCGAGCTCGAGTCGCCTATGGGGCGGAGCCTCGCCAATTTCTGGGCGGGTCCTCGACGCGCGATGATGGCGCTGGGCCCTCCGGCGCTGGGCCTCCGGCGGCGCTGGGAACCCGCAGGTCTAACGCCGTGGTGCCTAGGTGTAGGCGTGTGCTGTACTGTTCCTTGTCTTTGCGAATAAAGTACACACTTGCTGCCTCGCATTCGACTTTCACCTATGTCCCGGCAGCTTCCTTGCTGGGGCCGGCCGTCGCGGCCGACCTTTCAACCCGCGACGCCGGCGGCGCGGCGAAGGGTCAAGAGTCGCTGACTTTTGGGCAAGCCACCTTCTTCGAGCGAGGCCCCAACTTTAGCGCGTGTTAAGGACGAACCCGCGGGTAGCGGCTTAGAGCGCCGGGATGTCGCCGACCTTTGTACATGTGATTTTTCCGTATGCGACTTCCGGCACTTTAGGATATGCGCTGTGTGTTGACGCCACGGCGGCGAAGCTGCGCCGGGTTCCTATGGCGGGCGATCCGCAGATCGACGATGCCGGGCGAACCTCCGCGGTTTGCCGTGCTTTTATAGTCCGAGACTTCGCGTGTGCGAGGCATACCTCGACGCCACGCCTTATTTAAAGTCCGTGGACTGGTGCGTGCGAAGCGACTTCGACGCCACGCCTTCTTTATAGTCCGAGACTTGTGCGCAGGGCGGACCTTGACGCTCGCCTTATTTAAAGTCCGTGGACTGAGCGCGTGAAGCGACTTCGCGCTTCGCCTTCTTTATAGTCCGAGACTCGCACGCGTGCGGGCGGACCTCGACGCTACGCCTTATTTAAAGTCCGTGGACCGTGCGTGCGAAGTGGACTTCGACGCCACGCCTTCTTTATAGTCCGAGACTTGTGCGTGCGGAGGCGGACCTCGGCCACGCCTTATTTAAAGTCCACGGATGAGTGCGTGCGAAGCGGACTTCGACGCCACGTCTTCTTTATAGTCCGGAGACTTGTGCGTGCGAGGCGGACCTCGGCGCCACGCCTTATTTAAAGTCCGTGGATCGTGCGTGCGAAGCGACTTCGACGCCACGCCTTCTTTATAGTCCGAGACTCGTGCGTGCGAGGCGGACCTCGACGCTACGTCTTATTTAAAGTCCGCGACTGATGCGTGCGAAGCGGACTTGATGCTACGTCTTCTTTATAGTCCGAGACTTGTGCGTGCGAGGCGGACCTCGATGCTCGCCTTATTTAAAGTCCGTGGATCAGTGCGTGCGGAAGCGCACCCGACACTCGCCTTCTTTATAGTCCGGAGACTTGTGCGTGCGGAGGCGACCTCGACGCTACGCCTTATTTAAAGTCCGTGGATCGCGCGCGCGAGGCGTCCCGGTGCGTCTTTTGTTTATACGCAGTTCCCGTCACCTTTGGCTACGGTGAGTGCACACGCGAACATGCGACTTCGATTTATACTCGATCCGCACTCACAGCTACGGCGAGTGCACACGCGAACGCGCGTCTTTGTTTATACTCACCCGCACTGCTACGACGAGTGCACACGCGAACGTGCGTCTTTGTTTATACTCGTCCGCTCACCTTTTGGCTACGGCGAGTGCACACGCGAACATGCGACTTGATTTATACTCAGCCCGCACCCACAGCTACGGCGAGTGCACACGCGAACGCGTCGTCTTTGTTTATACTCACCCGCACTCAGCTACGGCGAGTGCACACGCCGAACGCGCGTCTTTGTTTATACTCGTGCCCGCTACCTTTGGCTACGGCGAGTGCACACGCGAACGCGCGACTTCGATTTATACTCAGCCCGCACTGCCAGCTCGGCGAGTGCACACGCGAACGTCGCCTTTGTTTATACTAAGTCACGCACTCACAGCTCTGGCGAGTGCACACGCCGAACGCAGCGTCTTTGTTTATACTCAGGCCCGTCACCTTTTGGCTACGGCGAGTGCACACGCGAACGTGCGTCTTTGTTTATACTGTGGGAACGCGCGCGTTGGCTAAGCCTGCGCGCGCCTTCACCGCGTACTTGCGCGTGATAAAGAAATATTAGCGGCAAACGGCGATCTTCATTATATCCCCGTTTGTGCGGGTGAGCAACTACAAAGGATAGATATACTAACCGTTTGCCCTTGGTGCGGCCGAAGCCTCTAGTCGCTAGACGTCTGCGGGGCCCGCCATCTCTAGGAGCGCCGCTGGGCTTCGCGGCGCGGGCAACTAGTACCTGGCTCGATGCGCTGGGCCATGTCTTGGTCGCCTCGGACGGTGATGATGGTCCGGGGACCCGGGATCTTCATGCATAGGTAGCCGTGATGTGGTACCGCGCCGAAGGAGTTGAGGATTGGGCGGCCTAGTATGGCATTGTAGGGATACGGAAGATCGACCACGTCGAAGGTGGCATCTTCGGTCCGCACATTGTCATCTCGGCCGAAGGAGACTTGGAGGCCGATTTGGCCCAGCGCCCGCAGGGGCTGTCCCCCGAAGCCCTGCAGTGGGATTCCCGAGAGCCCCAGGCGGCTTCGAGGGATCCCCATCTGGTCGAAGGCCGCCGCAAACAATACGTTCGCGGAGCTACCACCGTCCACCAAGGCGCGCCCCACGTCGCATCCCGCGATGGTGACCCGGATGACCAGGGGGTCCTGATGAGGGAAGTCCACACCCTGGGCGTCGTCGGGTGTGAATGTAACTTCGTGCTGCGCCCAATCCGGCGGTGCTTGCGCTGGGTATGCCGCCACGTGATGCAGTCTTCGCGCGTAGGCCTTCTGCTGCCGTGCCGAGGCGAATTCCAGCGCAGAGCCTCCGGATATGACGTTAATGACCCTGCGGTAGGTCGCGTCCGGGCTCGCAACGACGGGAGGCCCTCCCGAGGCCGCCAGACGTGAGCTTGGATCCGTAAGGTGCCTTCCTGGGGTTGCATCCCTTGCGCCTGTACCTGCATCCCTTGCGCCTGTACCTGCCTGGGGGCCTCGTATGGGAATTGGACGTGGGCCACCGCAGGCGGGCGCGCCTCCGGGTTCCTGTCCCTAGCGACGCTGTCGCAGAGCGCCGCGATGGACGTGCAGGTGCGGGTATCATGGTTGCCGCGGCCGTGGACTACGCACCACAGTCCCTGATGCTGGTCATCGTAATCTCCACGACCCCTATCGTCGCGGCCCCTTCCACGGCCGCGCCCCCGGCCACGGCGCCCCCGACCGCCTCGGTCTGCTGGAGCACCCTCGTCGGACCCGCCTTCGATGTCGAGGATGTACCGGTTTCGCCTCGACCTCTGCTGGCCGCGCTTGGGCTGATCGGACGACTCCTTATGCGAGGCGTCCCTGCGGCCGGGCGCGTCCCTGGACGACTCCTGCTTACGTTTTCCCTTCGAAGAACCGCCCTTCGGCGGATCTTCGGCTTTGCCGAGGCTCGGCCCGTTGGTGTCGAGTCGTCACCTTGCCTTCGCCGTCGCGCTTCCTCCGCCCGGCATATTCTTCCATCTTGTCGAAGAGCCGCCACCGCCTTGATTGGCTTTCGCGCATTGTACTCGCCATCGGGCCGACGAAGGCCCTGTATGGCTGCGTTAACGATGGTGGTTTCGTTGACGTCTTTCACTTGGCATCGAATCTTGGCGAAGCGTTTGAAGTAGTCCCGGAGCTTCTCCGAGGGTTTTTGCTTCACGGCAAAGAGCTGGTCCGCGTCGACTCGGTCGACGTAGTTTCCTTGGAAGTTGTTGTGAAGGCGGACGCGAAGCTGCTCCCACGCGTAGATGGAGCCCGGCTCTATGGTAAAGAACCAAGAGAGCGCCACTCCTTGCAGCGCGAGGGGGAGTCCCTTTGCCTTCGTGATGTCGTCTCCGCCTGCGGCTTCGATCGTGGTTTCGTATACGCGCACGAACTCACGGGGGTCCGTGTCGCCTTTGTACGAGTCGATGGCGCTAGGAAACTTGAAGTCTTCGGGCCATGCCGCCTGCTACAGCCCTACCGAAAGCGGGGACTCCGGGTCCACGCGCCGCAGCGCACGCAGCGGCTAGACGTGGGGCTTCGCGATCGCCCGCCTCTCCGGCGTGGGCTCGGGCGCAATTATCGGGCGCGGCTGCGACTCGAGCCTCTTGCATATCTCTCGACTCTGCGAAGGTCCCCTAGCTCCCGCCGAACGCGTTGAGAGCCGCCGATGGGCACCTTCCATCGCCGGTGCAAGCGGGTTGCCGGTGCTCCGACGGGCGGATCGGCGCGGGACGACCGCGTCGCGGTCCCGAGCTGCCGGTCGCTCCATCGTGGCTACCTCGAACCGCCCGTCCGCGCCGCCGCCGAGGGTTGCGATGGGGCGCGGCGGTCGGCCGTCGTTGCGTCGGCGGGATCGGTTGTCGCCGCACCGCGTCGACGTCTTCGACCGCGGGTCTCGTCGCCTGCAACGCCGGTGGCGGGTGGGTCGCCGCGGTGCCGGTGACGGGTTGGTCGTCGCCGCGGACGCCGACGTCTTCGCCATCGCGCCGCGCCGCTACTCGCGCCGCCGCTGCCGATGCCGGCCACGTACTCATACGATGCTCCGCCCGCCGCCTTCTTACCCTTCGCCGCCAAGAAGCTTTTTCGTGCCATCCTTCTTCTTCGGTCTTCAGGCTTGTTCTGTCCTCCCCACGGACGGCGCCAACTGTTGTGGCTACAGACCAAACAGAGAGAGAGATGGTAGTGGAGAGTGATGAAGATAAGTGTCATGGCCTCTCCCCATGGCTTACTCTCATATATATGTACACATGAGGAGTGCTTTTACAGTTATACCCTTACATCGGGTTATCCCCTCTGGGGGCAGTTATGTCATTACGCATGGCCTATTCTGGGCCTTATAATCTCCTACCAGGCCTGCTGGGTTTAGGTGGGGGCCATCCCTACGACAGAATGCTTAAAGGTAATCGAGAAAATCAACTTCATCTTTAAGACTTCTTAGTCGTGGTATCTTCTTCTTCTTCTTCTTCTTCTGCAGAGCGTAGGTATGAATTTTCGTCAAGACAACCAAGGGGTCGAATTGATGGTGGTCGATGGAGAAATGGAAAAAAATGAAGGCTCCTCCGGGCAAAAGGTGTCAACCCGTTAAGTCAGTCAATAAGAAAAGTGGGAACACAGATGCTGCATCCCACTTAAAATTCTTCCTTCGGCTGCCTCAAGTGCTCCTATTCAGTGATTTATTATGGACATAGGCGCGGCAAGTGAAATAGGGGCAGCTATATTGAAGCAATCAACTCCTAAGATCAAGGTACCCTTCTATTATAACATCAAACCTGACTCAGTTGGCCTTTCCGAAGGCTTTATCAAGCATCTTGAAAAGGTAAATTGGAAGAGTTTTGTGTCTTTTGAAGAAAACTGCCACGTCAGTAGAACCTATGATCAAGAAGGAGATCATCCCAATGATCGAATCTGGTCCCGACAATTAGGAGGGACAAGAAAGAGAAAGAATAGCAACTCTTACTGCATATATTTGACCAAACATAGTCGAAGGGGCTCAAGACTCTCGATCGGAAGTGGCTGAGAAGGTCCTCATTCTCTCGTAACCAGACGTGGTTGCGAAAAACAAATCGAAGAAACCACTCTCTGGGATGGTTTCTTCCAAATTCGTGCTGAACGTAATGACTCAAAGGTATAAAAATGCAAGTACGTATACAATATTTTACCTTTGTCTTTTCAACTGCTGATTCATTTCTTGCAATTTTAGTTCAGCCTTTCCATCACTTAAGGATGCTTCTACTGAGAAACCTCCTGCTGCTCTACCCGTCATTGAAAGTACGGTGGAGAAGATGGTCGAAGAAACGACCACTGTAGGAACAAAAGCTATGGCCAAAATTGCAAAGACTATGGCCACTTAAGTGGTCGTAGCAAAAGAAGGTGCTGAGGAAGAAGAAAAAGATGAAGAACAACCTAACTTCTCCTCGTTTCTTAATCCTCCCTTTGTGGTAGGATCTTCTTCTGGTCAAGCTCAGAACCAATTTCCACACCCCAAAGATCTTCCAAATAAGGAGTACATCTTCGATGATGAATGTCTCGAGAAGGTGCGGTGGAGCAGGGTTGAAGAGCTCGACCAACTCAGAGATTCCGGACAGGTGCTCGGACATTTTGCTCGTAGGAGTATGAATGTGAGTATTGACAACTCGAATATTCATACTTTGCTTCTTATTTCTCACTGCCTTTCCTTATCCAGAGAGCATTAGAAAACATGGCAACCATGGCTAAGTACCACAGATAGCTAGTGCTCCTATGACAAGAGAATGTCGAACTCTCTAAGAAAGCAGTGGCATCATAAGCTTATTAACTTATGTAGTTGAATTCTATCTTGACCACACAACCAAAATTTCAGGTCTACCTTTACAGGTCTTGGCTAGATGTAGAGGCCTTGGCTGCTACACTCGAGAATGAGAAGGCTGATGCACGGAGGGTAAAGGAAGAAAATGCTAATTTAACAACAAGCCTCGTAAAAGCCAACTCCGCTGCCAGAACCATGGAAGAAAAAATAAACAGTAAGCCTGGGAGTTTAAATCTGTTTACCTACGCATCTTTCTAGTCTTTCTTTTATCTTTCTCTTTTTAACAGAAAGGGAGATCGAATCAAGTAAACTGCTCACTGAGGTCAAAGAGAAAACAAAAGTGATCGGAAAGCTTACTTGTATTAGCAAAGAAAAAGGTGAGCAGATAAAGCTACTTAATACTCAACTATCAGGTAAGAAAAACTTTCCCTTCGACTAGTTTTTGAAACAAGGCTTGTTGGACTCATGACTACGTAGTTGTAGAAGGACTTACGACCAAGAGGTAGTCATAATAAGACTTTTGACTATCTAGTCATAGAAGGACTTACAACCATATGGTCGTAGAAAAGCTTACAATTATATGGTCGTAGAAGGACTTATGACCATATGGTTATAGAAAAGTTTACGATTACATAGTCATAGAAGGACTTACGACCGTATGGTCGTAGAAGAGCTTACGACTATAACGAGTATTGCCTTGACCAACTTTAACTCTTTTCGTAGAGTCCATAGTCAAAAAGAAGCATCTTTCTAAAGCAATGATGTGTAGTAAGGAAGAAACAAAGTTGATGAAGGCAAAGCTTCAAGACTGCAGCATTCTCCCGAACAATCTACTTGGTGAGTTTGGTACAGAAAAGATGATTCCCACTGAGGAGACTACATCCGCTCACATGAGTACGATTGCACTACAAACCAAGACTTTGGAAAAGCACTTTACTACAATGAAGGCTATTAGACGGAGTAAGTCAGAGATGTAGCCAGGGGCACTGTGAGCTATGCGCTGGCAAAACTCAAGGCATGTGACCAGAACCTGAACTTACATCCCATCAAGCACGACTTCACCAGCTCTTTTGAGGAGGCATCTTGCCTGATCGAAGAAGTAGAGCCATTTGGATGAAAAGAATATGAAGAAATGGAACTGGGCTCTTCCTCCCTTCCAAAGTAGAGTAGTTTATAAATAGAAGTAATTTGTAAAAACTTACCTTTGGATGATGAATAAACTTCTTTCTACCTCTGCATCTTGTCTCATTGAGCAATTGATACTCATAAGATGAAAAACAAAAAAATGAAAGAGAAATGAAATTACAACTAAGAAATAAAGTTATTCTGATAACTTTATCCTAGCCCCCCGACTATTTACTTTGTTTATGTGATTAAACAAGGCAAATAGTACAAAGCGAAGTATACAGAGAGCAATGTATTTGACCATCGTTGTCGAATTCGATTGTCACGTAATAGCAGCAAAAGTGAGGAACGAGTCAATACTAGGGAGCTCCTTTTAGTGGGCAGGACCACGTGCAGAGAGGAGTGACTGCTACTAGGTGATGTTACCTCCTTTCGACCAGATTTAAACAAAAAGAAGACATGAACGATCAAAGGATAAACACTAAGATTGCCTTTTATTATATTCGTTCAACGTGTTCATAGGCAACACAATTGTTGTATACTGATATCAAGAGTTAGGAACAAACTAACACTAGAAAATTTCTTCTAGTGGGTAGGACCACATGAAGAGAGGAGAGATTTCAGCTAGTGGTATTCCCGTATCCAACCAATCAAATAAATTGGATGCACTAGAAGTGGTCGAACTAATATAAGAGAATCTCTACAAGACATACGGCAATAAAAATTTGCATAAACTGAAATTGTTATTGAAAAAGGGTAGAAATGTATTGCGTAATTGGTCAATATTTTAAGAGTTTGAGAGAATCTGGTCGTTTTCCATAGCAAGTCGTACAGAGCCAGGGCATATGACTTCGACCACAATATAAGGACCTTGCCACTTGGGGGAAAGCTTGTTCCGATTAGACTGGGATTGGATTTTTCTCAATACCAGGTCACCTGTAGCAAGGCTATGAGGCTGGATGTTACAATCATAGTACTTACAGATGGCCCGCTGATAGATCGCTGAACAGATTAAGGCTTGATTCCTCTTTTCTTCGAGTAGGTTGATATCATCTACTTGAAGCTATTCTTGGTTAGAGTTAGTGAAGTTCGCGACTCTTGCCAACTGGATCTTTAGTTCTGGAGGAAGCATGGCTTCAACCCCAAAAACTAGGAAAAAGGAGTTTCACCTATCGCCCATCTCGGAGTCATGCGAATCACCCATAATACTAAAGGCAATTTCTGAACCCAAGCCCCCGAGCATTTTACTAGCTGGTTGAAGACTCGAGTTTTAATTCCTCACATTATTTGGCCATTCACACGCTCGACTGCCCCATTACTCTGTGGATGGGTGATTGAAGCAAAACATAATTTGGTGCCTAATTCATTGCAAAATTCCTAGAATTTTGTGCTTGAGAATTGCTTACCGCTGTCTGTAATTATCCGACTTGGGACTCCAAATCGAGTAATTACACTTTTCATCGAGAACCTTCTTGCAGCTTCCGTTGTTATCCCAGCTATTGGTTTGGCTTCAATCCACTTCATAAACGTATCAATAGCTATGAAGAGGAACTCGAAGCCCCCCGGCACTCTTGGGAATGGCCCTAGAATATCAAGACCCCAAGTTACAAAAGGCCAAGATAAAGGAATCGTCTGAAGTGCCTGGGCTGATTGGTGTATTTGCTAGCTATGAAACTAGCTCTGTACACATTTTGTAACCAGATCTCTGGTGTCACTGAGGGCTGTTGGCCAATAGAAACCTTCTTGAAAAGCCTTATCGACTAACGTTCTGTAGGAAGCATGTGCTCCACATATGCCCCCATGTATGTCATGAAGGAGTTTTAATACTTCTTTCTGCGATATGCATCGCATGAGAACTCCCTGAGTACTCCCTTTATAGAGTACTCTATCGACCAAGGTAGACATCCTAGCCTTGTGGGCAAGACAATTTGCTACGGGATCATCATCGGGTATTGAACCCTTCTAAAGGTAGTCATACATGGGAGCCATCCACGTCTCTTCATATTCTAGAGAGGCTATTTTATTAGGGGCTGTTTATGGAGGTTTGACCAAAGATAGCTTCTGGAGTTGTTGCAGGAAGACCCCCAGCAGTAATTGTGATTGGGAAGAAGCTATCCGAGCCAACTGGTCTGCGAGGAAGTTATCCTTCTGAGGGATATACTATAACTCAAAACAAAAAATATTTTTCAAGCTTTCATACTTCTGACAAGTACTGAGACATGATCATACTTGAGCATTGATACTCTTTTTTTGACATATTCACGACTACTTGAGAGTCTCCTCTCATGAGTAGTCATCGAATCCCAAGCACTTTAGTGGCTCGTATACCAGCCAACAAACCTTCATACTCAACGACATTATTAGTTATTGGAAAGAGCAATTGGATGACATAATTTAAGGTCTCTCCCACAGGAGATTCCAGAACCACACCAGCCCTAAGCCACTTAATGTAAGTGACCCATTGAAGTATATCATCCACAAGCATGGGAATCATACTTTGGGGATTCTTAACAGGTTCAAGATTTATCCATTCAGCAACAAAGTCTGCCAAGATCTGGGATTTAATGGTCATTTGGGACACAAAGCCTTGAGGAGGGCATAGAGAAGTTTTTGGACCTGAGGGTAGTGCTCTTTAGGATCATGTAAAACTTCACTTACATAGTATACTAGTCTTTGAACGCCCTTGCGCTCTGCAACCAATACAACACTTACTGCCTATGGCGTGGCAGATAGAAACATTAAGAGTGTCTCTCCTGTTTTCGGAGAAACTAGGATAGGAGCACTCGTAAGGTATCTCTTGACATCTTTGAAAGCGTCATTGGCCTCTTTCGACCACTCAAAACAATCATGTTTCCTCAAAAGCTTAAAGAAAGGAAGGCCTTTTTCTCCTAGTCGTGCGATGAAATGACTTAAAGCCGCCATGCACCCAGTGAGTTTCTAGACCTCTTTCTTCGTGGTCAGAGGGTGCATCTATTCGATAGCCTTGATCTTCTCAGGATTTGCTTCTATACCTCTTGCTAAAACAAGGAATCCAAACAATTTCCCTGAGGAAACTCCAAACACACACTTTTCAGGATTGAGTTTCAAGTAATACTTTCTCAGATTGTCAAAGGTCTCCAGTAGGTCTGAAATATGATTAAGCTGTTTGATACTTGTTACAACCACCTCATTTACATAGGCTTCCAATTTTCAGCCCATTTGACGTATGAAGCTTATTTCCATCAAACATTGAAAAGTTGGACCAACATTTTTCAAATCGAATGGCATTTTGACATAGCAAAATACTCCAAACGGGGTGATAAATATGGTTTTCTCTTCATCTTCTGAAGACATACTGATCTGGTGATAACCAGAGTATGCGTCTAGAAAGCTTAACATTTCACAACTAGCAGTAGAATCTACCAATTGATCAATATGAGGAAGCGGAAAGTCATCTTTTAGACAAGCTTTATTTAAATCGGTATAGTCTACACACATACACCACTTACCGTTTGAATTTTTTTACCATTACAGGATTAGCTAACCACTCTGACTGATTGACTTCTCTTATGAAGCCTACTTTTAGTAGCTTGTCTAATTCTGACTTGATAGCTTCTCGTCGATCTAGTGCAAATCTCTGTAATTTTATTTTTACGAGGTTCTTATCAGGCTGTAGGGCTAGCTTGTGCTCGATCACTTCCCTGAGGACCCCAGGCATGTCAAATTGCTACCACATGAACATATTTATGTTTGCCTGGAGGAAAGCGATGAGGCCATCTTCCTATACAGGGTCGGAAGTAACCCTGATGCGAACTATCTTTGAAGGTTCCTCTGGGTCTAGAGGGACTTCTTTGACTTCCTTGTTCGACGTTGGCATAGCTTTAGACTTCGAGTGCTTGCTCAAAGGCTGCATCTTGGTGACTTTCTAAGTTGGTAACTATCCGACCATCTCGAGGGAATTGCGATCGCACGTTGGTGCCATCTTCTTATCACAATGGACTGCGATGGCTCCCTTTGGACCTAGCAACTTGAGACATTGATATGCATAATGAACAACTATCAGAAATCATGCCAGAGTTGGTCGTCCGAGTATGGAATTATATGTCAAGTCAAAGTCGACCACATCAAAGGAGAGTTTTTCTGTCCTAAAGTTGCTCGAAGAACTAAACGTAACAGGTAGAGAAACTTGGCTAATGGGATTGGCCAAAGAACCCAGTACAATTCCATGAAATGAATATCGCACATGCTTTATTCTGGTCTGAGGAATTTGCATCTCATTCAGGGCGCTAACAAATGAAATATTTAAAGAGCTACTACAATCAATCAACACGCGATTCACTCAACAATTGTTGATGGTGGGCTTGACCACGATTAGAACTGACCAGGTCGAGTTGAAGGGATCAGACAATCACCCTTCTTGAAAGAGATGGTGACTTCCAACCACTTAAGCAAATTATTGACAAGGGAAGGGTCAATAGAGTTTACCTTATGCTTGACAACTTTATATTGTCGCTTGGACTCGTATGCGGACGAACCTCCACATATATGCTCGATAGTGTGCTTCCGATCATGGAATGGCATGTCCCCATCCTCGTCCGAGTGCTTTTGAGTGCTTGATTGTCCCAACTCCTCAATTGTTAGAAGTGGCCTTTGTCAGAATAGTAATCCTCGAGTCTTCGCAGGAAAACTCAGCAATTACGAAGATTGTGCCGCTCTTTCTTATGAAGAGGGCACCATCTAGGCTTGTTTTTATTCCTCACGAGTGACTTGCCTTTGCCTCAGTTGGAGTATTGTTTAGAGTTACGTGGGTCCTTATCACCCATAGCCAAGACCTCCTTCGACCCTATAGTGCGAGGCCTATGGCTCTTGGCCTTGTCTTTGAGTTTCTTGGCCTTCTCCTTCCTCTTGCCGCCATCACCTTGCTCCTTGGAATGGCGACCTGCCTGGTCGATGGTCCTGGTCCATTCGACCACTTCAGCAACAGTTGCATATCGATCGGCCATCTCAAATAGCTCGACGATGGTGGTTGGAGGGTTCAAGGCAATGTCCTCTATGAATCTCCAACTGCACACCCCTTGTTTGAATGCCCTAATAACAGAAGCACCAAAGACCTCCGGAGTTGAGTTTTGAACTTGGCTAAAACATTGGATGAATTGCCATGAAGGTCTTGTTGCTGCCTTGGTGCATTCAATGCAGGTTGTCCTCCTTCCCAGGGCAATTATATGTACCCTGGAAGTTGGCATCAGAAAGTCACAGAGGTGCTACCACGAGTAGATCAACTCGAAGGGCTGGTTGAGCAACCAGGATAGAGCAGATTCTTTGAGCACCATCGGACTGATCTCACCAATTCTTCTCATGAGACTGCTTGCCATTGCACTAAGCATGAACTCAGGGGGAGTTTTGGATGATCAAGATCATCTCCTTAAGCTTCTTGCTTAGAATGGTTGCATAAGGCTTGAGATCTAGCACATGACTAAAATTTTGGTTGGAAATGACCATGAGTTTTAAAGAAAAATATGTCCATTGTGCTAAATTTGCTTAACTTCAAAAAGAATCAAGTACTTGAACAAATGATTCATTCTTAAACATGTAGCACTCTAAATTGACTCAATACTAGCTTCTTGGTTTCACTTAGATTATTGACATGGCTTGCATCATCTTTGGATACCTTTAGCTAGACTATGATCTTGAATGGCTTGACATGTTATCAAATTCATCTAATTTTCAGATTGTTACTTATGTGGCTTGGCTTGATTATGCATATCTTGTCATGATCTAAATAGCATTCTTATGTATTATGGCTTGGTGTAATACTTTAATGGTCATTTTGGATAATATTCATGGCTCTAATTGCTTAGATTGAATAAAATTCAGTCATTTCATCCATATCCATGCTATATTCTCTCTTTTGCATCTTGATGATTCTATTGCCAAAAGGGGGAGAATATTGGAGAAAAAAGCAACTTTTTGGGAGCTTTGAGAGCCTTTGAGGAAAACTTGATCTTTCTTTTGCTCCTTTGTCAACATGGTCATAAGTCTCTTTGTCTTTCTTTTGAACCATGTATGACTCTTCAAACAAACTCAACTTTATGCGCTTTTTCTGTGTTTGTCAATATACTCATCAAGGAGGAGATTGAGAGACCATGTGGAGGTATCCCCATGTTTGTGATGAGTAATTGACGGTTGTGTTAGTGAGTTTGACTTTGTTTTGGGTAATCTAGGGTTGAGTACCTTTCATTAATGCTAATGTTGATTATGTTGTTTTGTGCGGTGCTATGTGACGGTTTGCTTGTCTGTGTGACTGCAGTACTTCGGAGCTAGATCATGGTGAGGTGAGGAAAACCGGAACTAGGCACAGGAGGTGTTGAGGTCCAGACGATTGGTGATGCCGAAGATGATCAAGGCTGCTGAGGTGGTTGCGAATCGGGAGATGAGGAACCGGAGCGGGAGCTACCGGTGGTGGACACGACGAGCGACGACGAGAGAACCGGGACTAGGCTCAGGAAGGAGTCGGAGGTCCAGACGGTTGGGTGTCGGTTGCGGTCGTGTGCGACGGAACAGACCAAGACTAGACTCAGGTGGAGTCGGAGGTCTCGGTCGGAGTTGGGTGGACACGACGGGCAGCGGCGAGGTGGACCGGGACTAGACTCAGGTGGAGTTGGAGGTCCAGATGGTCAGGATGCCGGGTGCGGTTGTGTGCAGTGAAGCGGACCAGACTAGACTCAGGAAGGAGTCGAGGTCCAGACGGACAGGATACCGGTTGCAGGAAGCTTCCGGGAAGGTGCTTGAGGGGCAAATTGGAGATTTGACTCAAGCCATGAGTTGGAGGCTGGTTTCCCTCCTAAATTGGTTGCTTTGACTTTTTGCCTCATATGTGTGAGAGGTGGGAAGTGTATTGTGTATGCCACTTCTTGATTTTCCAGATGTGGGTGAGCTTCTTCCTTCATAAGTGTGGGTGTAGGAGAGGCAAGGTGGCATACTGGACAAAGCAAGAGAGTGAGCAAGGTAGTGTGTGTGTTCTCAGTGTTGAGTTCTAGAAGTGAGCTCAAGTTGGGCAGTGTGTTCTCGTGTGTGTGCCCAGAGAGAGAGAGAACCAAGCATGTAGTGATTTTTCTTTCAATTGCGTATGGGGACTCCTGTGTAATCATTCCTCTTGTAATCATTCCTAGCAATGAATCCATTTGAGTTTTTCTTGAGGTTTAGTTCTCTTCCGTTTTCTGCTGCTCTCAGTTTGATTCTTTTGATTTGAGTGAATCTTTGCTTGAGGAAATGAAGGTATGTTGCTCTGTGATGGGAGATAAGCCTCAAGGTCATTTGACCAATTCATTCTCTAGAGCAATTCTAGAATCAATGTGTATTCTCCTACTTCACTCTTGCTGCACCTCCTCTGTTATTCACTATAGCTAGGGTTTGATGTCAGGGCATGTTTGGATTTTTGGATTCTCAGAGAAATACTCATTTTAGGTGTGTGCTTTAATGTCCTGAGGTCATCTCTCTGTTAAATTCAAAGTCCCTTGAGCTAAACAATCAAGAATGGCAATAAATTTGGAAATAGTCCCATTCTTAATCAATCTTCAGACTTTTGTTCAGATTTTGATTTCTTGCCCCTTGGATATGTTTTCTCTTGCTTCCTGATGTCCAGTTGCTATTTAGGTCAAGGTCTTGCTGTTTTGGCTTGAAAAGATGGGCAGCAAGCCCTCAATTTCCTTGTGCTCTGCTTCTTCAGTAAAAACTTTGTTGAATCTTCAGTTTCATAACTTCGGGCGGCCGCTTCCTGCCCTGTCTAGGGTTTGCCCGGTTAGACCGCTCAGTGGTTGGCGGTCGACCGACCGGACTGTCTTGGTCGACCGGCCGGCACCGCGCGGTCGAGACCGGCTCGCACCGGCGGTCGATCGGCTTTGCCGCGGTCGATCCGCCGAGATGTTGCGGTCAGACCGCCCCACTGCTGCTTCCTGTTACGATTTGTGTTCCTTTGCTCTTTTAGTTTGCCGAGCTCTCTCTAGTTGCCAGTAAGCATGAACCGTCCCTCTTCTTAGCTTCCATAGTTTTTGGAGAGGAGAACTTTGTGGATACTTTTGGGGGAAATCTTTAAAGAGGCACCATTCACCCCCCCCCCTCTGTTGCCATTTCCGATCCTACAATCTATAATAGGTCTTATCCACTCGAGGATGATACTCATAGTCCATCTACTGCTGCAGGTTCCTCGCTCGAAGTGGTGATCGAGCGTCGACTTGCCAATATGAGGCAATCTGGGGCATTCTTCTCCAACTAGTATTGCGATCGACAGTACGACATGCCCCGTCACCATGCCGACTCCTGCAAGGCAAGTTTCGTGAACAACTAGATGAGGTTGTACCTTGTCGACTCTCAAAGCAACATCAGGGAGGTTGCTCAAGTCAGGCCATCACTCGTCGAGCCTTCGTGTGATGTCTTCAGTGAAGCGGTCATAGCCCGGTGCTCAAGCAAGCTCTTGAGTCAGGTTCTTGAGCAAGTCATTGACCCGTTGAAGCTCTCATGCATCTTCGGACTAGTACTGGACCCACCCAGGCAAAGCACTCTAGGCAGCAAGTCACCCTTGTCGAGTAGTCTCAGGATCCTCGACCCCTAATGCAAACTGGGGGCTGCTTCAGAGGAGAGCGATTATTTCTAGGATTTCTCCCATGCTCATTAGAGTACTGATTGGGCTCATCACTGGAGGTATCATTACCATCCCCACGAGGGGAGGGAGTGTGTGATCATCAGGGAGCATCCTCAGGCCTTCCTCTGAGAGGGTGATGAGAATCTAAGGGCAGGGCGAAAACCTCCTGTCTAGAATCTCCACTTCTAAGGGTTTCCCCCTCGTCCGAATCATCATCGAGTGAGATTGCCTCACGGCCTAGAGTAAACCCTACCAGGTAGGGGAAGTTTGGGTTATAACTATCCCTAGCCTAGTCTGTTCCCTACGAGAATACGTACGAACAAAAAGTGTGCTCGCCCAATGCCCTCGCCGGGTCAACCAGAGAGTCACCACTAGTAATTGGCGATGTGCTCCCCAATCGGCAGAGTCTGGGGCTCTCCGAAACTGCACGGGGCAATGCCGTGGGACTCGAACGCTTGGGAACGGACCCATCATCGTGTTCCGAGTCCTCATCAGGTCAGGTTGACCTATGCCGCTTGGGGGAGATGAGTCCTCCATTGGGTGTACTGTTGTGGGAACTTTGATCCTTCATTAGCCTTTCTAGCGGCATCATCTTTGGGATTGCTAGATGAATCTCCAAGGAGAAATCCACCGTCAGAAGCAAGCATGGTCTGCTTGTAGTCGTAGCAGGCCTCCATATTGACGCTCACGTAGTCGGCCAAGTTGAACCAGTTCTCCTCATTCCATTGATCTGCCATAAGGACATCAGCAAGAAATAAGGGATGATCTGACGACAAGGAAATTACCAGAGTCTTCAATGAAGGTCTTCGAAAGATCCCCACGAACGGCACCAACCGCCGATGTTTTAATATCGATCTTACATATGATTTGTTTGAATTCAGAGATTCTCTCAACAGACCTAGAGTATGCACATGCAGAGTAAAGACATGGGAATCTTTATCCAGATTTGGGCCTTCTCCTGAGAAAACAATAACCCTACGTCCTATGTGATTACTAATTGCTAGAAAAAGAATTACAACAGAGATTCGGGCCTTCCCTCGATTAGAATGTGTCCCCTTCGCTCTTTGATGTTAACCTTTATATAACCAATGAAGCGACAGTTGTCCTGCATCAGAAGATGCCTCAAGGCTTTGGATGATAAATGCCTAACGGAAGTTACTGTCAGAGAGATGTAAAAGGCCATTCACCATGTAGCGGTTGTTGTCAAAGAGAGATCATGTGCGGTTAGTGGATAAACGCACATTCTGATTGCCTTGTCACATGAACCGATAATGTAGTTCATCGTCATAGACAGGCAGGTTGGAGATAGACTTATCACAGGAATTCTCACGACCAAAAAGTGGTCACAGTAAGACTTACGACTACGTGGTCTCGAAAGGACTTACGACCAAGAGGATAGTCGTAGTAAGAATTATAACTACGTGGTCGTAGAAGGACATACGACCAATGGATAGTCACAGTAAGTCTTAGGACTATGTGGTAGTAGAAGGACTTACAACCAAGGGATAGTCGCAGTAAATCTTATGACTATGTGGTCGTAGAAGAGCTTATAACTATATGGCCGTAGAAGAGCTTACGACCATCCTACCATATTTATCTCTTATCAATAAGGAGTTTATTCAAGGAATATAATGACATAATAATTTGAGAATTATTCTATTCTCGTCAAGTAACTTGATAGATGGGATCCATGTCAGCGACATGGAGAGAGTGAGCAGCGAGGCAGGCTGGGTTGCGAAGCAGGCCGAGCGAAGCTAGGCCATGCGGAGCTTACACACGGGCTGGGCTGAGGAAGAGAGAAGTGGGCTGGAGAAAGGATTCAACTCACCAAGCCTTCCAGAATTGTAAATACCTTTTCTTTTTTAGAAAATACTAGAAAGGAAAATAAAGCCACAAAAATTAGCAAACAAGCTCGAAAAATTTTGAGAGAATTTATAAAAATACTTTTGAACATGAGGGACTCAAATAACATATTTTGGATTTAATTAATGCTTGGATTATTATTATTAAATCCTTTTAATTTCAAAAATTATTTCAGGCTTTAATTAATTCCAGAAAATCCTAAGAATTTTGAGAATTTCTATTTTGACTCAACGACTTTTGAAAATATTGAAAATTGGGATGTTGCAATGCTTGTTAGATTTAATCAATTTGAGTGGTTTAGCTACAGCCTACAGGTCCTATGGCATACAGTTTTTTCCACGGGTTTCTTGTACAACCGGAGTTCTGTTGGGTTGCCCATTAAATCATCAACTGCCCAATTAATTTTCCGTCAAAAAACAAAGACTGTCCAATGAATGCAAGTCACGATCATTTAGGGACACAATTAGTTTGTACGTGCAGCAGTGCTTATATGTTCTTTAAAAACTACTCACGGTCTATTCACAAGTGTACGTCGGTTTGGATAGATGTGGGCATACCCTACCATGCTTCGGACCATGTCATAACGTGCTGGCTCGGCCCAGTTATCCTGTCATACCATGCCGTGCCATACCGGCCCGTCTTGCCTCTGACCAGGCCCAGGTATGGCCCAAAACATATCGTGCCAACGTTCGTACCGTGCCAGCCCCAGCCTAGCTTGAAGTAACTATACACGACGAAAGCGGTGACAACGATGGTGGCGGCGGCCGCCATCTTCCTTTCTCTCATACCCATCTCACTAAAAACTACTTAAAATTGAATTAGTGCATAAAAATATGAGTACGCAATGACATAAATATTTTCGGGGGAAAGCGGAATTTTCTTGATATTTTAAAAATACAATATTACTGTATCGTTAAAAACCTTATGCCCCAGAGTGGGGTTCTCCGAGTAAGGAAAAGAGTACAGTAACAATATATGTACATACTAACTATAGCAAAATGCGTATATAGTATCTACTGATCAATGTCTAGGTTGTTCATGCCTTCAAGGTCAGCATACGCCTGCACGATTTTAGGATCCTCAAGTTGATGCTATAGCCGCTCTTCAGCTAATTTCTAGTCTTTGGCGCATGTGATTGCCTTCACCATTCTAAGCGTGAGGGTTGATCTCCTTTCTTTGGTCCTTCTCCCTACCATGCTAAACGTCGATTCTGAAGAGACGATGGACACCGGCACCAGGAGAACATCCCGTGTGAAATATGACAGCATACAAAATATCTACTTGTTGTTCTTCCACTACTCGAGCAAGTCTATCTTGCCTCCGCCAGTAAGATCAGAATCAATATTTGCAAAATCATACTACAGGTAGTAATTTAGTTCTGACATAAAATTCCACTTGGAGGCCGCCTGAATCTGAGAGAACAAACAAGTAGACTTGCCCTTTAGCTTCTTTCATAAGTGTAATGTCAAGCTTATCTTTCCTTATTGCATCTGTTGTGAGGCCTCTGATGTTGCGCCATGTTCCTACAGTTGTACGAGCAGTTAATTTAGCATTGCAATAATTACAAGTTGTGATCTCTACTATTTCACCATCTCGGATTTTCTAGGTCCAGGTCATGTGCTTCCAGCAATTCGCCCTTCATCTAGACCCACCAATGTTGTCGTCCACAGGTAGGGGAGGGAACTCCGAAGTCCCCATTGGCTCCAAACTACCTTGGTACTCTTTGTAGCCCTCCGTACCATCCATATGACAGCCATCCATGCCATAGTATCCTATGCTTGGTGAGATCCAACGAGCATCAACGGGAGGTGGAGCTAGAGGAGGACTAGGGGAGTGACGGTGGGAGCTTACATTAAGTTGCCCTACTGCCCTTTTCGTGCTTTGACTCATCTACATACCACTCGGGAGCTCCTTGGTACTCCGACCCCTTGGTAGCATAGTGGATGGATGGTGAATAAATGGGGAGTGTAGAGAGATGTTAAAGAAATGGGGAGTGTAGAGGGATGTTGAAGAACTAGGAGATTGGATAGATTGTGAAGAAATGAGAAGTGAAGTGAATTTAGAGGCTTCTTTCGTTGCTCCCAAACGTTGCTCTAGAATGTTGCTTCTTCTGAACATTGTTCCCAACTGTTGTCTCAATCATCTCTCAGCCCACCAACACATGACACACTATACTCTAGCCTAATCATGTAAGTGTCTTGTCCAGCTATCCCATGTGGCCACTGGCCATGTCCCCCACTCCCCCTTGCCCTTGGCCATTTCTGCCCTTCACCTTACAAGTTGAAATCCAACAACCAGAGGAGAACTGCTCAGCTCTACTACAGTACTACTAGAGGAACTAGTCTACTCCTCTCCCCACCCCACCTCAATGCATCAATGTCACCTCCTACCATGCCCTTCGCCTCCCCACCCACGCCGTCGTCCACCCCAGCGACACACTCCATGCCATCGCCCTCCTCCTCGGCTGCCTCCTGCTACCCCAGCCGCGCCTCCCCTTGTCGACCCCCTCCACGCCATCGTCTGAGCCACCGGGGGTGGGTGGAGGTCCCATCGTCGTCTGAGCCATCGAGGTGGGGGAGGTCGCCACTGTGGCTCCGACACCCTGCGCCTCCGGCTGCACTACTCCTCCTCCTGTGCCCGTCGGTGCCGTTGGCCCAACCCCTAGTCGGCTCAACCTCCCGGCGGCGCCCCCTCCTGCAACTCTCAGCGCCCCTGCTATAGCCCCTGCCTCTAGTGCCTCTAGCAACCTTCCTCTGGCTCATCCCCGACCACCACTAGCCTCCCCACTGACCTTCGCCGCCTACGATGGTCAACCGTCTCCCGCTATCTACTCAGCTCCTCTGGCCCCCATGGCTAACGGCCGACAGCTCCTCCTCTTGGCACAGCCCCCATGGCACACCGTCATCACTATAGTGCCACTCTGGGCTCCTGTATACTCCTAACTTGTTCCCCTCTACTCCCTCTCTCTACTCTTTGATGGCTTATGGGGAACTGGGGATGACTGTGATATGGTAGTGCCCATGGGATGGTGGTGGGAGTGCGACAGGAGGTGGGAGCTGAGGCTGAGGCGGCCACCGACTCTAGCGTGTCGGCCGTGCCCCCTGTGCCAGACATGCTCGTAGGTCTGGGCCGGCTCAAGCACGACACTATATGCCATGCCGCCCGACAGGCTGGCTTTCCAGGCTCAGCCTGGCCCACCATTCGTGTTGTTCTAGCACAGCCCACCATGTGGCATGCCCGTGCCATGTTGGGCCTTACTAGGCCTCGGGCTGGCATGGATAAGCTTGGCCCGACTCCCAGCTCTTGTTTTGGATTTGAAACAATGTATTCTAAATTGCTTTTGTCATTTGGCTTTTAGTAGTTAGTTTTGAATGAAGTGACTTCTCAAGATAGTTTCTGTAAGTCATTTATAAGAGTCGCTGTAGGAGCCACTTTGAACAGAGTAGCTTCTCAATATGAGTGTCCTTTACTCCCTCAATCTCTCTCATAATAAGTCGAAAGCCAAAAACCACAACATTTTTCAACAGAGCTACAGCTCCAACGATAATTAAATTTTGTAGTAATATAGTAGCAATGAATATAAAGTAATTTTCATTATGAATCTGATAGTATTGATATATAAAAAAGGTTTGTTTGAATTACATAGTGGTTGAAGTTTAAAAGGTTCTATTTGAGTGGATACATTCTAAACCACCATATATTTTTAATGAAGAAGTAAAGTTTATAGATCTTAGCAATACGGGTAGTAAATGAAAGCTTGCAAATCAAACTTCCAGTTTGCTTGTAAGAATTCAAATTTTGGAAAGTTGTGAAGAACTTTTCTATGTTTATTAAAGGCAAAAATACTCACGTGCTTGAGATTGCATTACGAGCCAATTGCTTATATAGAGTACAAGAGATAAAACGGTTTCCCAACAAACCAAATCCATGCCAAAAAGGAATCCTAACAAACTAGGAAACAAACTAGGAAAGTTATCTTCTGTAGTGTGGTTATCCAGATCTCAATTGGCCGTGGTCGTATGACTGATGGTCGTTATGACCACTCGGTGCTTACGACCATGCCACTCAGCCATGGTCATATGACTGTGCCGTGGTCGTATGACCGACCATGATCGTTACGACCACTCGATGCTTACGACCACCTATGTAGTCTAACAATCTCGATTGGCCATGGTCGTATGACCGACCATGGTCCTTACAACCACTTGGTGCTTATGACCATGCCACTCAGCCGTAGTCGTTTGATTGACCATGGTCGTTACGACCACTCAATACTTACGACCACCTGTGTAGTCTAACACCCCCCGCATTCGAAGCGGAAGCACAATAGATGCTCGACTAGAACGGAACTCGTTGAAGACAATTGAGGGTAGTACCTTGGTGAACATGTCCGCGCATTGAGATGACGTTGGAATGTGCATGACGCAGACATCCCCAAAAGCAACCCATTCGCACACAAAATTGAGATCGATCTTGACATGTTTCGCACATTGATGCTGAATGGGGTTGGTGGAGAGGTAGATGGCGCTGATGTTGTCGTAGTACACCACTGTGGACTTCTGGAGGGGCGACAGAGCTCTTTGAGGAATTGGCGCAGCCAACAAGTCTCGGCAACAGCGTTGGCGATGACATAGTACTCAACTTCGGCGCTCAAACGAGAGACAGTCTATCGGCACTTAGAGGACCACACCACCAAATTGTCACCGAGAAAGACACCATGAGTGGAGAAAACATCAGACTTGAGGCATAAGGGTAATGTCCACAAGTAGCGGGAGAAGTCATCAAGAACAACAAGATAATACTTGTAACTGAAGATGCTAGGGAGAGGCGGCGTTCAAAGATCACAATGTATGAGTTCAAAAGGCGCGGTAGCACGAGAAGTAGAAGCAACAAAAGGCAAGCAGACATGTTTGCTGAGTTGACAGGCATGACCAATGTACTCAGTAGATGAGTTTTTATTACATGGAATAGAAAAAGCGCATGCTAAGTGCGACAAAGCTTGATTGCTAAGATCACCTAAGCATCGATGCCACAAGGTTGAAGGTGACGTCATGACAGAGAGGGCGTGTGTAGCAGGGGACAGCACTTGGAAAGGGTAGAGGTCGCCGCCACTATTGCACCTGATGATCATGTTCTTAGTGTGAAGATCCTTCACAAAGAGATCAAATGGGTCAAAGTCAATAGAACAATGATTATCGATACAGAACTGTCGGACATAAATAAGATTTTTGATAATATGTGGAGTGACAAGGACATTGTTGAGGTAGAATGAATGTGATGGTGTGGAAAAGGTTGTGTAGCCAATGTGGGTAATGGGGAGTGTGGAACCATCGCCAACAATGATGTGATGGGGTGTAGCGGAAGATGAAAAGGAGCGAGAAAGATTACCCTGATCTGATGTCATGTGCGCGGATGCGCCAGAATCCATGTATCATTTTGATGAGGGCAACGGAGCCAGCGTCATGGTATTGAAGGCACTCAAGAGCTAGTTCTGGTCGAAGGAGTGTGCGAGCGGCGGAGGAGCGCTGTCGGGCATGGCCTCCTACCAAGCCATGCCAGGCCACGGGGTGCCATGCCAGGGCATCATGGGTGATGGAGACGGGTGCGGCTAGAAGGAGGCATGGAAAGCATGCAGAGCATTGGAGAGATGCAGGACGAGGACCCCCTAACTGGTGGGATGCGGTGCCATGTTCCATGGACCAGGCCACATCTGAATGGAGTCGGCCCAAGGATTCTGAAGAGACGCCTAGGTGCAGCTCCTTGCTTGGTGCAGCTAGAGGTCGAGCCGCCGCCGTTGCGGCCGCCATTATCGTTGTGGTGATGGATGGTGTTGGAGCTATGAGTGTTGGAAGTGTCGTTGCCGTATGTGGTGCTGCCACGAGAGTAGTTCCCGCCAGAACCATTGGTGGTGACGTTGTTGGCAGTGGACGTGCCCTTGGAGTTGCTGCCGCCGCTGGAGGAATTGTGGGCGATGAACACAGTGTATGACGAGTCGAACGCCGCACCGACACTGTGTTCCTCAAGCAAGAGAGCGGAGCACATCTCATTGAAGGACGGGAGTGGCCATTGCATGGAGATGAGGGTGCGCATGTGCGCATCCCGCCGGTGCAGTCTGCGCGAGGTGTTGAGAACAAGGCCTTTGTCGAGGATGGTGGTGCCAATGGCCGTTAGTTCATCGGCGAGAGACTTTTGTTTGCGACAATAATCTCCAATGAACATTGCGCCTTGCATGAGGCCGTAGAACTCTTATTCAAGAAGGATGGCACGTGTGTCAGCATTGTCGTGGTAGATGCCTTCGATGGACACCCAGACGGTGTAGGCAGAGGCAACGGAATCCATCACCATGGTAACAATCTCGGAGGAGATGGCGCCGTATAGCTAGGAATGGACGAGGGCATCGAAGCGTCGCCACTAGGGGTTGGGGTTGGACGTGGATGACAGCACCATGTGGTCCTTGAGAGCATATTTGTAGAGAGCAACTTCGAATAGCCCACGCCAATGCGTGTAGTTCCCGATGGTGATGTCGAGTGTGATAGGAACGAGCGCCTTGATGCTCAAAACTATGATGGTCTGTGCCCACAGCGCGGCCTTAGCGGCAGCCTCCTCCATGGCGGCAGTACGGGCTATGGCGGCGGGGTCGGCCGGGGCAGTCATGAGAGAGGAGATAGGAGACGGGTGGTGGGATGGTCTCAGGAAAGAGAGCCCTCTAATACCATGAAGGCGGAAATACTCACGCGCTTGATATTGCATTATGAGCCAATGACTTATATAGAGTACATGAAATAAGACAGTTTCCCAACAAACCGAATCTATGCCAAAAAGGAATCCTAACAAACTAGGAAAAAAAACTAGGAAAGACGGTTTCCCAATAAACCGAATCCATGCCATAAAGGAATCCTAACAAACTAGAAAATTTATCTTCCGTAGTGCAGTTATCCGGATCTTGATTAGCCGTGCTCGTATGACCGACCATGGTCGTTGTGACCACTAGGTGCTTACAACCACGTCACTCAATCGTTGTCGTATGACCGTGTTGTGGTCGTATGACCGACCATGGTCGTTATGACCACTCGATGTTTATGACCACCTGTGTAGTCTAACAATCTCGATTGGCCATGGTCGTATGACCAACCATGGTTCGTACGACCACTTGGTACTTATGACTACGCCACTCAGCCGTGGTCGTATGACCAACCATGGTCTTCTATGATCACTAGACACTTACGACCACGTGTGTAATCTACCATTTATCTGGAAACACTACTAGAAAATCCCCCTAACGCAACGGCGGAAAATCGTGGCAATAGGGCCAAAATCGTGGCAACAGCTACCAATTGCCACAATATCACTTCGTTGGCAGCCGTTGCAAAAAAGTGAGTGGCGAAAGGTCTTTGCAACGGTTTTGCGTCCTGTTGCAAGAGCAATGCTAATTGCAACGTAATCATGCGTTGCAGGTGATAGGTGTTGCAACATACCATATTGTGGCAATACGGTATATTGCCACTTTTCAATCCGTTGCAAAAGGCTTTATTACCACGCATATGTTTCGTGGTAGCAGGAGCTAATGCCACGTCATTGTTTCGTGGCAATAGGTTATAATGCCACGCTCATTTCTTCATTGCATTAGAGCATTGTTGCAACGCGATACGTCCAGTGGCAATAGTCCCTATTACCACGAAAATTAGTTCGTGGTAATAATCTTTTTTGCAACAGAGGATGTTTCGTGGTAATAATCTTTTTTGCAACGGAGGATGTTTCGTGGTAATAATGTTTGTTGCAACGTAGGATTTTTCATGGCATTAGAGCATTTTGCAACGCAATGTATCTGGTGGCGATAGGCTCTATTGCCATGGAAATTAGTTCGTGGTAACAATATTTGTTGCATCGGAGGATGTTTCATTGCATTAAAGTATTTTGCAACGCAATCTGTCTAGTGGCAATAGGCCCTTATAACAACGAAGTACAAATGTTGCATTTACATATATTGCAACAGAAGGTTTCTATGGCAATGCATTTTGCATTCTGAATTCGGCTATTAAACATTATTTGAACAGAATTAAATAATTATAAATTTTGCAACAACAATATGGAATGAAACCATCATTAATTGTAATATATTGCCAGTAAAATAGTTTGTACAATCATCAAGCAAAAGTTACTATTACTATAGCAATGTTATTGAAAATCGTAACTAAAATTGATATAACATAAATATTCTAGCTATATTAGGCTTCAAAGATAGCTTGTTTGCATCGACGATTCTGCTATCTTGTCTTAACCTTGCCATGACTCGAGTCCGAGTGATCTGTTAAAAGAACAAAGGAATCACATCTTAATCTTACTGAAACATGACATGCACACATTGCAAGAAATTATATCGAATCTCAACTCGCTTTATCATTTATGTTTTCCAATGGTCACAAGATCCAACAAGAGTATGGTTTTAGTTGCAATGACATGAAGCAAGTTTAGACACACGAAAAAATAACAGCAATTCCTCACGTAAGAAATCACCCTTAGATCATTAGAAGGAAAATCAAATCAGTATATAGGGGATATCATGGCACCAAAGGTCTAATGCTAGTGGGATACATGAACAACTTATATCGATTATGAATGTTTAATGTTTTGTAAAACATGATTCATAAACACATCCAATTTTGAAGCGTAACTTCAAAAGTTCATCAAGTATAAACATGGCAAAAGATAAGTGCTAGGTGATTGACCATTTAATTAGATCAAATTCAATAGAAAGTCTGTTCAAGCTAATTATAAATTGCAACCCGAGCATTTTCATACATAATTACAAGGGAAGCATATATATTGTGCATTTATGCAACCGACAACTTCTTTACATTTGCTTCATTTTCATGTATCAGGCTTAACATCATTCCCAAGGAAAGCCCCATCTCTTCACACGCCTAACAACTTCATACCACTGCGCAATCGCGCATTACTCCCCTTCTACCCAATTCCTGAATTCTTGCACAAGATGCTAAAACAAACAAAGAATCAAGATCACTCACTTGACATAAACCAACCCCACAAACCAAATGGACATGCATTCCAAGCAAGAAAGCGGCGCCATTACCAAATCAATCACCTAGGAGATCATTTCCGGTATGTCATCCGCAACTAAGATAAACAAGGAAAAAACATTAATAAATAAATCGATTAAATTCTTGAGCAAGTTAAATAAAGATTACCAAGTATTGCAGCAGCAGGTGTTGATTAAAAAGCAAAACCCTTGAATCAAAAGGTTTTGTCATAAAATATAACATATTGTAGTTCATACCGTCCGTTCCTTGCCAAGACACGTTTTGACGCAGCATTCCTTAGACTTTGTGAGGAAATGTAATACGCTGAAGCATTGTTTTTTTTAGAAGTGCCTCCTTTTTTATTTGAACGTTTGTTGCCAACAGTGTTTGTTGTGTCAGGCGTAGCTGCAGAAGCATTAGTTTGGATGATGCTTTCAGGATCAGTCTGCATACAAAAAATGATGAAACAATTTAGCTTGCATAAAGTTTCCAAGACTGGAGTTGGTGCAAACAATGATACAATTTTTATACCTGCTGTAATGTGGATTCCCTTTGTTCTGCAAGGGCTGCAAGCATTTCTTTCCTCATTTCTTCTCTTAATACTTGTCTTTTCTTGTCCTCTTCCTCTTGAAGCTGTTGCATTTTTTCTTCCAATATCCTTTCCCGTTCAGCAACTTCTTTTTCAAGTTTCTCTTTTAACGATTCTACCTCACCTTGGAGCTCAATATTCTTCTGGTTGGTTGCAGCTGTAGCACGAGCTTGTTCTAGGAATTGAACATTCAGCATACGACTTTGTGTTGGATATTTCGACAAGTACCCATGACCATGAAGTCTAGTTGCTTTGCATCCTGTGGCTTCCTTGTACGATGACTGGAAAAAAGCATTCTCCTCTTCTCTTGTAAGACTAGATAAGTCAGATTGTTGTTCTCTCTCCATAATTCGGTTGCATGCATTATCCTAAGAGGAAGGTCATAATTGAAGTAAGTAGAATTCAGAACTGAATGGATGCACAATATATTGAAGCATGCTGTGACTAGTGAAATTTCTGATTTACTCACATAGACATCCTTTGAAGCATTGTTTGACCATTGTCCATTCTTCATGTGAGTAGTCATCCAAAGATTCAAATCATTTGGCTCTTCACCAGTTACAGGATCTCTCTAAAAGATGGGAACAATGTATCATATGAGTTTGTCATTGATGAAAAAGAACCATATTAGTATGTCATAATTACCTGCTCATAGCTTATTCGAGAAAACGTTCTGCTTCCCATGATGTGCATAGTCTTTTGTTTATAACGGTTTTCAGAGTTCTGGTTGCTAATTTTCTGAAATTAGTAGAAAAATGCATTAATTAAAGGAAATTAATTTCTGACAAGCCTATATTTAGAGGAAAATAAAGTGTATACTAGTTAAAATAAGTAAATCTGGTAGTGGCAAATTAAAATAATGGAAGGTGAATTTCATTGTTTATGGTAATATTTAAGAGGTAATGATTAATGTAACATGTATAACAGAAATGGTGCATGAGAGCATGTTAAATAAAGTGCTTGCATCCAGTTGTCAGGTCGCAGGAATAATTATGCATAAATGAAACAATGAAAAAAAAGAGAAACAGAATCTAGATGGAAATAATGTGGTTAAATGGAACTCTGTAACTGTTGAACAGATGCACAGATTATTGTTGACATTCAAAGCAAATCATGTGAGAAAGGAATACAGTAGGTTAAACACAGCAATAGATATCATTCCATGATCCATAAGCTATGGAATATAACAACTCCACCCAAAATACATCTACTTGATAAACTAATTCAACTACAGGTGGAGAGGCCAGTGAATGACATATACAGATTGCTATGAAAATGTGATTAGAAAATGAAATATTGAAAGAAACAAAGTGTTCAAAACTTTCATCTATTTTGTTCCATATTTGCAAGTGTATAGTAAAATTATAGGAAATGGTACGAACACTGGAATTTTTCAGATCCAAAATACAAGCGCAAGTAGTGCCACTCAACAATGTCTACATCTGCGGGCTTATTTTTCATCCTCTCGGCATAAGTGTTATATGCCTTGTATGTAGAACTTAAAGCTGATCGCCATCCTTTGTACCTCTCTTTGGCAATCGACCATATCTTTTCCTTTTCATCCACAAAGGCTTGGAATGTCCCACCTTTCTTTGTTTTAAGTTTAAAGACAAAGAAAAGGTGAATTATTTGGTAACCTGAGACTGTGCATGCTTAGGCAACAAAAACATAGGCTAAAATAGGCTCACGAGCCGGCTCATGAGCAGCATGAACTCGGCTCGATTTTTTTGCGAGCCACGAAGGAGTGAATAGCTAGCTTACGTGAAGGAGTGAGTGAACGAGATGGCTACTAATCATTGCCACGGATCGATCGACACTACTCCATGTATTGTATACTACTCCATGACAATTTCTGAGTAGCTAGCGTAGCGAGAAAAAGCCACCAAAAGGAAATTAACCAAGGAGGAAAAAGCGTTTGAACTTCAATTGTGACCGGGTGAAATACTAATGACCTGAATAAGAAAAGTATCCGAGACATGATCGAACAAACACTCACATGTGTGGCTAGATCATACTCCTATATATACTAGCTTAATTGGCTATGCTATTTGTAATTAAGTTGCCTGACTTGTTTAGCACAACCTGATTTGGAACCTAGCTAATTATGTAATCCCTTGAATGGCTAATATGCACGTACGAAGACATCGGATGCTATTGAATTTCGACATTAGGCTCTATATCCTTCCACTTTTGACTCCAATGAGTGGTGCCCTTTTCTTTATAAAATGCACCACTTCATCCACAAAAGCACTACTGTTGTCTCCTATGGGTCCTCAAGCCTAGATGAAAATTCAATCTTAAGTTTCGATCACCACTCTTTATTCGCTTGTTGGTCTGCTATACCCTTAAGGGTACCACGTCCCTCTTTTTGAAGCCTCACTGAAGCTAGTTAGAAACCAATTACAATTAAATGATTAGACACATTCAGAATGGAAGTTTTGAAGCTTAAAATAAAAATTGTTCAAAGCAAAATATACCATCATGTTTTTTCCTTTGACGTCTAGCATGAGATGGCCAACACGGAGGAGTTTCACTGCTGCCATGACTTTCCTCTTCAGCAAGTATTTCATCATCTTGGCTATGCTGATCTAAATATGATACTGCATATATATCCAACATCGATGCAAAGGTACACGAAGGATTTCGTGATCGTAAAATAATCTTATTTGCTAACAGACCAAACACTGTAAACATCTAATAACCTATGGATGTAAAACCTCAGTTCACTGCAGTATAAAAGAACATCTCCTGTACGGCTGTACTAACAGACAGAACACTACAATCCAACTTCATTGAAATAACAAAATTAGGCCAGAAAACAAAACTTAACAATTCTTCCTAGTTTTACTTTTTAGTTCTATGATAGGAAAAAGAACTAACACAGGCAATGGATGCTGGTCTGACATTGCAAACAAACTGAAAAATAGTGGACATCTGAATTTGTGACATCTTAACTGATAATTGACATTGTTGCTATTCATGGGGAATATAGGAGCGTTGAAAGTCCATAACAAACAAGGAATGAAAATAATCTTTCATGGGCACACCAAGAATCATGTTTTCGTTGATGCTATGCAAAAGCTACAAACGACCAGGGCACCCTCATATTTCTGACTTCCAAATCACTTTAGATAAAACTCAGGCAGTCAAGCTAAAACAAAAGAGATTGATGACATCCTTCCCTTGTAATTGAGATATTTGTTTTCAAATAAAGCTGATAGTAAAAACATAATGCAAACAACATACGAGCACGGGCTATGATAAGGTAACAGAAAGCAGTGCAATTTTAATTGTAACAATACTGACAACCACACTAATAATATGAAAATTGAATAATAATCATAGAAAATTGAATAATAATCATAGTTCAGGATCAGCTCACGAGAACAGGACTAACCTAATGGACCATATATGCATACTAATAGGCCTACTGACCTAATGAGCCATATATATACATAGCACCACCCTCAAACTCAAATGGGGCAGGAGCATCTAAAACATGGAGTTTGGAAAGTTAGAAGCGATATTGCTCTTCAGTTTGAGTCTTGGTGAAGAAATCAGTCTCATGAATCTTAGATGACACATACTAGAAAGCAATAGTCAGCTGTTGACAATGAGAACGTGTAAAAGATGCATCCACACCAATGTGTTTAGTAATATCATAATATCATTAAACAGTTAACAATTAGTTGCGAGAAGCAGAAAAGAGAACTACGGTATGTTAGAAAAGAGAACAGTAGTGTACAGAAAAGATTAAATGCATCCCACGAAATCATGCTTAACATGGTGTTAAAAATAAATGAACAATTAGCATAATACTTAAATTGTTGTTTGTTATTTGTGCTCTCCGATGTCAGTTGCTTCATTTTAAACAAGTACTCTCGACATGTCAAAATTACATTACATGTTAGTACTCTGACAATGATCAAAAGAAATTACTGATTTCTGGAAGATCGCCTTGCTGCCTTAGCCATGCTTTATAAGTTAGGATTGTTTCCTCCCTGTAGTCATCTTGTAAAGCTGCACTTAACGAGTATGTTAGCTGTCTGGTCGAAACAACACATCTTATATTAAATGCAATGAGTCTGGCAACTTAACTTACGTGTCTCTGGGTCTTCGCGTTGCAGTATTGCAAGCCATTTCTTGTATGCATCAATATCTACTCCTGAAGTTGGTTCATCACCATTTGGCTGCTGCCTTGGTCGCTTGATGGGGGTTATGCTCACTTGCAAACCTCTCGGTTGATCTTTTGTCAGCACAAATCTGATTTGTTGCTCCCTCTCATTCTCTGATAGCATGGCTTCTGTTTGGTGGTTAAAATCGAGCGCCTCGAGCTTTGCCTGAGCCCTACCACATCGCTTCTTATAAAATAAGAAGTCCCTCCCAGAGTACCCAAGCTTCGATTTGATATACATCAAGTTGTAAAATGTGATATAAGCCCTGTCAAGTTCTAACTCGACAACTTCAACTTCTGGATCTGCCCCAACGCAATCAAACTTGATATTCCAAATCTCTCCGATCAACCTGGCACAGTATAAATTGAGAAAAGTGACTTTATTAACATGATGCCTAATAAGTAATGATTCAGAATAGTAAATGTACAAGTACTGTTAGCTGTTACAAAGCATGAATTTTTAAATATGAAACTTTGTTGCAAACAAATTTTTCATGGACAGAAAAATAAAAGATACTGGGGGGTATGACTTCTCACGCATAATGAAAAGGTACAACATTGTAAATCCAACTCTGCATTTTGAGCTATTAAAATTGGAAGATCTGTACATTGCATAAAGACATCAGATTACCTTTCAGGTGGGGTTGATCTATTATAAGTTTAATCTAAGTGTTAAATACTATGGTGTGCAGTCGTCAATTCTACTTGTTTATCTATTCTGGATAGAAGGATGTACTGATTAATATGTTCTGGATAGAAGAAACTAACAAAGTAGTAGCAGGCCTGAGGATTCCTTAATATTACAAAAAAAAATTGCACAGCTACCATCCTGACGTAGCCCTGAACTAGTATCACTTTAGAAAAAAAAATTATTGGTACACCATATGTAATACAAGTTTAATCTACCACCAGGGGCCAAATTATCCCACAAATTGGTCATTTGTCTTTCTTTAATACACGATAGTACAGAGTAATATAGAAGTATGCCCTGTGTATCAGCTAATCCGATTTGGTTCTTATTTTGCAGTGTCACAAACCCAACATAACCCTCACATCAATCCGCACCGTACACAATTTATAAGATCTGCTATGCCTAAATGGAGTCCCTAAAGAATCTTCAGCACCATAGGGCGTTGCATCTCAAACCAACCGTGATTGCCAGTTCGATCCATGGATTAGGGTTGGATGCAGCAGAAAACTTACTTGTCAGGTCGGGGAAGATCCAGCGATTTCTGCCCAGCCTTGATTGCATCAATTATAGAAGTGTACTTCTTTTCCAGCGGCGGCGGCGGGGCGGAAGGACGGGGGTTAGGGGTGGGCGACGCGAGCGGGAAGGGCGAGAGAGAGGAGAGCGAGGGAGGCGGCGTGGGCGCTGGGGCGAGAGACCGGGGCGGAGGCGACTGAGGGAGCTAGGCTTTCGTGGCTGAAGGCTCGGTCTGGGCTGTACGTTCGGCGCCTCCGTGTCCCGCGATCCAACGGCCGGAGATCGCCGCACACCTAAACCAGATCGGTTTCTTTTTAATAAAGGTAATGCACGCGCGCGTGGGGTTATGGGGGAACTTTTGGCGGGGTGTTGAATTCCTTGTAAAAATTTGGTGGGAAACAATTTAATCAGATTTGGTGGGAAACAATTTAATCAGATTTGGTGCGAAATATTGCCAAATAAATCATAATCTTGATCAAGTTTCACACAAGATGGCGTCCCAAACTTTGTTCAATCCAAATTGGGTTTAATTGTACAGAGCGTTCATTTATTTAAAAGCAAATGATAGTGGAAAATAAAGGATCTATCACCAAAAATTACCATGATCTTGTGCAATGCAAGTTTCTCACAGTTATACATAGCATACACTTTGTTTAGAACAAATCATAGTGGACAAGTATCTATCACCACCTTTTCCTAATTTTGAGCTATTTTATCTCGTTTTTTTCTCGAACACGCAGGAGAGCTGCGTATCATTATATTAAAGAAGAAGGATAAAAGGGTAAAGAACCCCGATTACACCAACACACACCCAAAGGATCGCAAAATTACAGACGCGCCTATTTGCTATAAGTACACATGACCTGGAATGACCTAGCCCGTAGGAACAAGGGCCGACAAGAATAAGATAAAATTTGTAAAAAATAAAATGAACAATCAGATTCATTAAGATTCACGTCTCATATTACAGAACACCAAAACAATAAAGCGGGAGAGGAATTCGTGGATGCGTACCCTTTTACTCTCATCCATATCAGCCTTGTTGCCAACCAAAATTTTGTTGACATTATCAGAGGCATGTTGCTCGATATTCCGAATCCAGTTTCTTATGTCTATACGTTGAGTGAATCAAAAGTCAAATAATGGGCAAAAGTTCAAAATGGAAGCATCAAGGAATATATGGGTATGACAACAGTGCTGTTGAAAGATGACTCAGTGACGTCATAAACAAGCAAGATACCCATGGCTCCCTGGTAGTATGCTGAGGTAAAATGAAGCTTACTTGGTTAAAAGGTTATCATATCACTTTGCAGAAAATTAGTCTAGCAGAATGGAACAAGCATTATACTGGTGGTAATAGTCCGGAAACGTTCTTGACCAGCTATGTCCCAAATCTGTAGCTTAATATGCTTCCCATCCAGTTCTATTGTTCTGATCTTAAAGTCAATATACTGCATAAACCAAGTATTTGAATCAGTGTGAGGGAACACAACAAATGTCTCAATTCCCATTTGATGTAGGAAGACATTAGAGCATCTCCAACAATCCCCCTAAATCTCCCCCTAAATCAAATTATTGGGAAATTGTGTAAAAAGTCTTCTCCAACAACTCCCATAAACACCCCCCTATTTCTATTCCCCCCCCAAAACTCTCCCAAAACCCAGGTAGAAACCTACTCCCACAACAAAAGGGAGCACAAAAAGTAGGAACAAGATTAACTATGTGCATGGCTCATATTATTAGCTGCGAAAAGATTAACTATGTGCCACTAAAAGTATCATGGCATAAAATCATGTGCAGCAATCCTTGAATACTGAGGGCATATATATAGGGGCATATATATGTGCCTTGAATTATGTAATCGCGCACATAGCATGTGCCGTAATCCTTAAATACAGGTATCGAGCAAAGTAAATGGGCGGTTGTTAATGTTGGGCCAGATTCAAAATACTATTAGGATATAATATTTAGGGGTGCTCTGGAAATCTCATATGCAATTTCAAATGGCCAGACCTCCAGAGATATGTTTGAGCAAGCAAGCCTTCATTTTATACATTTCTCTACAGATTCTGCATATACAAATGGCTACACTGAGTGAGCTGCATGCTTGTTCATAACTATGGTTTCACAAGCTATCATTATTTAATTTGTATGGCCAATAGTTTGTAATTCGCCTTTGCTTTTGGTCTTCTGTTGGAATCTATATGGTAGCTTTGTTACTAATTTATAACTTCAAAATACCAATTCAATTTTAGCGAACACAAAGCATGAACCATTTCAGTTGCTCTTGTTACCATTTGACACATGCCGATTATTGATTTTGAAGTTACATTTGGGGGCTGTTCTGCCATTCCAAGTTGCCAATATGGACATCTTTCGGTTGATCCTGCACTAGATAGTCTTGAGGATGATGCTTGATGGTTGTACCCAGTCAGTTTCTTATGTTTTCTTCAGTGGATTCTGAACTGATTTTCTGTGGTCATGGAATTTTCCTGTTTCAGTTGATTTGCCATAGTGAAGATTTACCATGCTATGGGTCATGGTCCAACCAGCGTTGGTGCGCGCGTCTCCGAGGGCGCTCCTCCGGCACAAGTGTTGCCCCCTCCAGCACTCCCCCACCATCATCGAATCAGCCCGGCCCACCGCCCACACCGCACGCGATGACCTCGCTCGCTCTCGCCTCGCCATCTCCTCCCTTCCCCAGTCCCCAGTCCCCCAGTTCAAAAAAAAGTCCCCAGTCCCCACCCGAACCCTAGCTTGCTCCCGCCCGGTCGCCCCCAAATCCCTCCCCGGCGTCCCCGCCTGTCGATCTCACCGCCGCCGACGCTGCAACCAAAAGCCCTCTCGTTCTCATCTCCCTGTTCCCTTCCTCGTTGTCGCAGCCGGTAAGTTCCCCCCTCCCTTATCCCTCCCTGTTCCCTTCCTCGTCGTCGCGGCAAGCGCTCATCCCCACCGCACCGCCTGCCGAGTCCGATGACGAGGGCCCCCTGCGCGGCCTCTCCGTGCTCTCCCGCGACCCCGCGCACCCGCCACGGCTACTGGTGGTGCAGCCGCGCCTCCGCCCGGGCTCCCTCCTCAATTCCAAGCTCGCCGAGGCGCTCAACCTCGCCAACTCCCTCGAGGAGCTCCGCGACGACTTCTACTACGTCGACCTCGCCGCCAAGGGCGCGCCGCCGCACCTCGTCGTCCGAACCCTACTCCGTGGCGATCACCTTGGAAATTTTACTAGATGCTTTTGCCAGAAAAGAAAGTAAAAGCGAGGATTTTTTTAGCAGCATTTCCATTTCTAATATGGATTTGACATCCATGCAATATTGTTTTGTTCTAGAAAAATAATCTCTGAGATGGCATTCTATTTCATTGTAACAGGGTGCAACAATAGTTGATCTTTCTGTCATCATCACACCTGCTCCGGAATATCAACCGCCCCCTACTGCCTCTGCTCCTCCAATGGTATGTGATGCCTCAGTTTTGTATGTAACTATTTAATTTTTTTCTTTTTTAGTATGTTGCTTAAGTGGGGTTGCATCCTGAATTGAACATGTCACGAATGATAATTCTGCATGCATGTATGTGGATATGGGGGAATCTGTGTTTTTGTTTAATTTCATTGAAACCATACACTGTGGTTTTGTTGGATATCATGTACTTTTTGCGTGTTCCTGTTTCTTAACCATAAATGAAACTATGAAATCTATGTTCCTGTGACGATTTTCTTTAGGTTCCATTAGTAGGTGGTTTTCAATGATCGTCGGCGCTAGAGTTTGATGTCCAGTTAGTACAGTCTGCCATTTATATGCACTAATTGAACTGAAAGATATGTGTTTGATTAAATTGTAGTTGGTTCAGCCCAATTAGAACTACTTGTATGTTAACAGTTTGCATAAATACCTGTATGTTAACAGAAGACTTGAACTGAGTTGTACATTTTAATTGTTCCAGTTTGCATAAATACTTGTATGTTAACAGAAGACTTGAACTGAGTTGTACATTTTAATTGTTCCAGTTTGCATAAATACTTGTCCGCATGTCCGCAATTTCAAAACATACTAAATTAAGGTTCAGGAGCGTGATATATTATAGTATCCAAAACAAACTATGCAACATAAAATTTTTAAACAAAAAAATCATCATCAGCTCCTTGTCCGTAACTGCAATCGGTGCTACATATCCATCATCAATGTAGGTGTCATCAGCATCTTCTTCATCTGCTAATCCAATATCATTTGGTTCATCTACGGATTCAGCAATCGCTTTTGAATTACGTAGCATCACCGTAACACCTTCTATGTCGACCTTCTCCAGTTCATCAAGACTTCATGGCTGCTGAAGCAATCATGTCTTGCACTCCCACATCCAAGTGAGTCAAGATCGATTCCTCCTCGCTTTCTGAATTTGGCGATTCCGGCATGGCAAATAAATTTCTGGTTTCATTCTTACAACGATTGCGCCGATCTGGTTTCTTTGCGCTGCTCACATAAAACACCGCTCAGCTTGTGTACCCGAATATAAGGCTCATCTAAATAACGCAATCGAGTTGTATCGATATCAATAATTCCATACCGATCCCTTTGGTACCCTCTTCCTTTGTTCTTGTCGGCAGCGGGAACATCGAACGATCGCAGATCAAACAAGATCACTTCCTTACCAAAAGGAAAATCTAGTGCGATAATCTTTTAATCACGCCATACCGGTCAATATTGCGAATCGCCATCTCTGAAACAACAACACCAGCATTACGTGTGTTAAGGTTCGCTCTATCCGAGTATGCGAAAAGAAATCCATTGATGAAGCATCTGTTGAAAACACGTGCTCGTTGGTCTGGTCCTTGTGAAAGACCATACATCAGATCACTTGTTCCTCCTTCTTCATTAAGTTTGCTTATCTGCAACCAGTAATAAGCCCTTTTAGTTCTGCATGAATTGTCGCTTACTCAAAGAAATATACAAAGAAAAATTCCAACTCATCATGCGCTCAAACCAGCCTACAAATTGTTCTTGGTGTCGTTGCTCAACACTCAGAGAACTGATTTTTCTAAGTTCATCCATATGCTTACTACAATATTGAAAAGAAGGCTTCAAGTAAATAAAATTAAATAAAACTTGGTAATTCATACAAGCAGAATATGTATTTTTAAATAATATCTTACTTGATCCATGGAATGACCTCATCACAGTTTCTTAAGATGTAGTGCCTCATCCGCTGCAGCTCAATCGGAGTAAGTGTCTCGATAGTAAATCCTTTCTTGGTATAGTCAATGTCGGCAAATATGCTTAGACCAGATGGTGGTTCATTCACTGTGGCAGCTTCATGGCGCTCTGCACGATTAACCTTGGTTTCGATGTCTGCTAGGAAGCGAGAGCAAAATGTCATGCACTCCTCTGATATATACCCCTCGGCTATTGAACCTTCAGGGTGTGCTTTGTTCCGCACGTAGCCTTTAACAGTACGTAGATATCTCTCAATTGGATACATCCATCGATAGCACACTGGTCCTCCAAGTTTAGCCTCTTGACTAGATGAACGGCAAATGCACCATGATATCAAAAAAAGATGGTGGGAATATCATCTCAAGCCGACAAAGGGTTTCACTAATCGAGGTGCTCAACTGTTGTAACTCTTCAGCACTCAACTCCTTTGAACATATTGCATTGAAGAACCTACTAAGCTGAATCAACGGGATAGCAACATCTTCTGGCAAAATGTTGCGTCTCGCTATGGGTAATAGTTTCGGAAAATAATATGGCGTCATGAGATTTGAGTCCAGACACCTTACACCTGCTCACGTCCACGCTCCTCTTGATGTTGGAGGCATAACCATCAGGCATCTTCACACCTTCTAGAAATTTGCATAAGTATGTCATCCCATCCTTACCTAGAGAGTACAGTGCTGATGGCACTGTGTATTTTTCATTCTCCACCACGAGATGTTGATCCTTCCTAATGCCCAAATGTTCCATGTCTAGCCGAGCCTTCTCGCTATCCTTTGATTTCCCTGCCATGCAAAGCAAAGTCCCCAGTACGCTCTCACAAATATTTTTCTCGATGTGCATCACATCCAAATTATGCCTTACAAGCAAATTTTCCCAGTAAGGTAGTTCAAAAAAAATACTCTTCTTCCTCCAATTATGCCACCTACTTTCTTCTTCACGCTGCTTCCTCTTCCTAGTGGACTTCCCAAAAGTCACTTGCTCAAAACTTTCGTCTCACAGCAGCACCCTTTTACCACTCAATGGCACCGAGACTCCTGGTTTCCACTTTGTTATTGAAGCTGCTCTTGTTCTTGCGCCACCGTGGTCCATAGGCGAAAGCGGCGATGTCCCATATAGCAATGCTTGGACCCAAATTTCAACCATAAAAGTCTCAGATCCTTGTGGCGGTATGGACATGCAAACTTGCCTTTGTGCTCCAACGAGATAGCATCCCATATCTTTGGAAAATCATTAATTGTCCACAGGAGAATTGCACGCAACTTAAAATTTTTTTTCACCTTGCCATCCCATGTCTCAACACCCTTTAACCAAAGATCTTTAAGCTCATCAATCAGGGGCTGCAAATATACATCAATGTTATTTCCTGGAGAAGTAGGACCCGGTATCAACATTGACATCATCCAATAAGGTTGTTTCAAGCACAACCAAGGTGGCAGGTTGTAAGGGATTAAAATGACAGGCCATGTAGTATATGAAACATTCAGCATCCCAAAAGGATTAAAGCCATCAGATGCAAGTCCCAACCTAACATTGCGAGGATCCAAAGCAAAATCCTTGTACGTTTTATCAACATGATTCCATGCCAAGGAGTCAGCAGGGTGCCGCATTTTTCCATCTCGGACCAGGCCCTCGTTATGCCAACGCATATATGCGGATGTGGTCGCATTCATGTACAACCTTTGCGATCGAGAGTAACGGGAAATACCTTAGGACTTTTGTGGGACACGCTTCTTGGCTACCTCCTCCTTATGCGTGAAACAATCGGTTTCCATCTGGACTCACCACATGTTGGACATGCATCCAACTTAGCATAATCCTTCCGAAATAACACGCAATCATTCACACAGCATGTATCTTTACGTAGTCGAGGCCAAGATCCCGAACAACCTTTTGCACTTTATCCAATGTGTCCGGAACACGTGACCTTCGGGAGAACAAGCGAGAACAATCAAGTATGTCCTCTAATGCATCATTACTAATACCATACATGCACTTAATCTGAAAGAGCGACAATGAAAGATATCTTAGTGGCCTCCTTGCAACCTGGATACAATTCCTTCTTCGCCTCTGTTAATAATTGAAAGAATTTCTTTGCTTCTTCATTTGGCTCTTCATTAATAGTACCTATGATGTCTCCATGTATAGCACCCCTTATTAGTGTTGAAACCAGTTCATTCACAGCACTACGGTCACCTGTTGCGCCATCATCGACATCTGTTGCATTGGTGCCCTCATGTAAATCATCTTCTCCTTGGATGAAGCTTTCATCAAACCCTCTGAGAACCAAATGACTCTGAACCTCTGTTTTTGTTCTGTAGTTCATGCAACGACATCTTCTACATGGACATGGTGCAGTTTCTCCTGAGCAAGACCACCAAATTTAATTTCAATAAATTTCTTGAAACCTTTTGCCACTCATCTGTCGTAAAATGCATGCGCATCCAACTCCTACCATCAACAGCATGTTCTTCCAGTCCAAATGAACACAAATAACTAGTTCACCAACGCAACACAAACAAAGACAAAAGTAAACATATATATTTCAAATCATAATTATTGTATAGTACCCCTCGGTATATTCAAACAACTTACTTTTAGTCAATACTGGAAATGAAACAATTAAAAATTTTCTTATCAAATAGATCAACTCTATTACTTCAAAACAAGGTATAACATTTCGATAGCACAACGTAGTATGCTCTCTTCAAAAGGAGTATGAAAATCTTTAAGGAGTATATAATCACAAATTTGAGGTATATACGACATGAGAATTTATAGAATTATTTACCATACAAAAAGGAAGTATATCTCTTTGCTACATCCTGAACTGTACATATTTAAGTGCAAAAATCAAGAGGATATCACCATCCAAAGAAGTATCTCTCGGTGATAATGCTTTGGAAACAAAATTTTGAGTCAACCGACAATAATTTTTATGTACAATATGTAATAGGCATCGCTCGGATAACATAGAAATAAACTTGCTTCTTGTTTGCTTCTAGTATGGCATCCTTTCATGCTATGCAACAGCCTAGCAACAAGACATCTACCAAGAGTATCTGCTACATGACTAGCAATACACAGTCCATTCCTTCCTAATTTGCTGATACTTCTTGCCACCATCAACATCCTGCTGGGTTTGGTAGTTCATAGAACAGGTGTTATGCATCTATTTTGAATTCTGACTATAGATTTTTGAGAGCCTGCGATCATTTTGTAGGAGTATAACCGCCAACAAATTTGTGGTGGCTATATTTCATTGGAAATTAGTGGTGGCAGTTGAAAATGCAGTGTTCGTACTATAAACAATGCAGTGTTCCTTATATTCATTCTACTAAAAAATGGAATGGTTGCTTACAGGACTAGTAGTGTACTTCTGAAATTGAGCATCTCTATTTCTTATGAAATAAATTCTGCACACTAATGAACACTTTTATCCATCTAGAACCAACATTCTTATCAAACAAATTATAAATATTAACTCAAAAATTTCTTCAAGTGCTTCACTATTACCCTTACAAAATTTATCAATAGATCACAAGATGGCGAAGACGGCGACGGATTCTGTCGAACACCGTGGGGTGGTGGTCGCTTTGCACGCGCGGTGTCGATGGCGACGAGCCGTTGGCGCGGTGATGTTGAGGTGAAGCGGCGGCCCGGCTGAACTTCGGAGCGTTAAGGAGCATAAGAATCGAACTGGCTGAACCGTGGCGCTTGAGTAGAGTCCCTCTCCGTATTGCTTTCCAATCGGAGCGTTAAGGACATGATAAATACTTTGCAGATTGTAATTGAGGAAGATAAGAAATACTTTACCTCTATCTCCAGTTTGTCTCGTTTCCCTGCTATCTTCTTGTCGTTCTCCAAATTGACAATCACTTATGCAGGGAACATAAAGACGCCTGATGATGATCGAACCGATTCCCCTCTAGGTTGTATCTGTGTGTCAAACCCTAGGAAGAATAAGCGTTATGGCTCTCTCAAAATAATAGATCTATTTCTCTGTTCATGGTGATCTCCCCTAAAATTATATGGACGCAGCCTCTAATACTGACCGTCTCCCAAACCGAGTCATGGTCCATCTCCTTTGATCGTGCAAACAAAAAAAAGGGCCATGGGCATTGAAACATTGTTGGACATGGAGAAACCGACACAGTGTCTAACTCGGCCAAGTACAAACGCAAAACCTTAATAGGTGCGCTTGGTATTCGGACTCCACGCCAAACAACAAATAAACAAAAAAAAGAAACAACATGGCCGACTAGATAATCATTGGACTAGGAGTGTCTTCACGGGTTGGCATAATTTTGTTGTTTACAACAGTTCCGTCACATGTTCTTGCCATGCATGCATGTGCTTCTTTTTTTTGTTTTTCTTTGTCTCAATTCACATACGCATGTATGATTTTCTTGCTCGTTCGATGTTTTCTAGCTTCGGCATCCATCGTCTTCTCATGTATAAACCTAAGACTAATTAAAATACTAGTATTAGGTAGCAGCCAATTCTCATGTAAATTAAAGTCAAATTTAATTAGAAGCGAGTTCACCTGTTGATTAATCTTTTTAGCTCGTACTCGCGTAATCGGTCCAATTGAGATGCCCTCATCATTTTGTACACTTGAAGTGATGGACGTTGCACTAGTATCGACGAGGTCTTCCAAACGCATATTTACTTTAGGCTTGTACAGATCGAGTATGGGCCTGTATATAATTAAATAAAATAGTGGTAGCTCTGTATCTCCAAGTATAATCATTAAATACCCAATTAAATTAGAGTTCACCTGATAATATTTAATACGGCTCAATAATTCCTTCCAGTTAAATAATATATTTAACTAAGAAGTGCAAGACATGCGCGTATCCGCATCAGCGAGATTGATTTCCCAGGGGTTACTCACGTGTCCTTTGCCATAACGCAAATACTGTAAAAGAATAAGTGCACAAATATTTGAACAAAACACATGCCTAGCCTAGTGGTAAGAAAAAGGTTTATGACCGTGAAGGTCCTGGGTTCAAGACCTAGGACATGCTTTTTTTTCTATTTTTGCTTAAATAAATTGTGGCAACACAATTACTTTTTGCCACCCAACAAATTTAAATCGTGGCAAACCTTTATTGATGCAACGCTTTACAATTTCATTGCAACATATACAAACCTTTTACAACACTAATTAAAGATTATGACAACGCAATCAATTCGTGGCAATAAAACATTTATTGATGCAACGCTTTACAATTTCGTTGCAATACATATCAACCTTTTGCAACGTAATTTAAAGATTATGGCAACGTAATAAATTCGTTGCAATATTGTCAACTCATCGCAACCACTTAGAATTTCGTTGCAATAACATCAACATATTGCAACGAAATTCAAGATTATCACAACGCAGAAATTGCGTGGCAATATTGTCAGCTAATCGCAACGATTTTGAAAGTGGTGGCAATAACACCTACCTCTTGCCACGAAAGTTAAGATTTTTGCAACGCAATAAATTAGTGGCAATATTGACCACATATCGCAACATTTTTTCCAAACTGTGGCAATAAGGTCTACCTATTGCAACAAATTTTGTGCCGTTGCAATGTGTTTCGTGGCATTAGGGGGATTTTCTAGTAGTGAAAAAAAATCCTTGAAGTACATCTTGCACCAGCTAAAACGTTATAGAAAATTACTACACAAAAAAACATGCATGTGGAGAATAAACTCTACAAGAAAATCGAGTAAGAGTACATACTTTGCGTTAACTCTAGCTACTATCCTAGGGTACACGTACGTAGCATGAGTAGTTAGACGTATGCATGCCTTGTAGGTAATGCGCATCTTGTGTACGTAGCTACAAAAGCAATAATAGAACATGATATACGGCCATATATATATGCAAGGACAGGCACGTACGTAACAGACACACGCATGCCACGTAGGTTAACTACTGGGCTATACGTAGGTAGGCAGTTACGTACGTATATACGAAGACACGTATAAACAGTATTTAGGTAACATGCATGCTGCCGTACTTACGCCTATGCATGCGTGCACGGTGCACTACGACTCCACAGGTCGACCTAGCCGGCCCACTGATAGTTTACGTCAGCCTTTACGAGAGAGTCATAAGAGCACTCCTAATGCAGAAACTATGGATAGTTTCTATGGTATTAAATAAGGTGCCAAGTAAGCAAAATGCTGATGTGTCATTGGAGTTAAGGAGGAGAGATAAGGAAATGGTTTCTTAGAGCACTCCCAATGCAGAAACTATGGATGATTTCTATGGCATTAAATAAGGTGCCAAGTAAGCAAAATGCTGATGTGTCATTGGAGTTAAGGAGGAGAGATAAGGAAATGGTTTCTTATATAGACACCATGTCTACACAGGAACCAAGATAGAAAGAGCTGTGATAGGTAGATGATAGGAGAGAGAAGATAGATGATTGGATGAAAATTTTATTTGTAGAAACTATCCATTGGGAGTATAGTTTCTATGGGTAGTGTCTACATTAATTGGCAAGTATAGAAACTATCTCATAGTTTCTGCATTAGGAGTGCCCTTATATAGACACCATGTCTACACAGGAACCAAGATAGAAAGAGCTGTGATAGGTAGATGATAGGAGAGAGAAGATAGATGATTGGATGAAAATTTTATTTGTAGAAACTATCCATTGGGAGTATAGTTTCTATGGATAGTGTCTACATTAATTGACAAGTATAGAAACTATCTCATAGTTTCTGCATTAGGAGTGCCCTAAGTGAAAACTGGATCTGGTGAACAAAAGCTCAAGAGGGATGATATGTATGTGCACGCATAAGGCCACTCTCAATACTCCACCGTATATAATGTACATAGAATTAACTAACTATCCACGTTAGATAAGATATAATGTTGCAAAGAGTTAAGAAAGAGAGAGGAAAACAATATCTTACATGAGACATTGCATAGGCACATAATCTAATATCAAGAAACAACTAAAGTTTGCATTTAGGAGTAGAGTTGTGTCCATAACACTAAAATGGTGGATGGATGAGAGTAGAGGGGAGAGAGAAATGTGGGAGAATATATAATTTTATTGATTAGGCTTACTGATAGACACTATATATTAAGGGAGTAATGTCTACGATTATTTCTACATGGCGTGAAGTATATAAACATTGCTTATCTTCTATTGGCAGTGCCCTACACATCGTTTACATCAAGGATCACTAATTACTAGGACTATTTTTTTGGCTACGGCTTTTAACTTTTGGCTATTTATGACGGAGAGTATGAAGAAAGACACTTGTATACGATTTTGGCCGATATAAATAAAGTTACTATAGTGTTTATTATAATTGCTTTGTAGATTTCATCTTTAAAATATATTTTATTTAAAAATTAGTTATCGTAGAAAAGCAACAAGCCCAAAAGAAGGGCCTAACTGGCTATCTACCTATAGCCAGAAAAACAAGTAGTGCTTTTGGTTGTGTCGTACTGTTGTTGCTCCTAAGCAGAGGTGTTCACAATTGGCACACAATGATGATGTGATCCCTAGCGAAGTCTCTAGCCCACTCTCTTTACTAACACGCAGTGGCAGCGGCAGTGGCAGCAGGGGCATGCAGGGCTTATGATACCTTTTCCGATCAGTCCTTTTCTCCAGAAGATCGGTAACTTTGCTTGGAAAAAGATTAAAAACAACCATAAACGATGGAGCACGTGCTACCTAGTACTCCTGCCAAGATCACACATGAAGTGTGAAATGTTTTGCACTTGACCCCACTTCTCAACAATATTCCCACTTATTCAATGAATGATGGAAGGTGGAAAAGGTGTTTGCAAAGTACATAAAAAGAATATTGTTCATGGTACCACACTCACTGCAAGATTAGGGGATAGAATTCCTTACATGCTACTGGACAAGTGTAAAATCCCTCACTATGAGGGACTAAAGATGACAATGTAGGTCTGGACTTATATGTCAAGATGACGTTCAGTGACCATAATGCTATAAGATGACATGCCATAAAAAAAATTCAGACGATACCAACAAAATTCTAGATTACCATTCATCATTAACCTTTCACACATGTCATTCGTGCAAAGATTCAAGCTAGCTAGGTATAGTAATTAAGCAAGAGAAACTAAACCAAAAAAAAAAAAAGCAAGGAAGGAAGAGAGTACAAGGGTGGAAATTAAAAGAGAGGTCAGCTGCCCCACCACAGCTGTGTGGACAGTTACGAGAGGCCTATAAGCATGCACAGATTAAGATTGCCTTATCATGATTCATGACCAACTTTATTAATTTCCCCGGGCTTAGCTAGCCAGCAGTACACTCCAGCAAAGCTGTGCAACCGTGCAATAGCAAAGGGTTGGCGAGCAGAGGCTGTACCGCTAAAGGGAAGGAGGGCCGCCATCCCCGGAGGGCACTCCCACGCTGCGCTGTACCGGCACCTACCTGAGAGCGACCACCCCCAGCTAGCTTGCTTCACCTAGCTCCTCTCCCTTCCTTTTATGCCTCCTCCTCTCCCTCTCCTCGCTCCCTGCCACCGTCGTCTCCGGCAGTTTTCCATCCTCGCGCGCGGCTGTACGTTTCGGTGGACGGCAGGTCAAGGCCGTCCGCCGTTGTTAAAGAGCTCGGCATGGCGAAGCAGCAGTCGTGCTGCCACAAGAAGAGGCTGAGGAGAGGGCTCTGGTCCCCCGCGGAGGACGAGAAGCTCAAGAACCACATTGCCAAGTACGGCCACGGATGCTGGAGCTCCGTGCCTAAGCTTGCAGGTATGGCATGCATATGTACGGTGCAATACTCCTGCTTATCATCCAAGAAATTAAGAGCAACTGTGTAGTTTATTCAATAGGCTACTCGCTCGATCTTGGCTAATTGAAATTGGTGCATTGTTGGCTGGTTGAATTAGGCCTTGAGAGGTGCGGCAAAAGCTGCAGGCTGAGGTGGATAAACTACCTGAGGCCAGACCTCAAGAGGGGCACATTCTCGCTCGAGGAGGAGGACCTCATCATACGCCTCCATTCCATGCTAGGAAACAAGTATGTTAACTACCTAACTATCGCCTCTCTCTCTCTCTCTCTCTCTCTCTCTCTCTCTCATCGATTCCAAATGCAGATATATGCCCTTTGTAGTTGATTGGTACTTGGTAGGTGACAATGGTGAAGTAAGAATTGTTTGCTCATCATCAGGTGGTCTCAGATTGCTGCGCAGCTGCCCGGTCGGACGGACAATGAGGTCAAGAACTTCTGGAACTCGTACATCAAGAAGAAGCTCAGGGAACGCGGCATCGACCCCGCCACCCACAAGCCGCTCCCCGAGGCCGCCGGCGCCTGCAGAGGCGCTGCGGCCACGATGACGAGTGCCTGCCGAGTCGTGTTCAGCGACGCGGAGCTCATCCCAACGACGACGCCCGTCCAGGCGCTGCTCGTGGAGTTGGAGCCAATGCTGGACGGTCTGAAGATGCCGCCAGACTGGCCGATCGCCTTCGCCGGCAACGGGATGCCGTCGTCGCTGTCGGGCTACCAGGCACCGAGCCTGCAGGCGCGCTGCTCCTTCGAGTTGGACGCGCTGCAGCACTGCGGCGCCATCCCGGCACCGGTCGTCCCGTCGGCGTCGAGCTCCAGCGCGCTGACCTCGATGGCCGGCCTGAGCCCCGCCGCGGCCGACGTCGAGCAGTGCAACAACATCGCCGGCGCCAACCTACCGTGGCTGGAGCTCGGGCCGAACAACACCGCCGACGCCGTCTCCGGCCACGTCGACCACTACGCCGGCGCGCTGGACGAGCTCAGGTGGTCCGACTACTTCGAAGGCGCCTTCCAGGCCGCCGCGACCCAAGGCGCCCTGCAGGGACAGTGCATCTACGGCGGCGGCAAGGACGACGACGACGCGGTGCAATTCAACGTCCATGGCCTAAGCAACTGGTGCTAATGCGTCAACCAACAAACCAACGAAAGCAGCAACAGTTAATATTCACTGCAAAACTATAAGCTCATGTCTACCGGCAAGACAAGGATGGATACTGGCTGAGCCTGACTACCAAGATACTACTACTGCAAGTATTACATTACTACTATTAGTGTTTCTTATTTTGTTGCTTAATTTTTTTCTCTTTATTTTTTATTTTGGTGTTGAGCGGATTTAATTTAATCGTGTGACAATTAAACTATAAGTGTTTTGCTACACATGTAAAGTACGGATAATGGTGGTACAGACTACAGAGAGAGATCGGTCATGCATGGTTAAATAAAGAGTGGATTAATAATTGATCAGTTTTGCTATTGCACAGACGACTGAAATTTTTTTATGTTTCAGTCACCTGAAATTGCACTCTCAAAGAACTAGAATTGCAGCCCCTTCCAAAAAAAACAGCTGCAACTTTAGGTGATTAAGAGTGCAACTTCAGGTGACCTGAAATTGCACTCTCAATCAACTAAAATTGCAGCCCCCTTCCAAAAAAACATGTGCAACTTCAGGTGATTCAAAGTGCAACTTTAGGTGACTGAAAGATAAAAAAATTTCAGTCGCCTGTGCAATAGTCTATCCCATAATTGATTTATATGGACCTCATGCATGCGCATATATATTTGACTTTATTTTGGGGTCCCTTATTCTCATTTCGTCGTTGCTTGCTTTGTCCATTACTGCAAATTTTGGTCCCGTTCCTGGGTGAACTGTGTGGTTGATCTGTGGGTGTAATCTGGTTCCATTAATCTCTAAGCTCGATTTGTGGTAGCAGACTTACTGAGATATCATTCTTGACAGTAAATAATCAAGGAACCGTGGACCTAGCTAGTACGATGGGTGGGAGGTCAGAAATCTGGGTCACATATTGACATATATAGAAGTTTGCATGAGCTACTATATAAACTCGGCCAAGTTGAGACATGGCCCAAGTGTAGCCCATTTTATGTCATGGTAAATTTGGTAATCGCCTTGGAGTATAGTATCCCTAGGTAGATTTAGTGCATGAAGCTATTCCTTAAGAATAGTTCAGCAAATTGTTATGAGCAAGCCGCGCCCATGCTACATTGCTCGCTCGTACCTACCAGACCATAAAATTTTGAGAAAAACTAACGAACGCTGCAGCTTTCACTCACAATCTATAATAGTATCTCACCGTTGGATCATCATCTCTCTTTCCTTCCTTTCTTCATCTCATTCACTACTGCCTCTCCTCCTCCATGGCGGCTCCAATCCTCCGTTTCTCTCTCATCTGACTACTTCTCCCTTTATTGCTGCATCACCACCTCTAGGGCCTCTCCCTTCTCTCCCCCTACTCTCATTCTCCTTTTTTCTCTCCTACCAGCGCATCACCATGCTACCGCTGCCTCAAATCACTGCAGCAGCCAACGATCTCGCTATCGCCGACCGTAGCCCCCCTCCCTACAGCTTGGGAAACACCAATTTTACCCCCCCCCCAATTGCTAATTCAAGGGCTTTGGTGAAAAATTCCCAAATCCCTCATCTTCCTCCATTTCTCTCTCCCCTGCCATGGAAGAACTGAGTAGAGCTTCTCCTCTTGTGTGAATGTGTGTTTGTGTAGATGCATGAGAATGGCTAGTGGTGAAAGTGTGCATTGTGACTCCTATTTATATTGCTCCAAGGTCAGTTCACCTCATCGTCTTGTTCATCCACGCACTGTCAGTTGTTTCATATGTTCTTCTCCTCCTTCCCTAGTTTCCTTTATTGTTTTACCTCAATTTTGCAATGGTCGACACATGATGCCATTGATTTGTTGGCGGATTTGGTGCTCTAATTCCTTCTTAATCTTCTTGCCTCTTGATTTGATTTCTATGGATTGGCCCTAATCTACATGCTGCCACTCATTTGGGAAGCTTCTAGAAGGTTCCAAAAAGTTGGGTTCAAATGGTTGGGCCTTGGAAGGTTCTAGACAATTTTCAAAGAATTCGAGGGCTCTGACTTGGCTGAAATTTTTCGAAACTCGCTCATTTTTAAAAACTTCCATGAAACCCACCTTAGCTTTGGATATCATCGACATTTCGCCCATTTCTTTCTATTTTTCTAAATTTATTTTGAAACTTTGCTAAAACTATATGACATTGCTTAAACAAAGATGATATAATTGAAACTTCCTTGAAAGCATCTAAGACTTATAAAACCTATAATTCTTTTATGAAACTTACTTTAAAACTTTTTGAACCTTCATAAAAAGCATTGAAACCTTTATGAAACTTTCATGAAATACGCTAAAACCTACTTGAAATATTAAACTTGAAACCTGAAATCTTTATGAAGCTTTTCAAGAAATGCGCTGAAATCTACTTGAAACTTCAAAGTCGAAATCAGAAACATTTTTGAAACATTTGAATGAAATGCCTTAAAACCTATTTGAAACTTCAAACTCAAAATCCTGAAAACTTTATGGTTTGACCACTCTCGTCAGGCCGATCGGAACACCCTGGTCAGACTGTCCGCAACTGGCTGGTCTGACTGGCCAGCAAGTGTGACCGTATTCTCAATGTTGGACACACCAGCCACTCACATCCAGTTGGATCGCTCACATGTCCAGTCAGACCACATGAGCTTAGCTCCAAAATATGCTCATATACCATCCCAAGGGTTTGACCGCTTCCTCCCAGCGGTCCCACTGATCGGTCGCACCGAGAACACTGATAACAACTCGAAATCTAAATTTTCTAAAACTTTTATAAAACACAAACTCAACTCAAACAAAGTGTTAAATGTTTATTACAAATAATCCCCCCTATTATAGCAGGGGGATTCCCCGCCCCCCCGCTCGGCCACGTCCCCGCTTGCCACCTGTGGCGCCGCGTGGCGAGGATTTCTGTCGACCGGAGAGGATTTTCCTCCTGTTTTCCGGAATTTACGTATAGGTCCTTTTTCTTCGCGAACAGATCCTTTTTCTCGCGAAAAGGTCCTGGTGGGTTTTTTTTGCCGCGGATTTTTCTGAAAAACCCCCCTCCAATTTGCAGGATGACGCCCCGCGGTTTTCTAAATTGCGTACGGGTCCTCATTTCATTACATACGGGTCCTCAATTTTTACGAAAAAACCCTTTAACTTTTTCGAAAATACGCATGTACCCTCGATTTTTTTTTTTAAAAAACTCCTCACAAATTATCGCCTCTTTTACTTCGGTGCACACGGTGCCTGGCGCGGCGTGTCGCCGCGCCTATGCTGCTAGTATATACTAGACCTTGTACATAATCTCTCACAACAACACCTCCGTCTTCTTTCCTATTCTACTGTCTTGCAATCTCACATCAAGATCCCACCAACATGCGCTATCCCTGGTGCCGGCGTTGGTAGTTGTAGTAGCAGCACCAATGTGTCCAATGCGCCTTCCTATGACATGCCCAAGCTCAACGAAGAGGCACTCGAAGTCACAATGCGCTGGTGGAAGGACAAACCAAGCTGCTCATCGTGATCATATGGGAGTCCTATGTTAGTGCTAATCTTGTTATTTTGTAGCTGTCTGTAACTGAGGATGTGTCTCTGTTGGGTTTAGATTTTGGATTGAAGTCCAGTACCTGCTGAATATTCAGAACTTTTGGTTCTGAGGTTTCAAAGTATGGTTCGGAGTTTTCAGTCCATGTGTGATGTTGTGAGTTTGTCTACGGTGGCATTGTGTTTTGTGCTCTGGTCCATGATCCTACTAGTTTGGAATATGGCCGAGTCTTTAGGAAGTAAGTGGCATAGGAACTAGGCTAGTTAGTTAGTCTGGAGTGTGCATTTTGCATCTAGTCAAATAAGCTTCAAAATACTATAGTCGGTCTGGCAACATTCAGCAAGCAATAGAAACCAAGAAAAGGTGTAGAGTATTGACACCGCAAAACAGAGTCTCTCTGCTCCATCCTCCAGTGCGTCTGTTCGATAGTGTCCAGTGTGTGATTTTGAAATCTCTGGCCAACATCCTCGACCATGGCACCCATGGCCATCGCATTCTCACCACCCAACAGGTCGCACGTCTTCAACATGGCGACGTCGTGGATTCCCCACCGTTAGATACCTACATACGGCCATTGATCACGTTGCGTCATGTATACCTACATACGGCCATCGATCACGTTTCGTCGACCATGACCTCCCATAGTTGTTATGTACCACATATCACGTGTATCTTCTCATGTCTCTTCCTTCCTTATCTCACAAATCACGTGTCTCCCAGGTATTGTTTCTGTAAATCGGTTGTTCAAGTATAGAAGGAAGATGCCTATATATGTAACCCTTGATTCATTAGTCAAGTCATTGTGTGATTTCTCTAAAATATTACACACTTTCATGGTATCAGATGCGAACGCTCCTACCACCACACGTTTCCACAAACCCTAGCCGTCAACCTCCATCTTTTGGACGATCTATCCCTCTCTCTCCTATGACTGGCTCCACCGACCTCTCTACCGACCAGGTGGCTCAGGCCGAGAAGGCTGCTTTAGCCACCCATGCAGCTCAAACTGATGCCACTGCTGCTCACTGTGATTGTTGCCGAACGCTAGCAGTTCTGGGCTGCCGATCTCGTTCACGGCGTTGCCAACCAACCGGACTACGCCATCGGAGCCCTTTACGCCCAAGCTGTTGGCATCCTCAATACTAAGGCCCTCATCCCAGTCACCCTTGACTTCATCTCCACTAACTACAGAAAGTGGTGTGGCCTCTTCCTCGTCATGCTCGGCAATTATGCCTTGATAGACCGCGTCCTCTCTGATGATGCTCCCTTCCCGATCAGGTGGATTAGGTATGCATAGAATGTGTGGTCTTGTCTTGGCTTTATGGTACCATTGCGGTCAACGTCTTAGAGATCGTCATGTCCCCCACCACTACTGCCCACATCGTGTGGATGAACCTCAAGCACCAATTCCTTGGCAAGAAGGAGACCCATGCTCTGTACATGGAGGCAGAATTCCGCAACTTCATTCAAGGTGATTTATCAATCTCTGATTTTTGCCGCAAACTCAAGAGTATGGCAGATGGTCTTGGTGATCTTGGCGAACCTATGTTTGACCGGACACTCGTGCTGTCCATCCTTCATGGCCTCAACGAGAAGTTCTCTCATATGATGCCAATACTCAAGATGCAACAGCTAATTCCTACGTTTGTGCAGACTCATTCACATCTTCTTCTCAAAGAGATCACCAAGAACTCTAGACCAGCCACGTCGTCCTTCGTTTTCCTCTCTGCTGGACAGTAGGGCTCTCACCCTCCAAGCCCAGGCAGGGGTGGTAGAAGGAACGGTGGCTACGGGAAGACCAACAGGCGTAACCATCACCGAAACAAGGGCACCAGTAGCAACGGTGGGAACAACGGCTCGAGCTGGACCAGCGGGGCACCCACCACCAATGCTGGCGAAGGCGGCCATGTGGCCAACAAAGCCGACAAATAGGGTAGCCATCCTTTTTTAACCTATGGACCGGGACTGTCCAAGTGTGGCCACACCACGCCGATAGCGTCCTCAATCCCCAGCCCAATGCCCCAACTCCACCGTCATGCTTAGCGCCCCATGCTCGCACCGTCGCACCCCCTCCTAACCATCCCAGTGTTCACTTTAGTGCACTAGCTCCTCCTGGAAACATCACCGACTTTGGCGGCCCTCGTTAGCCACCCTAGTCGGCACCGTGGACCCCATATCTGGTGCTGGCTCCTAGGACCAACAACACCTCACCTACGCTTTCTATACAATGGCGCTTACATCGCCTCCCTCCACTACCAAGTGGTATATGGATTCAGGTACGTCTTTGCACATAACTTCAGACGCAGTACTCTCTTTACTTTTCACCCCCTCCATGTCTACTCCTTCTAGCATCATTGTCAGTAATGGGTCAATGCTGCCCGTTACCTCCACCGTCTTGTTGTTGTTCCCCACCACCCATAGCCCCCTCTCTTTGCGTCATATTTGTCACGAGGGACTTATATCCGTTTCACCAGTCCTCTACTAGCCACCATGCTCTTGCCACCACCTCCTCCACATTGTTGCGCCGTTGTCTTGGGCACCTTGATCATGAAGCTATGTCTAAGCTCACTAGTTCTAGTGTTTTTCCATGTAATAAAATTGCATTCGAATGCCTTTGTCACACATGTCAGCTTGGCCGCCACGTGTGTTTGCCATTCAGCACTTCCAAGAATTTTTGGTACGGATAATCCATTTTTTATTCGAAATTACAGAAATATACCCGCGAAATTTTTTTTACAAAAATAGGCTCAAGTCGCCCAATGGAAGGGCGACTGGAGCCTATCACCCAACCAGAAGCTGATTCTGTTCCTGTCGCTCAACCATCCAGTCGCCCTCCCATTGGGCGACTGCATCCAGTCGCCCTCCCATTGGGCGACTTTAATGCAGTCGCCCAATGGTTGAGCTATAGGTATCAAACCTTCGCCAAAAATAGTGAAAATTGGTGGAGCTATTCTTCATACATCCAAAAGCCTTCAGAAAAAAATTTGAGCAATTTCGGCGACGGGATCAAAAGTTATAGCAGTTTCAATCGAGGCCGAAACGAATTTGAGTCCGTTTCCGACACACATTCAGTAAAATGAGCATAACTTTTGCATACGGTGTCCATTTTCGACGTTCTTGTACTCATTGGAAAGCTAACGACGAGCCCGATCAAAAGAAAATGATCAGCTTGTGCCCGTCGCCCTCCAAGACCCCGAAAATCGGCTATCTTTGGACCTAAACCTGCGTCGCAAGTTTTTGGTTTCTGTTTTTGCATTTTCTATTGGTCTTCCCTTTGGAATTTGGATTTTGTTTCAACTGAAAAGGGAAGACCAAGAGAAAATGCAAAAACAGAAACCAAAAACTTGCAACGCAGGTTTAGGTCCAAAGATAGCCGATTTTCGGAGTCTTGGAGGGCGACGAGCACAAGCTGGTCATTTTCTTTGGATCGGGCTCATCGTTAGCTTTCCAACGAGTATAAGAACGTCGAAAATGGACACCGTATGCAAAAGTTATGCCTGTTTTACTGAAGGTGTGTCGGAAACGGACTCAAATTCGTTTCGGCCTCGATTGAAACTGCTATAACTTTTGATCCCGTAGCCGAAATTGCTCAAATTTTTTTCTGAAGGCTTTTGGATGTATGAAGAATAGCCCCACCAATTTTCACTATTTTTGGCGAAGGTTTGATACCTATAGCTCAACCATTGGGCGACTGCATTAAAGTCGCCCAATGGGAGGGCGACTGGATGCAGTCGCCCAATGGTTGAGCGATAGGAACAGAATCGGCTTCTGGTTGGGCGATAGGCTCCAGTCGCCTTCCCATTGGGCGACTTGAGCCTATTTTTGTAAAAAAAATTTCCCGCGGGTATATTTCTGTAATTTCGAATAAAAAATGGATTATCCGTACAAAAAATTCGCACTTCCAACTCTCGGGCTAGTCATATTTTTGATTTAGTACATTATGATCTTTGGACCTCTCCTGTCGCCATTGTGTTCGGTTACAAATATTATTTTGTTATTCTTGATGACTGCTTCCACTTTGTATAGACATTTCCTTTACATCTTAAGTCTGATACCTTTACTCACACTTCTCATTTTGTCACGTATGTTCGCACCCAGTTCGGTGCCACCATAAAGAATGTTTAGTGTGACAACGATCGTGAGTTTGATAATTCCACTACTTGCACTTTCTTCCTTACCCATGGCATTGCAATCCGCATGTCATGTCCCTATACTTATTAGCAAAATGGGAGAGTTGAACGCATCATTCGCACAACAAATGACATTATGTGATTGCTCATGTTTCAGGCTAGCCCCCCTCTCACTTTTTGGGTGCAAGCCCTCCACGCTGCCACCTATCTCCTTAATCGCCACCCCACCAAAACTCTTAATTTTTCTACTCCCTTCTTTGCCCTTTACAGTGTTGCCCCTCCTACTCGCATCTTCACGTCTTCGGATGCAAATTCTACCCCAACCTAACCTCCACGGCTCCAACCAAACTTTCACTGCGTTCCTCCTTGTGTGTCTTCCTTGGCTATCCATCTGGCCACAAAGGTTATCGGTGTCTTGATCTCTTGTCCAATAGAATCATCATCTCCTGCCATATCTCTTTTGATGAGTCCTCCTTCCCCTTTGCCGAAGCTTCTCCTGTGCCTCCCTATAACCTTGATTTTTATCTGATTATAGCACTTCACCTTTGCCAATTGGATCACAAGTTGTTGCAGGACCAGGTACGAGCAGATTCCCTCCAAGCGTCAGTTGGCCCTCACTGGCCATTGCCAGCTGGTCCTCACCTAGTGGCACTGACACCTCAATGTTTGCCCCAGTGGTGCCAACCCCAATTAGCTTGCCCCGCCACACTAGGCCGTGGTCCACCAGCCATGGTTGACTTGCTGTGGTTGATCTGCTGTGGTCGATCGGCCGCGGTTGACTGATTATGGTTAACCTGTCGTGGTGGACCTCCCCCAACACCATGACTGCCAACTCACCTAGCATCAAATGTGTGTGGCCCTCGACGCACATGCTCTCATCTGTCGCTACGAGTGACTTCGCTAGCCCAGCTGTCCCTGATGGCTCTAAACCTTAGGTTGATGCCAATGGAGTCGGCGCCGTCTCCCGCCCACTGATAGTAGTCCCTATTACACCAATAGCCAATGATCATCACATGGTCATGCACGGAAAGTTAGGGTTTCGTCTTCCAGTTCAACGGCTCAATCTACAAGCTATAGTGCTCTACCCTATGCCCAAAATACACCGGGACGCCTTAGCTGATCCGAATTGGCACCACGCTATGACTAAGTAATACAACACTCTTCAACCTAACAACACCTGGGACCTCATTCCACGTCCACCTGGATTAAATGTGGTGATAGGAAAATGTATTTTTTGGCACAAATTTCTCTCAGATGGTTCTCTTGATCAGTACAAGGTTCGTTGGGTTCTTTGTGGTTTCACACAGCACCCTGGCATTAATTTTGATGAGACCTTTAGTCCCGTGGTTAAACCTACTACAATCCACACTATGCTCACATTGGCACTATCATGAGACTGGCTGATTCATCAGCTTGACATCAAGAACGCTTTTCAGCATGTCACTCTATTTGAGACTGTCTACTGTGTGTAGCCCTCTGGATTTGTTGACCCTGCTCGATCCAACCATGTTTGTCGGCTCAACAAAGCTCTCTACTGCTTGAAGCAAGCTCCTCATGCATGATACAGTCGCTTCGCCTTACATCTCCTATCCCTTGGCTTTGTGGAGGGAGAAAATTGAGAATATGCCCTCCAACTAGATGGAAATCTAGGATATACCCTCCTTTAGATCCTAATTGATAATATACCCTCCTTTAGAGTGTTTTGTTGAGAAAATGCCCTTTTTATACCTTTTCATTAGTTTCTATTGTATTTCTCTGTATTCCTTCACTTAAAATGACCTATTTACCCCTGAGTACTTCTTGTGCATCATTTGAGCACCCATTAGCCCCACTGCCATGCCATGCCACCGCTAGGCCAGCGCCGCCGCCAGCATAGCGCCTGCCGCGAGCCGCGCTGGCCCCGCTCAAATGATGCACAAGAAGTACTCAGGGGTAAATATGTCATTTTAAGTGAAGGAATACAGAGAAATACAATAGAAACTAATGAAAAGGTATAAAAAGGGCATTTTCTCAACAAAACACTCTAAAGGAGGGTATATTATCAATTAGGATCTAAAGGAGGGTATATCCTAGATTTCCATCTAGTTGGAGGGCATATTCTCAATTTTCTCTTGTGGAGGCCAAGTCGGACACATCACTCTTTGTGTTCCACCGAGGTGCTAACACGGTCACTACCACAAAAGGGGTCATCACAGACGGTTTGGAACCATCATCACAGACGATTTTTCGAACTGTCTGAATTATGGGTCAGTAATAATCGGAGGTTATCACAGACGGTTTGTGAGCCGTCTGTAATAATCACAACTCAGACTGTTTGTAATTAGAACCGTCTGTGATAAATACAACACAGACGGTTTGTAACTAGAACTGTCTGTGAAGAAAACTATTATAGATGGCTCGAACCAAAAACCGTCTGTGATACTCACACATCACAAATGGTTCTAGTTACCAACCGTCTGTGATTAGTGAGTATCACAGACGGTTGGTATATAGAACCGTCTGCGATAGTCCTTCATAGGCGGTTTATACCACAAAACCGTCTGTGATAGTTCACTCTATACCTAAAATTATTTCTGTTTTTGGCTAGCCTCAAGAAATAGTGTTACCTATGCCCTTTGAAAACAAGAAAATACAGTGGCAAATTAACACAACAGCACATTCTATTTCCATTAAGATTAGAATCCACCATTATAACGAAACAAGATAACAAACCCAACTCTTTAATACGGCAAGAATATATCAGAAGCAAATATCCTAGCAGACAGTAGAAGCTAGATGCATCGGATGGTAGCTGGATATCACCGACAATAATGGAGAGGCGGCGGTAGCGCCATCTTTGTGGCATGACAGTGAGACTGCGTAAGACACTCTTACAATACTTATGACAAGAGTGTGTTATGTAGTCGATCGTGGTGTCACAACGGAGGCGCTAGTTGACGGCGGTACTCGGTGAGGTTGAGGAACAAGTTGGATGCATCGGATGGCAACCGGATATCACCGGCAATGGATAGGCAGTAGCGCCACCTTTGTGGCATGATGGTGAGACTGCATAAGACACTCTTACAATACTTATGACAAGAGTGTGTTACACAGTCGACTGTGATATCACAACGGAGGTGCTAACTCACGGTGGTAGTCGGCATTGTCGAGGGGGATGCAGGAAGCTATATAGTGGATGGACTCACCCGTGACTGCCGGTGGAAAGGTAGATGGGGGTAATTAATAAGGGCTGAGCGGTGCGAGGAACCAGTGCCTGCCATTTGCTGTGGAGAGAATGGACGGATGAGATCGAAATCCTGGGTAACACGCCACGGATCAGTGACGTGCCATTATCAAAGACGGTTTGTTATACGAACCGTCTGTGATAACTCACATATCAGAGATGGTTTGTTATACGAATCGTCCATGATATTAATATCAGAGACGGTTTGGTATACAGATGGTTTGATATATGAACCGTCTGTGATAACGCTTAAATATGCGCGTCCTAATCCATCTCTTCTAAACTGTCCTCTCATCTTCTTCACCCGATTTCTCAATAATGGCATCTAATATTCTTTTGATCTCCTTTCTCTCATCTATCCATTATGAGTTGTTCGGCCGCAACCTTACACAGGCGGCCAGCAATTTACGTCTGGAGTAGCTCCTCCACTCTTGCCCTGCTCTCCTTTCTCGACTCGCTTCCATCCGTTAGCTAGACCTAATCATCCGCCGTCGACGGAGGTGTCTTGTTGCCGCTCAGCAAAGGAAAACTACCCTTAGCCTCGTTTTTCTCTACAATGTGCACAAAGCGGAAGAAGCTCTTGCGGCAGTGGAGAGACATATGGATAACATTGCCGATCAAGTAGAAGCGGCCGATTCTGAGAAAGCTTAACATGACATCCTCTATGAGATTATGGACCGTGCTAATGATTTGCCCAGGCTGGAGGAGGAAGTGCACAGGGCAAGAGAAAACTTCACGGCATTTGAGAACTCAGCGGCTGATCCTCCAACTCCAAAAGTCGAAGAAGAAGCATATGAAGCCCAGAAGACTAAGATCTAGGAATATCTTTTTTGGGACTTTTGTAATAAATTTGCCTTAAATTTGTCTCTCGTCTCAGCAGCTTCTGTAGTTCATATGACAAACGACAAAACACAGACGGTTGTAAATAAAAACCATCTATAATAGTTTCATAGATGGTTCTAGTTAAAAACCATCTGTGATAATTCGTATATTACAGAAGGTTTTTAAACCTAACCGTCTGTGATAGTTTCATAGATGGTTCTAGTTAAAAATCATCTATGATAATTAGTATATCACAGACGATTTTTAAACCTAACCGTCTGTGATAATTTCATAAACGGTTTTAGCCATGAACCGTCTATAAAAATCAAAGCACAGACGGCTCCACATGAACCGTCTATGATAAGACGTCCAGTATAGCTTGTTTTGTAGTAGTGGGTATAGTTACTACTCTATGTGGATGACATAGTCTTGATTGCCTCCTCTAATGGTCTACTTCGCCAAATGATCTCAGCTCTCCAGGAAGAATTTCCCATGAAGGATCACGGTCAGCTTTACCATTTTTGGGGATGTCAATCCACCGTCAGGAAAGTGCTCTCTTTCTTTCCCAGCGCCAGTATATTTAGACATCTTAGATTGTGCGGGGATGTCCACCTGCAAGCCCTACAACACACCTGTTGACATGCACTCCAAGCTATTTGGTGACAGCGCTCCAGTTGATGATCTGACTTACTACTATAGTTTTACTGGAGCTTTGCAGTACTTGACCTTCACTCGCCCTGGTATTGCCTACGCTGTGCAGCAGGTGTGCCTTTACATGCACGATCCACATGAACCCCATCTTGCTTTAGTGAAATGCATCCTGCGGTACCTTCGGGGGACTCTTAAGCATGGTCTATTCCTTTATCACACTTCATCTGCTAAACTAATTGTGTACTCTGATGTTAATTGGGTGGGCTGTCTCAACACACGCAAGTCCACCTTAGGCTACGACATTTTCCTCGGGGACAACCTCGTCTCTTGGTCATCAAAACAGCAGCACACCATCTCCTGGTCAAGTGCGAAGGCCAAGTACTGCGCCGTTGCAAACGGCGTCGCTAAAGCCTGCTGGTTGCACCAAGTGCTCATGGAGCTACATAGTCCACTTCGCCGCACCACCCTAGTCTACTACGATAATGTCAGCACAGTCTACCTCTCCACCAACCTGGTTCAGCATCAGCATACTAAACATGTAGAGATTGGCCTGCATTTCGTTTGGGAGTGTGTTGTTCTCGGTGACGTGCGTGTTCTTTATGTGTCAACATCTTCACAGTATGTGGATATCTTCACCAAAGGTCTGCCCACACCCATCTTCACCGAGTTTTGATCTAGTCTGAATGTTCGTCCTTCTGTTGTTCCGACTGCTGGAGAGTGTTAGATATCTACATACGACCATCCGCTATGTTGTGTCGACCATGACCGACCATGGTTGACCTCCCGTGGTTGTTACATATCACGGATCACACGTATCTTCTCAGGTCTCTTCCTTCCTTATCTCACGGATCATGTGTATCTACTCAAGTCTCTTCCCTCCTTATCTCCTGAGTATTATTTCTATAAACCGGTTGTTCAGATATAGAAGAAAGAAACCTATATATGTAACTCTTAAATCATTAATCAATTCATTGTATGATTTCTTTAAAACACTACACGCTTTCACTCACATGGCGCGTTCAGTTTCACCACCATCACCTCTCCATCCACCCAAGCATTTCTTTACCGCAGCTTCCACCACAACCTGCCAATTCAGAAAATCCCCCTATTTTTACAATCTCTTCGCTTCCTGCCTGATTGCTTTCCATACTACTAGCCAGTATCTTTTGTCTCTCGAGTCTGGAGGGTAACGATCATTGGCGAGCAGGCTGATAAAGATGCAGCTAGGGTAGACAAAAAGTGCAACGTACAGCCAACTGATCGGCTCGTGTGCTTTGACCTTTAGGCATCCAGGCGTTGCGTGGCAGCTGGAAATGTTTATTTTCATGTGTGTTTTCTCTATCACGAATAGGACAAGGATGTGATGGTGCAGCTGGAATAGGACTGGACCAAAGGTCAGGATGGCTTTCAAGAACTAATAATGGTCGTCGAGCACAGATTTGCATGGAAACAACCATGCATTCTCATAAAATAAAAAAAAGAATAAAAGCTAATCATGTGTAGCAGAAAGAAAGGAAGAAAGAAGCAAGATTTTCCCGAAAAGAAAAAAAAGGAAAAGGCACCTGGTTCTAACAACCTCTTTTGCGTTCCTGACGAATCTACCTGGGGCAGGCAGAGGCAGGCTGCCATGCCTTTGCTTTCCTTTGCGTGCACTAGCTACATGGTCCAGCCAGCACAAGCGCGGCTCATTCGCGCTCGCAGATCGGACACGTTGTACGTACTGCTAACTCCCCTCCTCTCCCTCCGGCCGTCGTCGCTGTGTGGTCTCTCCTTCACATGCAGTGCCACTGATGTGCTCCGTCCCAAACGTTGGTACGTACGCTGGTCCCTGCAGCTAGCCCTGGCCCCTGGCCCTCGCCTCTCTCTCTCTCTCTCTCTCTCTCTCTCTCTCATACTACTCGCCCTGCATGCAGGACATGCTGCCCTCGTGCCTTTGTTCTTGAGGTAAAAGTTGGAGATTCCTCGATCGGTCCTAATCATGAGGACGAGCTAGCACTACGACGACATGCATATCGATCGATATTCTGATGCCCCGGCCGTTCTGGCTCAGAAATTATATATTAGCTTGTTTACTTAATCGCGTAACATGGTTAATTTGTCTTTAAGTTGTGGCGATTATATGCAGGTACGTAGATCTCCATTTGTTCTAGCTTCTTCTACCGCTTCTTCTACCTGGGTTAGTACTCCATTGGTGAAGGGATCTCAAAGTTTCAACTGGGCGGCTCTAGCTAGCTTGCTCGGTTAATTCTGGCATTCCAACAGTCAGGATGATCAATAGGTCCCATTTGTTTTTGTCTTTTAGCTTCTTTTGGCAATCACTATTTATTAGACTAATAAACCACAGCAAAAGCCGTAGCCCAAAAGAACAGGCAAGTCGCAATCCATGGCCAATGCACGAAAAAAGGATTGCGCGCGCGCACACACACACTAATACCAAAAGGGTCATCACAGATGGTTCGGAACTGCCGTCATAAACGGTTTTCTAAACCGTCTGAATTTATGGGTCAATGATTATCGGAGGTTATCACATACGGTTTGTGAGCCAACTGTGATAAATATAACATAGATGGTTTGTAACTAGAACCGTCTGTAAAGAATATTATCATAGACGGTTGGTATATAGAACTGCCTATGATACTTTCGCATCACAGACGGTTGGTAGATAGAACTGTCTGTGATGTAAGAGTATGACAGACGGTTTTTGGTTTGAGCCATCTATGATAGTCCTTCATAGATGGTTTATACCACAAAACCGTCTATGATAGTTCATTATACACCTAAAATTTTTCTGTTTTTTGGCTAGCCAAGAAATGTTAGCTATGCCTTTCGAAAACAAGCAAATACAGTAGCAAACACAACAACACATTCAATTTCCATTAATATTAGAATCCACCATTATAGCATAACAAGATAACGAGCAGGTTATCCATCTAAAACAGCAAGAACATGGCAAGAACACATCTCCTAATCCTACAAACCCAACTATTAAACATGACAAGAACATAGAAGAAGTAGAGATCCTAACAAACAGTAGAAGCTCAATCGCGCCTATGAGGCCTCCATGTCTAGGCCCTCTCGCCCCTGATACAGTGTGCGAGCGCCGTGTTGGTACCTAGGTGCTTCCGCGGTGCCTTGCTGCCTATAGATTTGTGTGCCATCTATTTCGTAAGGGCCATCAGGGTCAAGGAGGAGGACGGTAAGAAGGCTGGAAAGATTTTGAGCACGGTAGAGGATGGGTTTCGATGAGTATGTATAGGAGAGGGAGAAGCGGGAGTGGGAAAATTTTTGGCGGGAATAGGCACGGTGATGAAGAGGTGAAGCTACAATCCGTGGGGTGGGGTTTGCTGGGTTTCTATTGGCTGGGATTGGGTTAGAGAGGATCGATGGGCCCAGTGATCTGGAATACATAATTATCACAGACAGTTGATCCACAAACCGTTTGTGATACATTATTATCACAGACGGTTTAAACCACAAATTGTTTGTAATACATAATTATCACAGATAGTTTGAATCGCAAACCGTCTGTGATACATAATTATCAAAGACAATGTATGTATATACCCGTGCAATGTAAACAGTTAGTCTCAAAAGATAAAATAGTAAAGTTCTATATGGCTTATATATGCTCATTTAAAAGGTTTCGATAAGATCTACAATTTTACAGTTGAGGCGAACCCTAAATTCCAAACTGAAGATCGAAAATTTTGGCAAAAATAGAAACAAAAAACTTGCGACATAAATTTGAACATAAAGATGGCCGATTTTGGGGTCTTAGAGGGCAACTAGCACAAGTGGTCATTTTTTTTGGATTAGACTCATCGTTAGCTTTTCAACGAGTACAATAACGTCAAAAACGAACACTACATGAAAAAGTTATGCCCGTTTTACTAAAGGTATTTCGGAACAAAATCCTACTCGGCCTTAGACGGGAGATTATGAAATTTTAGAGGATTGCAAGGCAGGAAACATATCGCAGACGATTTTTAATACAAACCATTTGTGACAACTTCATTACAAACCGTTTGTTAAGTATCACAGACAGTTTAAATAAAAAATCATTTGTGATGTATGCTAACATCATAGACGGTTCGAAACAAAAATCGTCTGTGATAGGTACAACCATCATAGACGATTTTTATTTTGAACCATCTATGACATTATCACAGATGGTTTGGAATAAAAATCGTCTGTGGTAACTTTTTCACTGACGGTTTGTGTTGAACCGTCTGTGATGAGGCGTGGAGGATGACATTTTTTGTAGTAGTGACACACATATTCTACTCCCGGGTGTAATTACTTCCGCCTATGATATACCATCTAAACGAACTTAATATATTTATTTATCACCTTATGTATACTCATATATTAATTCTATGATACTCAAATGCCAACCCCATGAAAATTTACAACGGAACACATCATTTTTGGTATATTTTGCTAATACCTTCGTATTTGTACATAAAAAGGAGTATGTTCAAAAAACTATACATACCGCCTAGATAGTTTTACATACTCATATACTACACATACATATATACCTTCCGTTATACGAGATACTCTCTATTTTGTGAGATACGGTATAGAGAGTAATTACACCTAGGAGTAGAGAAAAGACTTTACACACACATATGAGAGACGAGTATTATATACTATATACTACCTAAGTTTGTCATCTACCTGAAAATTTTTCGAACGAGATACTAGTTAATGACAACATTTACGATTCAGAAGAACAAGAACAAAATTTGGAAAAGCAGAAACAAAATCTGGTCGGAAAGAAATAGAGAACTGCAAATGGGTACAATTGTCACTGTCAGGGTACGTGTAGCTGTCAGCCTCACAATGATTATACATGCATACAGTACTTAGAGCTAGTAAAAATGTTGCTTTGGATAAACTTTTTTTTTTAAGACTGCTTTCGAATTTGGATAAACTTATCTGCAGTTTGTGGTTGTTCGCCGAGAGACTGAATTGTGAGTACAGGCAGTACGGAGTATCGGGAGCAATATTTGCAGGTAGGGCAGGGGATCGATCATTTTGTGCATTTGCCGGACCTGCAGTTCAGTAATCCGTAGCAGCATATTTTAACCGTATGCAGAAGCATGGAAAGAAACCGTATACCTTTTCAGGGGAGATCTTTGATCTTGTTGCAGAGTATAACCCACTGATCACTGGCCACCAGGTAGTACTGCAAAAACAGCCTTGGTTGTGAGCAAAGCAAACAAGTAGGGCTCATTGTGAACCCAGTGCTTGCAGCCTAACAGCTACAGCCCAAACAAACCAACACTTTGGACCCAATTATAGGGCTCCATGCAGTTGATTATGCGAAAAACCAATCAATTATCAACTGTAAAAAGTAGGATGTTAGTCAGGCTGTATACACTGACAGTAGAACACTGATCGTCATTGCTGCATGAAAAACCAACCGCAGTAGATATATAGATAGTAGATCAAGAACACTTTTCAAAGGAGATCGAGGATCGTAACTACTAGTACTTCCAAACTTTTGCAGTATGACAGCAGCATCTGAAGTCTGAACCTATGCCTGGAGGGCTGGTTGGGTACCCATCTGAACTCTGAACATTTACCTCGAGCTCTGGTTCAGTACTTCAGTACAATATCTTTACCCGGCCAATGGAGCATGTACACGTCTCGCTGCAGTGGGTCTAGTACTTCACATGCACTCAAAGCAGCTGGTCCCCAGCCTCATGGAGAATATCTGAACATGTGCAAGCATCCCTCTCTCTGGGTATGGACTGGAGCACACCTGGATGTGGAAAGTTCTCACTCCTACAGGATATGGACCGGGGAGCACCTGAATGTAGAAAGTTCTCACCCTTTGTAATATGAAAAGGATCGTATCATATCATATCCTTACAGTACTGCCATGCATGTACTTTATGCATGCATGCCTAGCTTGTACATTACTACTAGATTCCTGCTGTGGATGGAGCTTTCTCCATCCAGGTTCACTTTCTAAATTTCTAATGATGGGAAAGGGCACCTTTCAGTTGTGATCGTTTCGACTTAAGCTTTTAGCTTTCGATTTATTTTTCATTATTCATAAATTTCATCTTTTTCTAAATTTTTGGCTTTTTGTTGAGTTTTTTACCGGTTCTTTTTTCCGTATTTGTTTGTATTATACGTAATGGGCTAACATATTTTTTAAATTTAATTATGCTAAATAAGCCTCTATCAGCTACAGTGTTTTTTCAGCCAGCTACAGTGCTTTTCAGCCATAAACCACTTAAAAAAAAGCCTAAATGAGCACCACCTAAAATTCAGGCCAGGTGAACATATATACCACTACAGCAGCAGCTGGATGGACAGAGCCATGGATTTAAAAATGAGCTCTTTTACATAATCTTAGAATAAAAAATATCTAGAGAGTATTTAAGTGGTTTTTAGGATTAGAAATACTCAGATTTTTTGGGTATTAGATCTCTATTCAACACTCCAGATTCGGAGCACTCACGTTATTTTTGGAGGGGATGAGATATGTAGAGATTCGTTGGATGGAGATTCAAAACCCTAGATTCGTTTTTTGAGAGGAAGGGATACAGGGGATACGTTGGATGGAGATCCAATGTCTCAAAATCTGAGTGCTTTCAACCAAAAAAACGCTCGTGCTCCTTAGCACTTCTCTAAAATAAATATAAGTCGTTCATTCTTTAAATCCAATAATATAGATTAGTTATGATTAAGTTATAATATCATCTGTACTGCTAGTAGTAGAATTTTTAAAAAGGTAAAACTGTAAATAAAATAAGGGAGTGTCTATACAACATTCGACTGTTTTTTAGGACAAAAACAGTTAGATTTTGAGCCGTTAGATGGAGATCCAACGCCCTAGATCATTTTTTTTGGAGGGGGTCATTTTTTTGGAGGGAGGCTTGTATGGGTGGATCCGTTGGATGGAGATCTAACGTCCCAAATCAATCTGACTGTTTTTGTCCTAAAAAACAATCGAATGTTGTATAGCAATACTCATAAAATAACTAATATAAGATTAATTTTTGCAAAGCTCCCAATACCACTACCCCACCCCATCCTCAAAGCTCCTGAAAGCCACCACACCACCTTTGCTTGCCCTCTCCAAGAACCAACCCTCTGCATCAAGAAGCCTTTCTGAGCTTGAGTTTTGACCATCACCATGATCCAAGAACTTAAGTATGTGTTTGGTTCATGAGACTATGGGGATGGGATGGGGCGGTCCTCGTTCCAGAGCTGTTTGGTTCAGAGTCGAGTGGGATGGGGGATATCCCTCTAGGGAATATTCTGCGAATATACTCTCAAATTGGGGATGCTCCTGTCCCCCAGAAATGAGGGGATGGTGAGGGATGAGGTGGGACGAGTGGGCCCCACGAGTGTTGCAATCCCGAAAAGAGGTGGCGAGTAGACCCATACGTCGATTTGTCATCCCAAACCTTTTGTCCCTAAACCAAACAGAAAACAGGGACCGTCCTATCCCTTGCAACCAAACACGAAACAGGGTCGGTTCTATCCCTAAAAAATGGGTTGGATCTGTCCCGTTCCACCATGACTCTGAACCAAACACACGCTAAGAGGGACAGCCCATGAACCAGCTGAAGGTCGCTTGCACTGCGAACCCTGCCTCTCTCCCCCTGGTGCTGCAGCCCATCGTCTCCAGCCCATCGCCCACGTCCTCGTCGTCGACGTCGTCGCGCCGCGCAGCCGCAGCAGCAGCGGTCGTCGTCGCTGCAGGGGCCGGAGCATGCGCCGCTGCAGTGCCCCAGGTGCAACTCGTCCAACACCACGTTCTTGTTAGCGAATAAACTTGTTGTGTCACGATAGTTAGACTGTTAAGTTAGACAGTTAGAGTTCCTAGTTTGTTGGGCACGGACTGCAGCTAGAACGCGTCGTCGCGCGTCTGTTATGTCATGGCGGATTCCTCGGCCGTATTGGCGCTCACGCGGAAGAGCCGGTGCGTGGGCGAGATGCTGAGCGTGGTCTCGCCTCATTTGTATTCACCGAGAATAAAGGGAGCATGAAATATAAAAACGCTGCAACGTTGTGCGCGGCACAAAACTCGTGTTGTGTTTCTTGCACTTGACGATTGAGCACGATAGGATTTCCACGGTTGGTATCGAGCTCGTTTCCGTTTCGGGATCGTCATCGTGCAATCGAAACAGCGTTCATGCCACGGAGAGCTTCAGTCGCGCGGCGGCGACGTTAAATCTTCCTCCGAACTCTGGCGGCGCGCGATCGGCGGCGGGGAGCGACAACGATCGCGGTGGGTGATTCACCGCGTGATCGGTCGGGAACACGTCGTGGCCACTCCTCACGCGTACAAACTACGCGGACTGGGAGGCACTGATGTGCGTAATGCTGCAGGAGAGAGGCCTGTGGAACGCTGTCAATGCCGGCGGCGTGGAGTACACCGAGGACCGCATGGCCCTCGAAGCCGTCTGCAAGGCGGTCCCACCGGAGCTGGTGGGCAGCTTGGCCAAGAAGAGCAGCGCCAAGGCGGCGTGGGACGCCATCAAGACCATGTACGTTGGGGTCGATCGCGTGCGTAAAGCGAAGGCGGACACCCTCCGACGAGAGTTCGACGCGCTCTCGTTTCGCGACGACGAGACGGTCGACCAATTCGCCATGCGCATCAACGGCATCACGAGCCAGCTCGCGACCCTTGGCGAAACCTACTCGGGCGAGATCGTCGTCCGAAAGTTCCTGCAAGCCCTCCCTGATCGATTCTCCCAGATCGCGATGTCCATTGAGACGTTACTCAATCTGGAGGATCTCTCGGTGGAGGAATTGGTAGGACGCCTCAAGGCCGTGGAGGAACGTATCAACGGCAACAAGGGCCGGAATTCTGGCCACTCGGGCGCCGGCAAGGAGATCGACGGCAAGCTGTACTTCACCGAGGAGGAGGCGCTTGCACGCCTCACGTCTCGGCTCCGTCTCGGTGCCGAGGGATCAAAGGGACACGGCAAGCCGTCAAGCGGCAAGCGACGCGGTGGACGCGGCCGGGGTCATGAGCGCGGCAAGGACGCGAGCTCACCAGGATCCAACAAGCCCGGCAAGGACGGCGAGATCGACGACAACACTTGCCGATACTGCGGAAAAGTGGGACATTGGGCCCGCGACTGCCGCAAGAAGAAACGCGAGCAGGCACACCTCGCCCAAGCCGAGGAGGAGTCAGCGCTGCTCATGGCTGTTGCCACACCTACGCAGGAGCTGGTGCATGGCGCGCACTGCGTCGAGCACGTCTTCCTCAACGAGCAGAAGGTGGTCGCGGACCTCGATGAGGGCACAGACCGCGGAGAGATGCAGTGGTATCTCGACACGGGGGCGTCAAACCACATGACCGGTGACGCGACGGTGTTCGCCGAACTTGATCGCAGTGTCGTCGGCACTGTCAGGTTTGGAGATGGCTCGGTGGTGGAGATTGCCGGCCGGGGCACCGTGCTGTTCGAGTCGAAGCGCGGGGAACACAAAGCGTTCCAAGACGTCTACCACATTCCCCGGCTTTGGAGCAGTATCCTGAGCATCGGCCAGCTCGACGAGACTGGCTGCAAGATCGACATCGACGACGGTGTTCTTCGGATGTGGGATCACCGCCGGGAGCTGCTCGCCAAGGTACAATGTTCCCCGAATCGATTGTACATTCTACCGCTCACTCCAGCAAGACCCGTGTGCTTAGCCGCTAGCTACGACGACGACGAATGGCGGTGGCACGCGCGGTACGGCCATCTCGGCTTCCAAGCCCTCCAGAAGCTAAGTCGGGGGAGTATGGTCCATGGTCTGCCATTAATCGAGCACATGGACCATCTCTGCGATGCGTATCTTGCCGGGAAGCAACGCGGCGCCATTTCCTGGCGGCGCGATCGCGCCACCAAGCCCCTTGAGCTGATCCATGGCGATCTGCGGGCGATCACACCGGCAACACACGGCGGCAAGCGCTACATCATGCTGGTCGTCGACGACATGTCACGGTACATGTGGGCGATTCTCCTCACCAACAAATCGGACGCCGAGGATGCTTTCAAGCGTCTACGAGCCAAGGTCGAGCTCGAATCCGGGCGAAGGATCAAGGCGTTCCGCACCGATCGTGGGGGGGAGTTCACGTCGATGAGCTTCCTCGAGTATTGCGAGGACCACGGCATCGAACGCCATCTCACTGCGCCGTACAGTCCCCAACAAAACGGCGTGGTGGAGAGGCGGAATCAAACCGTGCTCGCCATGACTCGCAGCATGATGAAGGCAAAGAATATACCTTCCTGGCTGTGGGGGGAGGCTGTCATGACGGCCATCTTCCTGCTAAATCGCGCACCGACGAGGAGCTTGGTCGGCAGGACACCGTACGAAGCCTGGTACGGTTCAAAACCGGCAGTGCACTTCCTGCGCGTCTTCGGCTGCGTGGCGCACGTCAAGGTCACTAAGCCGCATGCCGGGAAGCTCGACGACCGCAGCAGACGCATGGTGATGATCGGGTATGAAGCTGGCTCAGAGGCGTATCGAGTACTCGATCCGACCACTAAGCGCGTACACATCACTCGCGATGTGGTATTTGAGGAGGACGCAGCCTGGGACTGGAGCTCCACCGACAACGGAGACGGCACGCCGGACAGCTACAACTTGGGCACGTTTGTCATTGAGGAGACGTGGGATGAGCCGACGCCGGTGAACGCAGCGGCAGACGATCCGCTGGCAAGATCGACATCGCCAAATCCATCGTCGAGCCCCAGCACTGCAGCAATTGACGATTCACGTGCGAGGTCATTATCCCCAAACCCGGTGGGGAACACACCTGCTACGCCTGAATCGCCATCAAGATCTACACCAAATTCAAGTCCACCGTGTGTTGTTGGTGGCCCAGTGCCGTGGCAGGGAGAATTGCCGTCGAGGGACACGATTCCTGTTGAGTTCGTGTCGCCCACGTCTGGCGCGCTGGGTACACTTGATGCAGACGACGACGGTGAGGGGCTTCATCGATTCCGCCGCATCGACGATTTGCTGTACGACGACGAAGTGCAGGCGATTCAAGAAGAACTCCTTCTCGCATTCGGCGACGAGCCATCCACATACGCCGAAGCGGCTGGCCACAGGGAGTGGCGACAGGCGATGGCGGAAGAACTGAAGGCAATCGTTGATAACGGAACGTGGACGCTCACCGACCCTCCGCCAGGCAAGAAACCCATCGGCGTTAAATGGGTGTTCAAGATCAAACGCGACGCCGATGGGAACATTACTCGGCACAAGGCTCGTCTCGTCGCGAAGGGCTATGTACAGCGCGCCGGCGTAGACTTCGACGAGGTCTTTGCACCGGTGGCGCGATTGGAGTCCGTGCGATTCTTGTTGGCCATCGCTGCGCACCACGGGTGGGTGGTGCACCACCTCGACGTGAAGTCGGCATTCCTGAACGGGGACTTGATCGAGGAGGTCTTCGTCGAGCAGCCGCCGGGGTTCGAGCTCCGCGGCCAGGAGCGCAAGGTGTACAAGCTTCATAAGGCATTGTACGGACTACGCCAGGCACCAAGAGCGTGGAATGCTAAGTTGGACAGTGCACTGCTGTCGCTCGGCTTCCGTTGCAGCGCGGCGGAGCACGCTGTGTACATCCGAGGAGACAGTGATGCACTGCTACTTGTGGGCGTTTACGTAGATGACCTCGTCGTGGTTGGCGAAAACCAGAAGGAGGTCGACAAGTTCAAGTCGGAGATGATGCGGCTCTTCAACATGAGTGATCTCGGACCACTCCACTACTACCTCGGCATTGAGGTACATCAGGAGGAGCGGCGGATCACCATCTGCCAGAGCGCCTACGCCGACAAGATACTCGAGAAGGCGGGTATGTCAGATTGTAACCCTTGCAGCACGCCGATGGAGCCAAGGCTAAAAATGAGCAAGAGGAGTTCGAATCCACCGGTGGACGCCACGATGTACAGGAGCATCGTCGGGAGTTTGCGCTATCTAGTGCACACACGCCCGGACATTGCTTTCGCTGTCGGCTATGTGAGCAGGTTCATGGAGGCTCCGACCACCGAACACTGGGGTGCTGTGAAGCACTTGCTGAGGTACATCGCCGGAACACGCACCTACGGCTGTGTCTACAAACGTGGCGACGGGGCGCTCGATCTGATCGGCTACAGCGACTCCGATTTGGCTGGAGACAGTGACGATCGAAAGAGCACGTCAGGAGCTATCTTCTTCCTGGGCCAAAGTCACGTAAGCGGCAATCGCAAGCAGCGAGTAGTGGCGCTATCCTCGTGCGGCGGAATATATCGCTGCTGCCTCGCGCGCGTGCCAGGACTTTGGCTCTCACGATTGCTAGCCGACCTGGTGAACGCCAAATACGCCGCGCCTTTGCTCTACATCGACAACAAATCCGCACTTGCTCTCGCAAAGAACCCGGTCCTTCATGACCGAAGTAAGCATATTGACACTCGTTTCCACTTCATTCGCGATTGCATCAACAATGGCAAGCTGGAGACGGACTACATCAGAACTGGTGATCAATTGGCGGACTTGCTCACCAAGCCGCTCGCGCGCGAACGTTTCCAGGAACTACGTGCACGGAGTGGCATCTTCAACCTCGAGTCAGCACAACAAGGTTAGGGGGAGTTTGTTAGCGAATAAACTTGTTGTGTCACGATAGTTAGACTGTTAAGTTAGACAGTTAGAGTTCCTAGTTTGTTGGGCACGGACTGCAGCTAGAACGCGTCGTGCGCGTCTGTTATGTCATGGCGGATTCCTCGGCCGTATTGGCGCTCACGCGGAAGAGCCGGTGCGTGGGCGAGATGCTGAACGTGGTCTCCGCCTCATCTGTATTCACTGAGAATAAAAGGGAGCATGAAATATAGAAAACGCTGCAACGTTGTGCGCAGCACCAAAACTCTGTGTTGTGTTTCTTGCACTTGACGATTGAGCCTGATAGGATTTCCACAGTTCTACTGCTACAGCAACTACAATCTCACCCGGCGGCGCCACTTCTGCAAGACGTGCAGCCGGTACCGGACCAAGGGCGGCGCGCTCCGCAACGTCCCCATCTGCGGCGGATGCCGCAAGCCGCGCCGGTTCACACTTGGGTGCTGGAAAAGAGCTAGCCAATGACTGACATGATCAAGTGGGAGGAGAAAGAAAGCAAGAACCTGCAGGGATTAAAGAAAGAACATGCAGCTCACGCACAAAAAGAATCATCATCTTAGTTAGATTGCTTCGTCAGAACTCATCCCCTTTTCTTTCTTTTCTCCTTTCCAATTTTCCATGGGCTAATGAAGTAATGATACGCTCCACCACCAACTTGATCACCAAACACGCGCGCGCGGCTTTGAGCCTCTCTCTCATGCATCTCCTAGCTCCCTGCACTACTGGGCGTGCAAGGCCACGGCGGCAGCAATGTAAACAGGCTTCTTGGCCTGGACACCATGGGGCACCTCCAGGTCGTACCGAGCGCAGCCAATGCCGCCGACACGGCCCCGTCGCTGTGGACGCGGCGGGGACGACGTGCTCTCGGGTGGCAGCGACGATGCAATGGGTGTATGCGGCCGCGGTGGCGCAAGGAATGGAGAGGCGGCGGCGGCGTAGAGAATCGAGAGGCAACGGTGTCGACGAGATCAGAGACGGCGGCAGTGGCAGTGCGGGGATTGGAGACACCGCGCCAGCATATGGACCGGAGACGCAACGTGGGTGTATTGATTGAACAGCCAACACCGGTTTACAAACAAATGTCTCCGAAAAAAGATTCAACAATAAAAAAGTCTAGAATACCCTCATAAATTAACGATCAGATTTAATTTCTACTACCACTCTTCTACTACTATTATAATGTACCATAAAAAATCCTTGAAAATACTACCTTGTGACATCTTATATGATTCACCATGAGTGATATCTGATACTTGCGCGTGCACGTACTACAAATTAAAAAAACAAAACTGGAGACAAATGTTTCTGTCTCATTCTTAAGTGGAACAAGTGCACGGAGCTAGAACAAATTGTCATGGCTACTTTCGTTGGCTCCTAATAATATCTATATATCTGGGAAATTATTTTTGGCCAAAATTCGATGAAATTTGGTTTTCTTAGCCCGCCAAAAAAACCTAATCAGTCAAAACTTTGGATCCGTTTTGAATTTTCCCAGCCTATGCACCCACCGGCGCATCCCATCTTCATCTATCTCTTGTTCCCCTTTGGCCTATCCTCCATCTCTCTCTATCTTCATCTCCAAAATCGAGTTTGAGCAGCACTGACTGCAACGGGAGCTGGAGTTGGCACCGGCAAAAGAGGGGGGAGGCAGCGCTGGCAGAGGATGGGAAGGCGGCGGTGAGGCGACAGCAAGGGAGGCGGAAGCGGCGCCAGCAGGGGATTTTCAAGTATGGTTGAATTTCATGAATTTGAATTGTATGTTTGAATATTTCAATCGAAATTTTTCGAAGATATTCCAAAATTCCTGATTTTTGTCTTTCTCGGACAGTTCCGATATTTTTTTCTCACCAAAATTGTTCTCCCTACAATATATATTAACATATGTATGTCCAGCACATATGCACTTTTTACATATTCATCATAGCAAGATGTCAAACTTGTTTCATCATTGCCATGATGTGGTTGGCAAATTTCAGCGAAATATTTGAGATTAAGCACAAGAATACGAAAAAGTCAAATTGGCTCATATATGAAGGTAACCTTACACAATATATGTAGCTAGGTACCTCACACAAGACTAGGGCCGTTGACACACAACTAGAACATCAAAACAGAAGGCACGTAGGGACTGGTCTAGCTAGCTAGAACATAAGCACGTAGGGAATACACACCTGCAGCACTAGGCGATGCGCGCATGCATGCATCACAAGCTGAAAACTAAAACTAACTAGTAATGTACACATATATAGGTCGGCACGTACGTAGCTAAGTAAACACAAGGCTGGAACTAGGCGCACGCACGGCACGGCCCTAAGATCGATGGAACTTATGTGGTACTAAATAGCTGAGCTGGGTACGTAGCAGACGGTGCTCAAGCTAGGTAAGGGTCTAGAGGTTGTGGGCGGCGAAGAATGCCTCGACGTCGGCGCCGGTGTAGTAGTCCCTGCGCTGCTGCGAGACGGCCCCGGCGGCGGCCCTTCTCTTCCTGGGAGCGGCGGGGCAGTCCCCGGCCGCCGCCTCGGCGGCCCCGCGGGCCTGCGCGTTGCTCGGCGTCCTGCACCCGGACGCCTCCTTCTCGGAGCCGCCGTCCGCCTCGCTGCCGCGCCACTGCTCAAACGGGAGACCCATGCCTCTCTCTCTCTCTCTCTCTCTCTCTCTCTCTCTCTCTCTCTCTCTCTTCGCGCACGCGCGCACACACACACGAATTGAATCAGCTGGAGACGTGCGGGAGATCGAGGAAGTGCGATCGGTGTGGCTGGACGCGTTGTGGGTGTGGGGGGGTTTATATAGAGCTGTATAACGAGCGGTGCGTGGCAAGGGGGAGGAGCTAGGCCGGGGGGTGGTGGTGGGAGGCGGGTGGGCACGCGCGCGGCGACAACGATCGAGTAACACTAGCTGACCGGCCGGGAACGATATGCTTGCCGATGTGGGAACGAACCGAATATGATTCGCCCGGCCGGGATCGATCGAATCGAATCGAATCGTTTCGTGAGGTGAGGGCGTAGATATCGTTTGTACGTCCCCGATCGCTCGCGCCTCGCTTTATTTTGTCCGGATCTACCGGAGGTGCATGCGGTTTCTCTAGTCTCCTTCAGTTAGTAAACTCGCGTTCCACTCGTGGTCGTTGGCGTTATGCTAGTGTTACTACTGGTTTTTTTTCATCAGAGAGTACGTTTTCATTCCATGTGAATGCGATTTAAAACCGAAGGTTATATATGGTGGTATTTATGGATATATGCATGCGGTTTTTCAAGTGATGTCTAAATACACTACTATAAAAAAGCTAATGCTAGACATCACATCATAAACGGTTAACCAAAATTATTAGTATTAAATACAATCATAGATGGTTTTGGTTTAGACACCGTCTATGTCGCTGTCAACGCTAAAAACCGTCTGTGAAGACGTAATGTCACAAACAGTTCATCGTGAAAAGTTATTAACAAGAATCGTCTGTGATATTACCAAATATCATAAACATGTTTTCTTTGACCCATCTATGATACTTCACAGATGGTTTGTATTAAAAACCATCTGTGATAATTTCACTATATTAATTACACACCGTCAACCCTTACAGATATATCTTAAATTTCAGATCTGTTCTCACAGCTCTGCTGCTTTGAGGAGGTGGAGCTTTGAGGCTATTTGGTGAAAGGAGACCGTGGGTTTAACAAGAGTGTTTGTAGATCCATGAAATTCTTGACCATCTATGGTTAGTAATTTGTTCCTAATTGCATTATATTTTAGATCTAGCTTTTAGTGAAAGGAGAATCGAAAATGGTTTAGATCTAGCTACCCCTAATGTAAAGAGAAGATTATTTATATCTTACATGGTTTAGGGTTTAGTCAATTCATAGTCTATTTCTACTTAATTCAATTTAATTAACTATTCTTGCTATATATAGCTACTTTAGACTAAATATATCTAGTATACTAAATAATTAATTCAATATTTAATACTAAATTGTTAAATGTGTGAACTGAAACTAGATGTACGCTGAGAACCGTGTGAGTTAAAAGTACATTAATGGTGTGTTTGCTTTTACAAGAGCTGCTGAGGAGGATATGTTGAATAAGGGGGTGGAATATATGTACTGTCCGTGCATTAATTGTGAGAATCTAAAGATGTTTAAGAACTGAGCGCAGATTGAAGTGCATTTGATTCGAAGAGGTTTCAAAAAGGGGTATGCATGTTGGACCAGTCATGGTGAAGAGCATATTACATAGAAATGTAGTAATAATTACAACGCCGATTAAGTCTATGATATGTCGTTAGATGATGGCGATTGTTGTTTCGATTCGGATAGGCTGTATTATGACAATCTGGATCAGATGTTTCGCGATGCAGAAGGGAACTGTAATGAGAGAGAGTATTTATCATTCCGGGGCTTGATGGAGAACTCGGAGAAACTTTGTTCATGTGCTGCAAGTACACGAGGTTGTCAGCCGAGCTTGAACTGTTGAAATTAAAGGCAAGTAATGGTTGGTCTGACAAGAGTTTCATGGCGCTATTAGGTCTTTTAGCGGATATGCTTTCAGATTGAAACGAGTTGCCCAAAGCCACCTACAAAGCCTCCCTTGGTGATGAAAGTAGAAAGAATACATGCATGTTCGAACGATTGTATCATTTACCATAAATAGTATGTAAATGATTGTAGACTTTGGTGCAGAACCGAGCAGTATAAGGTTTAGATTGAGTACAGATGGAATGAATCCTTTCGGTAACATGAGCAGCCGATATAACACATGGCCTGTGACGCTCTACATCGACAACCTTCCTCCTTGGTTATATATAAAACGGAATTACATTTTGCTATCGATACTTATTCAAGGGCCAAAATAACTTGGGAATGATATTGACGTGTATCTAGCATCGTTGGTGGAAGATATAAAAATACTGTGGATTTAAGAGGTACATGTATGGGATGCGTACAAATGAGAGAACTTCACTTTACGCTCTTTATTGTTCTGTACCATGAATGATTATCCTGCCCTTGCTAACATATTAGGCTAGAGTACAAAAGGGGGCCAAAGCTTGTGCTGCTTAGATAATACCGAGAGTATGTGGCTAAAGCACTTGCATAAAACCATGTACATACGTCATTGTAGATTCCTTCGGAGGACTCACCCATACCGCAGGATGAAGAAACAATTCAACGGAGAGAGCGAAGATAGTTCAGCTCCAAGGCATTTAAGCGAAAAAGAAATCTATGATATGGTTAAGGATTTAATTATGTTTAGAAAGAAACGTAAATCAAGGACCCATGAGAAAAACATCTAGAAGAAGAGATCAATATTTTAGGACTTACCTTATTGGGTGCACCTAGAAGTTCGCCACTGCATCGGCATCATGAATGTAGAGAAGAATGTATGTGACAGTTTGATTAGTCTCTTACTGAAAATTTGTGACAAGACAAAGGATGGTGTCATTGCATGGCTTTAATTTGTTGATATGGACATTAGGTCTGAGTTAACACCGACAAAGACTGATAAAGGATGAAATTACCTTTCCCCTACTTGTTACACTCTGTCTAAGGCCGAGAGAACTGAACTGTGCCAGTGCATGCATGGTCTAAAAGTTTCATTTGGTTATTCCGCCAACATGAAGAAACATGTTTTGATAAAAGATTTGAAGTTAATTGGTATGAATTATCATGTGTCATAGGGAGCATCTGTGTCATCTAGAAGTTAATTTGATAATCATGATTATCATGTGCTGGTGACATAGATGCTCCCTATTGCAATTAAAAGTATTTTACTAATCAAGATCCGAGAGACAATCATGAGGCTATGTTATTTTTTAACACAATTGCTTAGAAGGTCATCAATCCCGAAGGACTAGATGCTCTACAGGAAGAGGTTGTGATAATTCTATGTCATCTTAATATGTATTTTCCTTCGTCGTTTTTTGATATCAGGGTCCATCTCATTGTTCACATGTTTCTACATAGAATGTACCCATTTGAGAGATTCATGGGAATTTTCAAGTTTTATGTACATAATCGATTTCGACCGGAGAGTAGCATCGTCAAAGGTTATGCAACTGAAGTGGTCATTGAGTTTTGTGTCTATTACATGGCTCAGGTCGAATTGATAGGTGTGCCTTGATCTCGCCATGAGAGGAGGCTCAAAGGTATCGGGACCATCGGAAGGAAAGCAATCACACCAGATATGGATGTGTATGCTCAAGCCCATTTCACAGTCTTGCAACACATGACTGAAATGTCCCCATATATCGACCAGCACAAGCACATGTTTCAGCAATAGAATCCAGAGCAACCGAATGTTTGGATCATGAGACAACACAATATTGGTTCAACCAATGGTTGAAGGAGCGACTCACTAGGAGCTCGTCAAGTGATATGCTGATATGGTTGGCAAAAGGGCCAACATTTACAATTGTAACATATCAAGGATATGAAATAATTGGGTACACGTTCTACATGTAGCCTTAGGATGTAAAGAGCACTAACCAGAACAGCGTGTCCGCATAGATGTGTTCAATACCGATGGGTTGAGGAACTCCTACTATGAGTTCATAGAGGAGAGTTGGAAGCTCAACTATGTGCTTTTCAAGATCCCCTTGTTTTGGTGCCATTGGGTCCATCTCCTACAAGTGAAGGTTGACAAGTACGGTGTCACTACTGTGGATCCCAAATGTGTCGGATACAAAAATGAACTATCCATACTCGCTAACTAAGTTATTCAAGTTTTCTATATAACTGACCAGACAAATAAGAAGCGCTACATAGTTCTTTATGGAAAAACGAGGATTATCGGAGTTGAGAATGTAGTGGATGACAAAGAATACAATCAATTTGATGAGTTACTTCCTTTTGAAAATGGCATAAGGGTCGAGGAAGAATAACGTGATGAAACTAGCTACATACACGTCAGTCATCATGAATGGCTAATTTTTAAAGGAAATAAGCAAGTGGAATGATGAATAAAATGTTTATGTGTTATATGTATATGTGCATTTGCATTTATGTATATGAGAATGGGTCATATATATGTGAATTTGCATTTATGTATATGAGAATGGGTCATATATATGTGAATTTGCATTTATGTATGTGAGAATGTGTGCATGTATATGTGAATTTGCATTTATGTATATGAGACTGTGTCATATATATGTGAGTTTGCCCAAAACATCACAAATGGTTTTAAAGTAAAACCACTTGTGATGTTTAGTTTTCATAGACGGATCTAAATTAAAATTGTCTATAACGTGTGCTTATTACAGACGGATGTAACTAAGAATCATCTGTGATTATTCTCTTATATATATATATATATATATATATATATATATATATATATATATATATATATATATATATATATATATATATATATATATATATATATATATATTGTAGGGTTTGCCCCCACTGTACTAACGCTACTCCCATAGCCCCTACTCTAACGCCGCTGCCCCCTGACTCTGATGGCCCTCCTCTCCCATGCCTAGTGCCCTCCACCTCCCCTGAGCATGCTGCCTCCCCTAAGCATGACGCTGCCTCCCCCAAGCCCATTGCTACCTTCCCTGACTTTGGCGCCCACCGCGCCCAGCGCCCTCCTCTTACCCCAAGCACGCTGCCTCCCCTGAGCCCGACGCTTCCTCCTCCTCCAAGCCGACATAGCGATGTGCTTGGTTTTCTAGGATAGCATTGAGTGCATGCCTTGCCTTGGCTCTTCTCGTTGGTTTCAATTACAATCAGTGTTGTGAGTATTCTAGCAGTTCATCCTTTACACTTTGCTTGATTTGTTTCAAATAACTATTCTATGATTTATCACTATCTATCTCTGGTTGGAAAAAGTTGCAAAGTGATGCTTGTATAGTGGGCTCAATTCTCAATGAATAAATTGTCTAATACTAAAATTGAATTGATTAATGTTGTTACTTAGTTAACTGGCAGTAAGTAGTCTCCTTATGAGTTGGGACCTTTTTATGAATTGTTCAGTTGAAACTTTTTAGAGCTCAAAATCTAAATTGTGGTAATCATTTCCAATTTGTGAAGAGTATAGACAAAATATTAAGAAGTCCAAGAGTGAACCTTGAACAACTCTACAACTAAGAGCAACAATCACATTAAAACATGAGCTTCTTGCTGGTTTTAATTGATTTCATGCTCCATGTTTCAAGTCAGCTCAATTCTGTTACATATTAATTAATTGTTGTTTCAAAATGCTCAAGAAATGGACCTACATAGTCTTGATTTAGCGTGTGATGTCTTCCTAATAATTGTTGTTTCGAAATTCCTAACAATTGTTGTTTCAAAATGCTCAAGAATTGCTTGTTTCTATTATCTTTCGAAGATGTGATCCACTCATTCTCTGTTATCATCGCTGGATGCATGTGATGCACCGTCCTCTAAAAAATTCAAGCACCATGGAAGAGGACTATCAAAAAGTACCAAGGGCCGATTTACCATTACGGATGTCGATGCGTCTGGGACCCCTCTCAATCCTCACTGAGCAGTGTTCACATTCCAGAGAATGGTCGAAATAGTTGCACAAGAACGCATTGAGATCACGTACGATTCATAGAACAACGTGATTGAAGTTCAGAAGAATGAGCTGGTGATGGAAATTTTTGTATCGTTCGAGATCCTGGAAGAACACAATGCCTCCATGCAACGACATACATTACTAGCGGCATGCAAAGCATGGAAGAATTTTAAGAGCATGCTTATCAAGCAATACATCAAGAGGGATCTGACGCCATTCCAGAAGTATCTATTCCTGGAACCGTAATGGGAAGAGTTTATGGCGATGAAGATGACATATAATTTTAGGAGTGAAAGTGCGGTGCACAGGGCCCTCTTGGCAAAAAAACATGCACCCTATAGACTTGGCATCTCTAGGTATGTGAGTAAAATCCTACAATAGATAAAGGAGGACGAGCAGGCAATCCTGTAGGAGGCCTCCCCGCCGTTTGCTAGGATATCTGATGAGCACGCTCAAAACTGGATAAGTGCAAGGTCATCTACCGTGTCGTCGGGGGCCATCTCTTTTCAAAACCCCATAGATGAGGAAGTGTCTCACTGTGTGGTAAGATGTCAAATTACCTAGTTTGTAATTACTCTATAACTTCATAGGAAGTGAAATGACATGTCAGGCTCTTGCAAGAAGCGCTTAGTGAAGAATCTTTCCAAAGTTCATTCCAGGCAGTCAGGGAGAGATATATACTCTTCGCGGCCCTAGGAAATAAGGAGCACCCGGTTCACACAAAAGGCTTTGGTCTTTATATTCCTTGGAAATGTGGTTTCTCAGAGGACTCCGAAGCATATTGGAGTAGGAAGAGAGCCAAAGCCAAGCGCGAGGCATGGCTACGAGAGGAGATTAGGGCATCCCTTAGAAAGGGGATCGCTGATGCCGTCAGAGATGAGATGAAAAGGTATAGGAAAAATCAGTCAGAAGCCGCCACCGCTCTTGTGCTAGCCAGCCCCCCAACCGTCGGAGTAGCTGCACATCCAACTCTAACTTGGAAAGCGACCACATATTTCCTATTAATGACTTTCTGGTAATAATTATTATCTCTAGAATGCTCGATCCATTGATAGACCTGTTGGAGTAGCTAATTTTGATTTGTTATGTAGGTGACTACAAAGTGTAAGCTCTCAGTGAGATATGCCTCTGTTGCCTTGTACAATGCTTGGGACCAGGTGTATCCATTCGGTGCTGGGGCCTTGGTGCACGGTGTAACTCTAGTGTCAGGTTTCATAAAAGTTTATGTGGACTGTGTTTATGCCAATTTCGATGTCGTCGCACTATAGATGCACCCAAATAATGAGGTCATGACTCCAGGGCAAGCCATTGAAACAATCATCAAGTGGCCCAAAAGAGACATTTGCCTAGAGGCTCCTGCACCGGTGCTAAGTCCACAAGAGCTATCTGCACTAGTGCCAAATCCACCAGAGCTACCTGCACCGATGCCATGTCCACTGGAGCTATCTGCATCAGTGCCAAGTCCACCGGAGCTATCTGCACCAACGCAGCAGGGGCGCGGTGGATCACATGCATCTAGATCTCATGCCTGGTCAATTATTGTGAAAGTCGACCTCTAACAAACAAGGCGGCAAGGTCAAACCGAAAAAAGACCGATGATGATATCCCCTAATTGTTGTTTGCCCGAAAATTTGAGTTAGGCAGGTTGTTGATCATCCCAGTAGAGCACCTCCAAACCCTAGGACTAGCTTGCCAGAGATTGCATGTATTGTACATGGAACAGACAAACAAGTCAAAGGAGCAACGACGCTTGGATGTCACTGTCAAGTTCAGGCCGCATCATCTTCAGCACGATATTCATGACTTTGTCTTCACGGTTATCTTTGAGGACTTGTTCTTTTTCTTCAACCTCAACACTCTGAATGCATCACTCATTCGATGTTGCACACTGTAAGTGTGTACAATCACGGTCTACGTTCATGTAATACCGAAATGTCATATATAACTTATTGCTTTTGTATATATAAATATAGATACATAAGCCAGATTAATGAAATCACCGGTAACTTTTCTCGACCCACACTTGGTCTCCATGCATATCATGAAGAATGATGCATCTTTCATTGAGTGTTACATGATGATGGCATTGGTGGCTTACCGTAACAAGGAATTTATACTTATACCCTACAACTAGAGGTAAGTACTGCACTACTGGCTATACTTGTTGATTTGTACCTTATAAGCAACACGAACTTAGGTTTAATGACCATGACGACATACCTGTGTAGGTTTCACTGGATTCTAATTGTAATTATATCAAAATGGAACAAAATAATATACCTTGATTCCCTAAAGAGGACCAAAACTGACGTTACCGTTGTCTAACAAATAATCGATAGGTAAACACATTTTCTCCAAAGATAACTATATTGTAGTCTTTCCTTAATTCCTTCCAAGTGACTAAGGCTATGTTTTTGGAATCACGTAGGTCGTTCGCCAATTATGTTGCTTATGTACAAAAATCCAAGGGAGGGATCAACGCCCCACGACACGATCTAGATTTTTTGGTATTCGCTAATATAAATTAATCATATATAACACTTCATAATAATGCCTCTTGAACTAACAAATTCTATTTTTGCAGTGCCACCAGCAGCCACCAGGCAATACCTGTGGATTCTATGTTTGCAGGCAATACCTGTGGATTCTATGTTTGCCACAACAGGGAACTACCCCTCGGTTCTGTGAAGACCAATGATTCTCATGTTTGTCAATCTTGTAATAATCATTTCATACTTATCAATTTATATATATGCACAACATTGATTTTCATACCGATAGGTTACAACCATCGATACAACTACGTTACAACAGGCCGAGCTCCAACAAATTCAAGGACAGTGTGTGTACTTCATGATGTCTAGAGTCATAAACAAAGATGAGGAGTTCTACAATATAAATGAATTTGATTGGGATAAGATTAATCTTACTTGTACATATGTGTATTTATTCATATATGGTTAATTTTTTTTTTTGAGTTAATTTATTTGTGAAATGGATGTTCTTCTTTCTGAAATGAATGAGAATTGGATGTATATACTTACTGTATTTATGCTTATTCAGAGGGCATGACTAGCATTTCTTGAGGCTAACCAACAAACAGAAATAGATTTAGGAATATAAAAGAATATCACAGATGGTTATTAACTCATAAACATCTTTGATCGTCAACTATCCCAGACAGTTTATAGTAGAAACCGTCTGTGATGTCTCATGAATCATAGACGGTTTTCAACTACAAACCGTCTGTGATACATGAGATATTACAAACCGTTTCTACTACAAACCATCTGTGATAGTCAACTATCATAAATGGTAATGCGCTAATAATCGTCTGTAATAGTACATATCACAGACGGTTCAAAACCCGTCGATGATGACCTCATGTCATTACTGACCCATAAACTCATACAATTTATGAAACCGTCTCTGATGATGTTTTTGAACCTTCTGTGATGACCTTTTCTGCAGTAGCGATAGTATAGGTTTGTAAAGATCAATAGCTAATTAACAGCTGATCAAAGAGAGTACATAGTAACTGATGATAATAATTCCCTCCTCACGTACAGGCTAGGTCGTCGTCCAATTTCCCGATCATTGTTATGGTTTGGCCAGATAAGGACAAGCAGCTACGATAAGCGCACATACATACGTACGTACGTACGTACATACATATATATATATATAGTACAATTACATATACATATACATATACATATACATATACATATACATATACATATACATATACATATACATATACATATACATATACATACACACAAATATATACACACACATATACATACATATATGTGTATATATACACCTCTCTTTTACTCTCAGCAGTAGTTACTCCCTATGTTGTATCTCACAATGTAGGTAGTATCTTGCACAACGGAGGGTGTGTACATGTAGTTTATGAGTATATAAGACCATCTAAGTGGTATGTATGCTTTTCGGAGGTGGTATGTATATTATTTTAGACATACTCCTTTTATATGTAAATATGAAAGTATCTGAAAAATACGCTAAAAACCATGAACTCCATTGTAATTTTTTCATGTGTATCACATTGGAGTATCTTTTAATTAGTATATGAGTGTATCCATAGTGATAAAGGAGTATTTCAAATTTGTTTTGGTGTTATATCAGATGTGGGAGTAACTACACCCAAAGATAGAATGCTCCACATCCTAGGATCTCCCCAGTACTATCTTTGCCATACATTCTCGTTCCGAGATTCCTATATATATAGACACACACTTCTTGCGTAATGTTTGGCCTCAAGAAACAAATGGAGAGTACAGATAGTATGTGCCAGAGCCTAACAAAACACACACACACACATACATACATACATACATACATACATACATACATACATACATACATACATACATACATACATACATACATATATATATATATATATATATATATATATATATATATATATATATATATATATATATATATATATAGGACAGTGTTTCATGCACCATGGTGCCTAGGCACCAATATCAATACCTGTTGATTTGCTTTGAGATTATAACGTTTGATGTGGGTATCTTCATATACCCATAAAAAAGTATATTTGAGATGTCAAACTCCGAAAAAAATTAAATTCAACTTCAGTTTAATTAGTTTGAACTATTTTTATGGTATATACTCACTGTAGTCACATTGAACTCAAAAGTAGTTCAAACTAGTTTGAACTGAGTTCAAAACTTACTTACCATAAATATATCAAGGGTATAAAACATTTTCATATCCAAACTCAAAAAAATATCAATAATACACGTGTATCGGATGTGGGTGCCTAGGCATCATGGTGCCTTACGTAATTTTCCTATATATATATATATATATATATAATATCTTTTACTCCCGGGTGTAATTACACCCACCTCTAATATAGACACACACACTTCTTGCGTAATGTTTGGCCTCAAGTAACAAATGGAGAGTACAGATAGTATGTGCCAGAGCCTAACAAAACATATATATATAGACACACACTTCTTGCGTAATGTTTGGCCTCAAGAAACAAATGGAGAGTACAGATAGTGAAATGGCTCCATGCATGTGCCAGAGCCTAACAAAACAACCCGCCGGGTCAGGCCGTAGCAAATCGCGAATTCTAGGTCAAGCAGGGTGGGATGGGCCACTTGTGCATATCGAGGCGCACCTCTATCTCACGAACGGCCCGGCCGTGTCACCAAGTCGCACGCCATGTTTGGGTCGCGGTTTATCACTTAGTGACCAGTGATAGCTAAAAGAAATTGAAGGCAAAACCCAACTCAAGAATAAGGCATAGTACCAAGCTACCAAATCAAACCTGGGATCAATGTCAACTGTTGTGCCCTCGCGCGCAGGTAGTCAATTCGTGTCTCGCCCGGCCGGTGCGATGTATGTTTAACAAGTGCAGCTAGATGCTCCCTTTGTATAGTACTGTATTGGTATCTACACTATTACAAAGAAGATCATGCTATGCACCTCATTACAGATAGTTCTATAAAATCCGTTAGTGTTAGCTATAATATAGTCATCTCAAATAGTTTTACTAGCGTGATCATCAATATTGCAACCGATGGTAAGAGCCGTTAGTGATGATCTACTTATTACAAGTAGTTTTTTTTACACAAACCATCTGTGATACATCACATACGGTTAAGTAATAAAAACAAATCATGATATATATATATATATATATATATATATATATATATATATATATATATATATATATATATATATATATATATATATATATATATATATATATATATATATATATATATATATATATATATATATATATATATATATATATATATATATATATATATATATATATATATATATATGACTTATCGTAGACGGTTTTTGTGAAAAGCCGTTAGTGATACATCACAGTCAGTTTTTTGTATTAAATGTCTATGAAATATCGGATATCACAGATGGCAATTTTTAAAAACTGTCTATGTTGTGACTTATCATAGACGGTTTGGGAGCCATCTGTGATAATTGTCATTTTGGAGGAGTAAAAATTTAGAATTTGAAAATTTGCAGATTTTTCTTAACAACTTGTAGAAATAGATGATTTTAGGAAATTTGAGTCATTGGATGATTTAGTTTGATGCAGGTCAGTTCATATGTGTTACATGATATATGTTACAACTAACTGGGTCAAGTTATGAAGAACTTGTGACTGTAAATGATTTCTTAGTCTTTAATGTGTAGAGTCGCTTAGAGTCAACCATGGTCAATAGTGAGAATCAAGGCTATGTTCATAGAGGACCTGATGCCCAGAGCGATAAAGGATGTTGCATGAGGTGGCAGAGTTCAAGCATGGCACAAGAAAGGAAGAAAATATTGAAGCGAAGTTTGAGTGACGGGTTGCACCATATAACTTGGTCGGTCCAAGTGAGGCGTGGTGTGGCAGATCTGAAATAGGAGAGACTTGTTGATGTGTGGCAAGTCAGTGGTGTATCTACACATGGCAAGCATGGTGATTACTTGCAATGGAAGATTAAGACCGGGCTAAGAAAGGATACTTTGATAGTTTAACCAAGATACGGGAAACTACCTTAAAACAAAACTATGGCACTTAGGAAGGCGATTTAGGTCAAGGAGAAACTGAGAAGATCAAGTTGGATCAAGGCTAAAGACTCAGTAGATTCGTGCTTATGTGTTTTGAAAAACATGTATAAGTGTAGTGTGTGAGTTAAAACCCATGTGTGTGGGGGTTATCGGGTTTTCTCAATGTGTGCTAAGTGGATAGTATCCACTAAAAGTTAGATGGGGCTAACTAGCCCAAGATCTATTTAACAGATTGGTATGGAGACTTATAGTTAGCCAACCAACTATCCTCTCATTGTGACCAAGTGTTTTAGGGTTAGGGTTTGACAGAAGTTGAGTGTTGTGGTGTGTTCTTTTGTCCTTCAAGTGTAGTGGTTATAAAACATTCATCCTTAAGTAGCAATATATCAATATTTGTTTATCTTCATAGATCCATCTTCTGTCGATTGATTTACATTTGACTTGGTTAGTTTTTGTTATTCTCTCTCCCCTTTCTGATCTTATTGTGCCAAGAATGTGTAAGAGATAGAGGTAACCAATGGAAATCAAGCTCTACCCATCTAGGCACTTGGTTAGCAAGTTCACGAAGAAACCCGATTTTTGCTCTTTTTGGCCTCCCGAGTGATTTCTTAATCCAGCTATTTTTTCTTCAATTTCCTTGGTTTTATTGCATACTGTGATATGTGGGAACACATCTAAAGTCATCTTGGCCATCAATCACCCACGACAAAGGCATATACACTGTTTTTATCTTTTTGACCAGTTTTGGTGCAACCTTCCTTCAGATAGAAAATGGTTAGAATTTTGGTGACGATTTTCTTGATCATGATGGGAATAAGTTTCTAACAATGTAGAGAAGATGTATACCAAATTTTAAGTGATTTGGAGATTTCATTTGAGAGTTAGCTCAATTTAGATTTTGATTCGATTTTGGTGTAGTAGAGTTTAACAAACTAAAAAAATCACAATTCTCTTAAAGCTTTTTTCAAGTTTATTGGTTGGGATAAGTTCCTAAGATCTTGATCTAGCATTGGTTCAAATTTCAAATCTTTTGGATCTATGGATAAAAAGTTTCATGAATTGTTATTGAAATAGTGTGGTTTCTTATTATTCACCAATCTGAAATCACTATAGCAACGCAATTTTTTAGATTTTTGACTTCTTGATCTTCATACCGTCTCATAACTATTGGAGTGAAGAATTGTCTAATACATGGAGGAAAATTTGAAGGCATCATTTCACCCTCTCTGTTGCTGTATCGGTCTAACAAGTGGTATCATAGCCCTGTTATTTCTTCTTGTTGATCTTAACTGATCTTAGGAGCCATAGTATCAAACAAGTATTCAAGCAAGCCACCCCATGTTCGATGGAGTTGATTTCTCTCAGTGGAAGGCTTGTATGCAATCCTACATTGAGGCTCAAGGGCACGTAATTTGGATTAAAGTGTGTCGTGCCGCCCAATGATGAGGTTGTAACACCTGATGTAGAGATAAACAGCAAGGCTCGCAATTTTCTAAATCAAGGGCTTAATTGACCTGAGTTTGAGCATGTTGCTCACTTTTGGTCTCCTAATGAGATCTGGAAGACCCTTGTTGACTACCATCAGGGCTCTACCGCAATCAAGGAAGTGAGACAAAACTAACTAAAGAAAGACTACTCAAATATTGAGTAAAGACCTGGTGAATCTTTGGATGAGTTGTAGGGAAGGTTTTCTAATATCATTCATGACTTGCATGTTATTAGCCTTGTGTTTTCTAAATCTAAGAATGCACGCAACTGTTGGGTGCACTTGATGTGAGAGTTTGGAGAATGAAGATAACTTTCATCAAAGACAACATTGTCATAAGCTTACCATGGATTAACTTAATCTCGCATTCTTAAGATAGAATTGATGGCATATATGGTTGACCTTTCTCCGAATAGCTCTTCAGGTTCCTTGGATCTTGGCTCTTTTGGATTTTCTTTATTTGCCTTGCACTATTTGAGTGATGAGCAGCTAGAGAGACTATCTGAGGATGACTTAGCCCTCTTATCCATAAAATGCATGAGCACCAATAACAAAGTGAGTAACATTTGGGCCAAGTGTCCCAAGCTAAAGGGTAAGAAGGAGAAGGACTTTCGAAGACGTCCTCAAGCTTGTGACTTGAAGGCCAAGAAGCCCAACCACTACAAATTTATCAATCAGATCCTTGCTACTCTTGAGAATATTGATATGAGTGATGTGGACTTGGGAACGGAGGATGACGAGGATGAATCCCACGGCAAGAACGCCTAGGACTTCATAAGCATGTGCTTCATGGCCAAGGGTAGGCCCTACAGTGGTCCCAATGAGATATGCCCCTCCTCCAAAGAGATAAAATGTGCTCTTATTGTTGCCAAACAAAAACTAAAGAAACAGGCTAGAATGATTAAGAATCAATACATTATGATTGACAACTTGAATCTAGAAGTTGTTAGACTCAAATCCATGAATCTTGATGATAATTGTGAATAGGGTGCAATCAGAGGGGATATAGACATATATTGCTCCTCCTGCATCATATTCTATATTTTTTCTCGATGTCATAGTCGGATATGGATAATGCTGGATACTCATTTCTCCATTCCATATTCATTCTATAAGCTTTCAGACAGCCGGTCAGATGGAAATTATCTGCTTCTTTTGCACCCCTACACAGGATATTGGATAGTATGGTGCAATTAGAGCGAACATGGAGAGACTAATCATTGAGATGTCAAAGGAAGAGCTCTTAGTATTCCTCACCTATTTAGATGTGGCAATCTGTCTTATATGTTATCTTGTTCCTAAGTGAAGTCATAATAAATTTGCTCATATCACTTGCATACAGAAGTATACAGACGGATATCACTCATCCCATATCCTATTCTATTTTTTCTCAAAGTTAGAACTGGACATGGACAGTGCCGAGTACCCACGAACACCTTTCGTATTCACTCTATGAGATTTCGGTCGGTCGATCGAATGGAAATTATTTGCCCCACTTACATCCATAATTATGAATCTTGCTTATCCTTGCACGATGAAATGGCTAATCTAAAAATTGCTCATTCCTCTGTTGCTAATCAGCTTAAAGATGTTATAAATGAACTAGATTCTCTCAGGTCTAGTAGTGATCATGATTGCTTAGATGCTATTACTTTAGATGTGATTCCTTTAGATGTTACTCTTTCATTTTGCTCAAATTGTGCTTTGCTTGAACTGAAGTTGAATAGTATTACTAAGGAATTGCTAAAATTTAATTCTAATCATACTTGCTCTCTTATGATGATAACAAAATTAAAATAAAAGAAATGACTGAAATGCTTCTCCATTCTTGAATTGAGTCTTGTGAAAATTGTCCTAGATTCATAATTAAGATTGATGCTCTTAACAAGATAATTGAGGAAAAATATATAATTGAAAACCCATGTTCTTGACCACATCTAGGAAAAACATTTTATTCTATTTCTTATACATTTTGTGCTAAAATTGGAAGTTATTTAGATAAAATGCATAGGCTTTTATAGTCAATTATAAGGAGTAGTTGGCTAGGTATAGAAATTCCCCTTGTATGTCTTGTGAGGATTTGAAACTTCAGGTAACTGTCCATAAAAGACTGATATGCTAGGGCAAGCAAAACAAATGAGTGTGCCACATGTGAAAACCTAGCTCAAGAAAATAACTATCTCAAAAAGACGCTTGAGAGATTTTTTAGTGCGAAGAAGAATCTCAACATGATTCTTGACCAATATAAGGTGAGTGTGAAGAAGAGAGGCTTAGAATTTAATTCCTTAGAGCATTTCAAGAACCATCTATATAAGGTTGTGATAGTTATTGAAAGTGGTAAGTTTGAAGTAAAACTCTGTAAACCATCTAAGACTATCTTTAGATCTGCTTGCTTTGCCCAAACCCCTTCTAGTAAGTAGGGGTGAAAACGGGTCGGGTTAATCCCGACCGATCCGGCGCCGAATCCGATTGGTACCGAATCCGACTAGTACCGAATCCGGAGAAAAAAATATGGGTTAGGATATGGTAACAGCAATATCCGTCCGAATCCGAATATCCGTCCGAATCCGATACATCTTCAAGTTTGATTTCAGGTTAGTGCTATTATTTGACGTTTCATTTTCTTTTGCAATGGTAAAATAAAATCTTCCACATCAGCTATTAAATAGTAACATCAAGTCAGTCGTCATACTCCATTTATCTTGCCTTGTATGCATTCCTTACCAACAAGTAGGGGTGCAAACGAAATGGGTTAATCCCGACCGATCCGACACCGAATCCGATTGGTACCGAATCCGGAGAAAAAAATATGGGTTAGGATATGGTAACAGCAATGTCCGTCCGAATCCGACCCGTTTTCACCCCTACTAGTAAGATAGGTGCTTTTACTTTAGTAGGTCAGTCCCTTCAAAATTCAAGTATCATTTGCACTTTCTATAAGAAGGATGGCCACATAATTGAGTTATGCTTTTGTAGAGCCAAGGTTGAGAGAAAAGAGATGATGTGTGCTTCGAGGTCCATTAGAGGAGTCCCTTCACCTATGAGTGTCTCTAAAGCAGATAGCCTGTCTTTTCTTCTAGACATAAGCCAAAATTTGTAGATGACTTTTTGACTCCTTTGGTAGTTCTAGGCAACTTTGGATTAGGATATCATGAGAACAAACCACGCGTAGCATCTAGACATGGGGAGTGTCAACCTTTTGGTAGGTCGATTCGGAGAGGTGTAGGTGATTCTTGTGTTAATTCTCATGAATATCTGTCTAACCATTTTTATTTCTGCTTCTGCTATTCCTAGACAACATGCGGCTCAGTACTGGACTTTCAAGTCTTTTATCACTAACCCCAGTACTGAGGCACAGATATTTCCTGCTTATGCCCTGTAGGTCCGGTGTGCAAAAAGGAGGACACATGGCTTGTTGACTCCAAGTGTTCTCGACACATGACCGGAGATTCTAAATGATTCTTCTCCCACACACATGCATCCGACAACGAGTTGATCATGTTTGGGATGCTTCTACTGGGACTGCAACAGCAAATGGCACAATGTGTGTCAACAACAACTTCATGCTCAAGGATATCGCTTCGGTAAGTAAGCTAAGGTATAATCTACTATCTATTTTCCAGCTTCTTGATGAGACTTTAGAAGTGAGATTTAAGAGCAGATAGTGTAGAGTTCTAAACTCCTCGAATGAGTATATCTTTGGGATCTCTAGGTTTGAAAGGATCTTTAGTATTGATTTTAGTATCTCTTCTACCTCTAGCCCTAGGTGTCTTGTGGCTTCTAACTCTTATGACTTAGTATTAGCATTGTAGGCTTGGTCGTATAGATTTTGATCATTTGACTAGAGTTAGTAGCAAGAATCTTATTAGAGGATTGCCTAGGCTTAAGAGGTCTAGAGACCAGGTGTGCACCCTATAGACATAGTAAGATGGTTTGTGCTTCTCATCTTCCTCTTACCTTAGTGATAACTGATGGCCCTAGACAACTCTTGCACTAAGATTTCTCTAGGTATTATTGGGTATTTTTTTGGTTTCCAAGGATGAGGCATTAAGCTGCTTTACAGAGTTGGTGCTTAGACTAGCAGTTGACCTCCGAAGAGCCTTAAGAGCCATTAGGAGTGATAATGGCACAAAATTCAAAAACTCATCCTTTGCCACTTTCTACACTAAGAGAGTATTAGAGCATGAGTTCTTCTTACCTAGAATCCCCTAGCAAAATGGGTTATAGAAAGAAATAATAGAACCCTTGTAGAGATAGCTAGGACCATGCTAGATGAGCATAGCACCCCTAGGAGGTTTTGGGCTAAGGCGATCTCTACTACTTACTATGTAATCAATAGGGTTTTTTGAGTTCGTCCATAGGCAAGACTTCTTTCTTGCTTAGATTTGTTCATAGGACTAGCATCTCTCATTTTAAGATATTTTATTGTAAATATTTCATTCTTAAATATGATAACTTAGATGAGTTTAAATGAAGACGTTATGATGGCATTTTTCTTAGATATCTTGCACATTCTTGTGGCTATCGTGTATTTAATTTAGATACAAACAAAATTGTTGAGACTTGTGAAGTCACTTTAATGAGGCTAGTCCTGGTACTAGACCTAACAGTACAGGTACATAGGTACATGGTGACTAGCAGAACATCTTCGTCGACGATGACACTAACCTAGAGGATGAGGACCCAATCCCTCCTCTTGTCACTCCTGAGTTGGTTGGAGAGCTTGCTTCCACCTTTTCACCTTCAACAAAGTAGCCTCTTCCCACTTTCACCGGTACTTCAAGTGGCTCTACTCCTACCTCCACAGCCTATGAGGTAGAGGCTAGCTCTGTACCAGGGCCTCCTCTTCATATTCAGTGATGACACCTTCAAGAGTAGATGATTGGGGATCTCTATGAGTGAGTTACTCACTCCAGGTTTATCTCTCTAGGTTCTCATTCATATTCTATTTTTGTTGCACTTTTTGAACCTCGAGATGTCACCCATGCTTTATTGATTCCTCTCAGGTCAATGTCATGTATGAGGAGCTTGTGAACTTTAAAAGAAACCAAGTTTGGAACTTAGTTGAATAACCACTAATCATAATGTAACTAGAATGAAATGGATTTTCAAAAATAAGCTAAGTAAGAATGGGTTGGTCGTTAAGACTAGGCTTGTAGCTCAAGATTTTTCTAGGTAGAAGGCTTAGACTTTGAAGAGCTCTTTACTCCTATTCCTAGATTAGAAGTTATTCACAGCATCTAAGGGCTTTAAGATTTTTCAAATAAATGTTAAGAGTGCTTTTTAAATGGTTTCATAGAAGAAGTGGTTTGTGTCAAGCAACCTCCTGGTTTTAAAAATTCCAAATTCCCAAACTTGTATGGATTAAAGCAAGCACCTAGAGCTTGGTATAATAGGTTTAAGAGTTTCTTGCTTAAAAATAATTTCAAAATAGAAATGGTAGATAAAACCTTGTTTACTCTCAAGCATGGTAGTGACTTCATACTTGTTCAGATTTATGTGGATAATATTATATTCAGTAGTTCCTCTCATACTTTGATGTCTAGATTTTCAGATTCTCTGAGTAGAGAATTTGAGATGAGTATGATGGAGAATTTGATATGAGTATGATGGGCAAGCTAACTTTCTTCCTTGGTCTTCAAGTCCGGGCACTCTTGACTTTGGACTATAATATTCTTCTGATTCTACACTATCCATTTTGTTTTTTTCTTATGCTGATTTTGCAGTGTGTAGATTAGATAGGAAGAGTAGTTCTAGCACTTGTCACTTCTTAGGCACATCTCTTATCTCTTGGTCATCTAGGAAGTAGTACACTATTGCACAGTCTACTACTGAGGTGGAGTATATAGCTACTACTAGTAGTTGCTCTCAGGTTCTCTGGATCATATCTACTCTACGGGACCATGGGTTAGCCTTTGATATGTTACTCTTTTCTGTGACAACATTAGTACCATAAACATTGCTAAAAATCCAGTGCAACACTCTAGAACCAAGTACATTGACCTTAGATACCATTTTCTTAAAGACCATGTAGAGAAGAGTGATGTTGTGTTTCACTTTATAGAGTTGGAGCAGCAGCTTGTAGATATTTTCAATAAGTCTCTTGATTCTTCTTGTTTTGCTTCTTTGTGGGAAGAGTTGGAGGTTATTAGTCCTTTTAGCCTATTTTAAGGGGGAGTTTAACTTTTTTGCATCTACCGTATCATATTGCATATTTAATTTCAACAACCTATATTGTAATATAATTACATAGAGTTTTGACTATTATCCTTATGTGATAAGACACTACTACAAAAAAGATCATCGTAGACAGTTTCTAAACCGTCTGAATTTATATGTCTGTGATAACAGGTGGTTATCACAGGCGACTCTCAAACTGTCTGTGATTAATTGCAACACAGATAGTTTTTTAAAAACAACCATCTATGATATGTCTGCTATCATAGACGGTTATTAAAAATAGCCGTCTGTGATATCTTATATATCACAGACGGCTAATACTAATAACCATTTGTGATATGTAAGATATCACAGACGAGTAATAGCCATCTATAATATATAAGATATCATATATGGGTAATATCGAAAATCGTCTGTGATAGCAGATATATCACAGACTGTTGTTTTTAAAAACCATCTATGATATCAGACATATCACAGACAGTTTGGTGTTACAAACTGTTTGTGATAGCTATTCGAAAAGCTACATTATTTTTCCTATTTTTTTGGCTAGTCGTAGGAAATGCTAATCATATCTTTTGAAAACAAGCAAGCAAATCACATATATAGCACATGACAATCATTACACAGATCTCACAATTGAATTAAACAATGTAAGCAGATCACATATATAGCACATGACAATCATTACACAGATCTCAAAAACGAATTAAACAACTGAATGAAGTATAATTGAATTAATTGTTTGATCAAGCACAACTGAGTGAATTATAATTGAATCAAATATTTGATCAACTAATCATCTTTGCCGAGGTTGGACTCTTCATTTTATTGAATGACCTCCGCCATCAAGAATTCAAAGAGCTTTCCTCGAACTTCAGTAAGCTTCTCAAGATCGTATGCACTTGAGTCAAATTCTACGTCCTGTCGCTAGGAGTGTATATATACACACACACATATAGAAATTGGTAATCACGAAATAAACATTGGTAGGTTGACAAACCTCTGGATCTTTTGGCTTAGTGTCCATGATTTCCTACATATGTCTGCAAACATAGAATCCACATATGTTGCCCTGTAGCTGTTAGTGACACTACAAAAATAGAATTACATTCATATATATTGTCAGTTCTAGAGGCATTATTACAAAGTTTGATACAGGATTGTTGAATTGCTGCGGGTACCGAAAATCGTGTTTTGTGTCGTATTGTTGCGCTGTATTCCTTGTGTCTCTCTCCCTAGACAACATAAGCATTGAATGATCAACGTGATTCCAAAAGGTTAGCCTTAGCCGTTGCAACGAAGGGAAGACTATAATAGAGTTATGTATGGAGGAAATGAATTTACCTATCAATTGTTTATTGCACAAGGATGAAGTCGTCATTGCCCGTAAGTAAAGAATCAAGGTATATTACCTTGCTCCACTTTGATACAATCACAATTAGAATCTAGTGAGCCCTACTCATATATATCGCCATAGTAATTAATCCTAACTTCATGTTGCGTATGAAGTACAAATGAAACTTGTGTAGCAACTAGTGAAGCACTTACCCCTGGTTGAAGAGTACCATGATGTAGTCCTTATCACTCTAAGGGAGCAATCCCTTCATTATGTAATCTCAGATGAAGTATGTGTTGTCCATGATGTATTGCTCAGATACCAAGCGTGGGTCAAGAAAACCCACGGGTTGTTGCCGTCACTAGACTTGAAGGATTATGGATCTATATATAAGTAATGAGTTATGACATTTATCGATATTACGTGAATGTAGAACTTGATTGTATAATACACTTACAGTGTCCAGCATCATAGAAGTGATGCATCGAGTTCGTCGAGGTTGTATAGTAAGAATAAGTCATCGAAGGTCACGATGAAGTAGCTCAAGTCATAGAGGAAACGCGCCTCTGTGCATCTCATGGTGAATCCACTTTGGCAGCACTGGATGAATGTGTGGATGGCAACCCCTAGTGTCATGATCTCTTCGTTTGGGGGCTTCTCAAGAGGGACAACCTTGAAAACATCATTAATCATGTCCATCTAGACCTTTGCGAAACTAGTCCCTAGCTGGGCATCGTGCACCAGCGTTCCCGGCAAGCATGGATACACCATCCCTCACCCAGCATCAACAGGAATAGAGCCAACAAGCCTGACTCTGAGGATGCATGACATGGGCTTATGCATAACGATACACGATGAGCTAACATGTCCACTAGATCTATCTATGTAGCATTCTAAAGAGATACATTACCTGGAAGTTATCGATAGGTAAGTGGGCATTGCTATGTTTAGAAATTGGCGTGGATGTGTAGCTACTCTAACATTGAGGGGGACTAGGTACCACAACAACGGGGTTGTCTTGTGAGTAGTTGCGGACTTCTCTCAGTTCTTCCCTCAATGAATCTATCTCTCCTCAAAGTGAGACAGTTATCTTCTGAATTTTTGCATTAAAGTCCTGTTTCATACATTCCTCGCGCTGGGCCTTGGATCTCTTTTTACTCCTATTTGCCTCGAAGTCATTTGGGAATCTGTGCTTCCAAGGTACGTAAACCCCCAGGCCTCGTGTGTGATCTGGGTGATCCTTGTTTCCCAAGGCCGTGGATTGTATAACCCTCTCCTTGTCTACTTCAAAAGAGCCTTGGGAAGATTTAGTAGTCAATGCTTTCTGCAAGAGACAATCATGTTATTTTGGACCCTATGAAGTTATAGACCTATTAACAACTATGTAGTTTAACATATCTTACTAGGCGTTAGGACACTTCCTCGTATGCGGAATTTTTGAAAGAGGAGACACTCGAAGATGTGGTTGATAGCCTCACTCTTAACTAGTTTTGGGCACGCTCGTTTGTGATCCTGGAAAATGGTGGGGGGCCTCCGATCAGATTGTGACCTCGTTCTGTATCCAACGTTGTGGGATTTTACCAGTGTACCCAGCAGTGCTGAGTCTGTGGGGGGTGAGTGTTTTGTGTCTGGAGAGCCTTGTGTGCTGCACTTTGCTGTTGAAATTCGGCCATCGTCTTCATCTGAACAAAGGCCTTCCTTGTTTCCGGTGAAAAGAAATGATACCTTGTGAAGGACGTGTGATCCTTGGTCACGTACTGCGTAACAAGCATGCTCTTGAAGGAGTGCGTGCCATCGCACGAGTCCTTGGACTTTTGTTGGAATCTCCAACAACTATGTTATTTCCACCCACAACTCTTTTTCTGATCCTTTGTCAAATATTTCCAGCATACTGCGGTGATGAGGACCCGTTGCCTTCCAATTATCCTGCAGGTAGTCTGGAATGATGCTGCTGCTTTCTTCGGATGCTGAGGAACCCCATCTAGAGAGACCTTCGTGATGGTCATTCACCCCCTCTGGCCTTTTCGATACTCCTCTGCCATGCTTATTACCCTGGTCTTCAAAGTATCAGACCCATTTGGTGACATCGATGGTGACAACGATGACTTTGCAGACATCATCTCTCTTACAAGTAAAACTAATTACAGTGAGCTATCTTATACATAAAATAACCTTTGGTTGCTATTTTAATGATTATTGTTGCTCTTAGAGGTAGATTTGCTCAAGATTAATCCTTGGCCTTCTTGGTACTTTGTCTATACTCTTCACAAATTAAGAAATGCTTCAGTAAAAATTCACAAAAATCTACCAACACTCAAGGAATCAATTTACTGTGAATTAACGGGACATCACCAAAAGATTGATTCTCAAATTAACAGTACTTCTACCAACCATGGAAACTTGATCAACATATAATAAACAAGACCACAGGACCTTAAAGATAGTAGGATCTTCTACAAATATGCTGAGAACAAGCTAGATAGTATTGAATCTATTAGAAACCATAGGACTAAAAGAAACCAGTACAGCTGACACCACTACTTGCAAGTGACAGCAATAAGCACCACTAGAAAGAGCCCAAATATAAACTAGTTTATCTTCTCAATTTCCGTAATAGACAATTATCATCATTGAGCATTAAACCATGCCCACAAACATTTACAGAAAAGTGTAATGCATATCATTTGATGTAGTAGCAGTAGGTAGGGAGGAGAGAATGTCCAAACTCACCATGATCTACCTCCTAAAAGAAGTGGGATTTAGGATCCATACCTCCGGGAGGAGAGGTGATAGGGAGGAGAGGCGGCGTCGGGAGGAGAGGTGGTGTGGAAGGAGAGGTGGCGAGGGGAGGAGTGGGGCGGGGAAGGAGAATGGCATTAGAGGAGAGGCAGTGTTGGGAGGAGAGGTGATGAGTGAGGAGTGAGAGCTCAAAACCTAGCAGGAGCGAAGATAGAGTGGTGCGCGAGTGAGGAGTAAGAGCGCAAACCCTAGCAGGGGCCCTATTTAGGGAAGAATTATCGTAGACAATTCTATTAAAGAACCATCTATGATAATAATATCACAGACGGTTCTATTACGGAACCATCTGTGATATGCTACGTATCCCAAATGGTTCTATTATGGAATCGTCTGTGATATAGTACGTATCACACACAATTCTATTATGGAATCATTTGTGATATGCTACATATCACAAACGTTTCTATTGTGGAACCGTCATTGATACTATATTACAAACGGTTTGTTCCATTAAACCGCTTGTGATAGTTCCTCTACAACAAATCCTATTTTTCAGCTAGCCTCAGGAAATGTTAGCATATACAATCACATATTTATTTCTAATTACTAACTCAATTACAATGGAATAGTTCCATAATTACATGCCGAGCTTCTTATAATTACATTGCGATAATCTCCACATAGGTGTTTGCCCTGTGGGATTATTATACTTGGCTATTTCCTTTTAAATAAAGCCCTTTATGATAATCAACACACATATAGTTTGCTTCATCGTCTTATTCTTCCTCAAGCCTGATGTCGTCTCCGAATGGAAGCAACTCATCAAATTGATTGTACTCTTCCTTATCCATGACATTCTTAACACTGATAATCCTTCTTTTTCCATGAAAAACTACGTGGCAGTTCTTATTTGCCTGGTCGGTTACACAAAAAAACTTGAGCAACTTTCCTCAAGAGTACGAACGGTTCATCTTTATATCCTACACGTTAGAGGTCCACAGTAGTGATGTTGTACTTATCGACCTTTACACCCTGTGGGAATTAGACCCAACAGCACTAAAATAGAGGGATCTTGAAAATTACAAAGTTGAGCTCCCAAATCTCCTCTACAAGCTTGTAGTACGAGCACGGGCCAGCGGTACTAAAGTGCGCGTGAAATGCATCTATGCAGACACCTGAGTTTTGCACTGTGCTCTTTCTATCTTGATATGCTGTATAAAATATATACCCATTAATATCGTATCTTTGCCATGTCACAATTGTAAATTTTAACCCTTTTGCCAACCGTTGCAACGTTTCACTTGATGATCTCCAAGTGAATCGCACCTTCAACCTTTCGTTGAAGCGACAGTTGTGCTGTCTTGTGATCCAAACCTCCGATTGGCCTAGATTCTCTTATTGTAGCATGTCCTTGTACTCTTCAGTATACAGAGACACTTCAGTTATGTGTTGCAAGACCGTGAAATGGGCTTGAGCGTATGTATCCAGATTCAAAGTTATTGCTTTTCTTCCAATGGTCCTGATACCCTCTAGCCTCCCCTCGTGACGAGATAGAGGTATACCTATCAATTTGACCTTAGCCATGTAATTGATATAGAATTCAATAACCTCTTCGGTTGTATAACCTTTGATGATGCTACCCTCCGGCCGAGATCGATTGCATACATTGGACTTGAGAATTCCCATGTACATCTCTAATGGGTACATATGAAGTAGAAATAAGGGGCCGCATATCTTTATCTCTTTAATAAGGTGAACAATGAGATGGACCATGATATTGAAAATGATAGAGGGAAATACATCTTAAGATGACGTAGAGTTGTCACCACCTCGGTCTACAGAGCATCTACTCCATCGGAATCAATGACCTTTTGAGCAATTACGTTAAACAAATAACACAGTTTCATGATTATCACTCAAATCTTGTTCATCAAAATACTTCTAATTGCAACAGGAAGCAATTGTGTCATTAGCACATGACAGTCATGTGACTTCATGCCAATTAATTTTAAATCTTCCATAGAAACAAATTTCTTCATACTGGTGGAGTGACTAGAGTAGTTAGAGGAGGGGTGATGAGATGATCGGAATTCTTTTTAGAAGAGACGGAATTTTCATACCATGCAAGCACTGGCATAGTTCAATTCTCTTGAACTTAGACAGAGTGTAGCAAGCTGGGGAATATACGTCTGGTATTTAAATGTCTCTATCAGTGCTAACTCGGTCCTAATGTTCATAGCGATCAAGTCACGCCATGCGTTGACACCATCATTTGTTTTATTATGAATGTTTAGTGAGAGACCAATCAAGCTATCACATATATTCTTCTCTACGTGCATGACATTGATGCAATTCCAAACTTGTAAGTGCTCCCAATAAGCCAAGTCTCAAAATATGGACCTCTTCTTCCACATGTTCTTCTGATGAGTCCTCAACTTACGTCCCTTTCCATGTACAACATCGATGTCCTTGACCATATCGTAGAGCTCTTTTCCGCTAAAAGGTCTTGGTGCTAAGTGATTCTTTTTTCAATCAAATTGTTTCTTCATCTTGCAGTATGGGTGATACCTTGGACGCATGTACACAGTTTTGCACGAGTTGTTCAATCACACACTCTCGGTATAATCTAAGCAGCATGGACAGGGTTTGACTCCTTTTGTACTCAACCTTGATAGGTTAGCAAGGGCAAGAAAATCATTGATAGTGCAGAACAACATGGCGTGTAGAGTGAAGTTCTCTCGTTTGTCCGCATCCCATACCTGTAACCCTTCGTTCTACAGTGCCACAAGATCTTCTACCAATGGTGCTAGGTACACATCAATATCATTCCCAGGTTCCTTCGGCCCTTGGATAAGTAATGACATCAAAATATACTCCCACTTCATACTCAACCAAGGAGGAAGGTTATACATGAATACATTCATGTGCTATGTCGACTGCTCAAGTTACCAAAAGGATTCATTCCATTTGTACTCAACCCAAACCTTATATTCCTCGGTTCCACACCAAAGTCCACAAATATCCTATCGACATTCCTCCACTTGGAAGAATTAGCAGCGTGTCTTATCATTTCATCTTTCTTACGCTACTTCGAGTGCCACAACATCTTAGCAGAGGTCTTGCTTCACCTCGATGTCATCACCATCATCGCAGTCAATTTTTGCTTGTATCGGGATGCTTTGCACTCTAGAAAAATATGTAAGTTTGCATACTCTTTACAGCAGAGGATACAATTATTTGGAAATGCATGTATTCTTTCTACTTCCATTTCCAATTGACAAAGAACCTTCTTGGCTTGGTAAGTGGTTCTTCGAAATACATTTTCATCTGGAAGGGTGTTCGCAAGGAGACCTAACAACGCTGTGAAACTCTTGTCGGACCAACCATTACTTGCCTTCAATTTCAGCAGTTCAATATTGGATGACAACCTTGTGTATTATGGCTTGTAGCTCGGGAACAAAGGTTTCTCTGAGTCCTCCATCAAGCCCTTGATTTTACCAAACTCTCTCTCACTATAGTTCCCTTCTGCATAGCATCTGATCCAAATTGTCATCATGCGACCTATTCTCATCGAAAGCACAATCCACAACTGGCATATCGTTGTCTCTCTTGATGATGTTATAACTACATTCCTTTATATTTTTTCTTCACTATGACTGGTTGAACATATATACCACTTTTTGAAACCCTTTCGAATCAAGTGAGATTTGATCTGCATCGGGTTGGTAAACACCTTCATATTATCGCAACTGATGCATGGATAGTACATATATTCCATTCCCTTCTTTAACATATCCTACTCAGCCACTCTTCTAAAAGCAGACACACCATTAATGTACTCTTCACTCACACGGTTCTCAATGTATATCTAGCTTCGGTCCATCTACACTACACATGTAACAAATTAGTGTTAAATTGGAGCAATATATCTATCAAGCAAGAATATATTGAAGTAAATTGTCCATATCTAAATTATAAATAGCTAGCCATGTACAATTCATGAAGCAATATATATATATATATATATATATATATATATATATATATATATATATATATATATATATATATATATATATATATATATATATATATATATATATATATATATATATATATATATATATATATCAAGTAAGAATATAATGAAGTAAACTAGAAGTAGTGACACATTTTTAAATTGGAGCAAATTACCAAAAAAGCTAGCCAGATCTAAACCTAGCTACCATCTCTCTCTATTATGAGGCATATAATTAGAAGCAACTACTAACCTCTAATCTCTAAGAACAAATTAATCTACAAGCGGTATGCTTTCACCAAACTCCCCAAAGTCGGCTGTCTCCTTCAATACAGCGCAATGAAGATAGATCTGTTGGGACCCCGCTAGCTACGCATTTAATAATGTGGTGTATCCTAGACATGTCTAACCATGAACCGTCTATGATAGATAACTATCACAGATGTAATAACCATCTGTGAACTATCACATACAGTTATTCATAAAAATTGTTTGTGATGACTACCATTATTACAGATAGTTCATATAAATAACTGCTCGTGATAGTTCTCAAATGGTTATTAATACAAAATGCCTGTGATAGTTGTGTATTATAGACGGTACACGGTCACGCTTGTAAAACCGTTTGTGATAATTATAGCACAGGCGGCTCCCCATGAACTGTCTGTGATGAGATGTCTAGTATAGCTTGTTTTATAGTAATGAGTTCTCTTGCTTTACATCTTGCTATGTGACGAGGATATAACCAATCCTTAAATCATTATTTATCAGTAAATGATGTGGTTACGTCATTATACTACTCGAGGATACCCCTTATCTATAAGGGAGAGATTTCACAAGGTAGTCGTAAGCTCTTCTATGACTACCCTTTAGTCGTACGCTCTTCTATGATAACTCCTTGGTCATAAGCTCTTTTGCAACTACTCTTTAGTCATAAGCTCTTTTATGACAATAACTTAGTCGTAAGCTCTTCTACAACTACCCTTGAGTCATAAGCTCTTCTATGACAACCACATAGTCGTAAGTTCTCCTACGATTATAACATAGTCATAAGTTTTTCTACAACAACCACTTCTTAGTTGTAAGCATTTCCTACGACCACCTCATAGTCGTAAGTTCTTCTACGACCATGGCATAGTCGTAAGTTATCCTATGACCATCTTGTGGTCGTAGATCCCACTACGACTAAGTTAAACTTTGATTGACTTGTCTATAACAACCCATTGCATCATGGGTCTGTCTGACAAGGCAGTTAGCACGAGTATTTATTCTCTAGCATAAGTGCACATAACTTCACCCTGGCAAAAACTGCCACATGATGAGTGAGATATCACATCTCTAACAACTCCCATCAAATGGTTATCATTCAAAATGTTAAGGCATCTCTTTGCAAAGGGACACTACCGCTACCATGCAAGCTATATAAAGGTGGACATCAAGGAGGAGTTGGGGGACAGACCCAAGAGAGAATAGAAGTAGAGCAAGGCTTTCTATATTACTTTCTCTATTGTATTAATTTCTCCATTGTAATTAGTTCATTAAGCAACATCCATATAGGAGTGGGTTTGTTATTCTCATAGTAGAAGACCTGAACCTGTATAAAAATCCATGTGTCTTTTCTCAATGTGATCGTAGCCAAGTCTTCAAGAGTTCCCCAGAATCCAAACAAATCATACGTAAGATCCTAAAACATCGACACTATGTTTTGTGCTAGTTTGTTAGATTAATTATATCTTTCTATGTGTAACTTAGTTTTTGCTATGCTATCCCTATTAAATAAGCGAAACTTGAACTAAATCATGTTTTGTTGGATCTTGTGATTAGTTTTGCTCTAGTGATTCTCTTGTGATTCATGCTCTATCAATAGGCTAAATTGAGTCTTAACCTAAATTGAGCTTTAGATTGAGCTATATTAGTTCTTTATTGAAGCATGAGTTTACTTCTCCTAAGCTTTTGCAGCTCGGGTTGGGTATAATTTACAGACTAAGGAGTAACTCATTTTACCTGAACTAAAAATAAAATCTAAAAAAATGATCTCTTTTTGTTTGAAAAAATTGGTCTCATCAATTCCTTCTCATGAGAGAGCTTGTCATTACACTAGGCATGAACTCAGAGAGTTTTGGATGAGCTAGACCACTCTTTTAAGCTTATTGCTTAGGATGGTTGCAGTAAGGTTTGAGATCTAGCACATGGCTAAGAAAAAATATGAAAAATGGAGATAGATGTGGATGACTCCTAGTCTAGCACTTGCTTTGCTAATATAAAACTAGAAATGAATTTCAGCATGTGCTAATTATGCTTAATTCTAAGTGCTTGTACAAAATGATTCAACATTAATCTTGTAGTACTTCAAATTGACTCAATTGTAGTTTCTTGGTTCCATTTAGTTTATTGACATGACTTGGCTCATTTTTAGATATGTTTAGCTAACCTATGCTCTTGAGCAACTTGACATGCTAAAAATCTATTTAATTTCGTATTATTGCTCATTTGGCCTTAGTTTTGTTATATATGGTTTGTCATGATTTAAAATAGCTACTTCATATAATATGGCTTAGTGTAATACTTGTAGAGTCACTATAGATAATTTTCATGGCTCATAATGCTAAAAATAAATAAAATTCAACTATTTTAGTTCATAGCTCCTAATGCTTAAAATGAATAAAATACAACCACTTCATTTCATTCTTATTATATCTTCTTCTATGCTTCTTGATAACTCTATTGTCAAAGAGAGAGAAATATTGGTAAAAATGCATATCTAGATCGTGCTTAGGAGTTTTTGTGCAAAATCTCACTGAATTGGAGCTTTAATGTTTTGTTCAAATAGAATAAATGTTCTTTCATGTGGACCTAAAGTGGGATTTCCCAATGAATTTGGCAGATTCGAAGCTTTTTATGAAAAACATTCCATTTACAGTAGGTTTAATCTATTTCTATCTCATAGGTTCATTTCAGTCTTTGCATTCATCATGTGACCATTTTGAGCTTTTTTTTTGCAAAATTTTCTCTCTAACTTCTAAAACTACAATACTACAAAAAAAAGTGGTTCAGAAACATCACCGTAGACATTTTCCTGAACCATCTATGTTTATGGGTCAATAATACCCTAAGAGCATTATAGACGATTTTTGAATCATCAGTGATAACACTTGTCACATACGGTTCTTAACTAGAACTCTCTGTGATAACACTTATAAAAAATAGTTCTAGTTAAGAACTGTCTGTGATTGTGTTCTCTCATTCTCATAAATAGGGCTCCTTCAGTTCATCAATATTCTTTAATTGCGCTGTAAAACAACGCAATCAGAGAATACAGATAAACCAAAGTAGGCCTATTTATTATTGGCACCATGTCTATGGTGGTTCGTTGTTTAGGTTATAGGTGTTATTGTTTTGTTGCTTTGATACGTTGTGGTTGTATGTTGTGGTCGTATATTGTGGTTGTAGGCGTGTGGTCATAAGTCATGGTCATATGCACCTAGTTTGTTAGCAACCTTGTGCACCACATCAACAAATTCTAGTAGCAAACGGAGGAAACAACCTATGGTGCAAACAGAGACAAGTTTAGGGAGCTGAGAAAGTAAAATTCAAGTTCTCAGAGTAAAGTGGTACAACATCACAAGTTCGTAATTACATATCCAGGCTTCAAGTAAGAGAGAGAGGAGGGGTGGGGGATATATCACTGATGATGAAGGAGAGGCTGACGGCGGCAGTGTCACCGCATTGTGTCATGATGGTAACATTGCACAATACACTCTTATGACAAGAGTGCCTTATATAGTTAACCGTAGCATCACAACCAGAGGCGGAGGATCTCGGGGAGGTAGTCAGTGTCGGCGAGGAGAAGTGGAGGAGAAATCAGAAGAGAAGAGGAGATGAGGAGAAGAGGAGTAGAGTAGGAGAAGTGAGAAGAGAGAAGAGGAGATGAGGAGAAGAATAGCCAAGCCTTCTATTTAAAAAGCAAATCCAGCAAGATAAGCAGGAAATTCAAATTCAGTGAGAGAAGGTAAGTTGAAATATTATTACAGACAGTTCTAGGTAAAGAACCATCTGTGATAATTAGGTCATCATAGACAATTTGTATCACAGGCGGTTCAAAACAAAAACCATCTTTGATAAGTACAAATATCACAGACGGTTTTTGTTCTGAACCATCTATGATGTATCATAGATAGTTCGGAATAAAAACCGTCTGTGATAAGTAGGTCATTACAGACGGTTTTTCCATCGCAGTGAACTTAGATGGTCTATCTTTTAAAACTATATGTGGTAACTCTATCACTAACGATTTGTGTTGAACCGTCTGTGATGAGGCATCTAAGTTGACCCTTTTTGTAGTAGTGGACTATGTGAGAAGGTTCAGGGTTTTGTTGTGATGAACCATTGTCATTTTGGAGGAGTGAAAATTTAGAATTTGTGAATTTGTAGATTTTTCTTGACAGCTTCCGAAAATTGATGATTTTAGGAAATTTGAGTCATTGGATGATTTGGTTTGACCTAGGTCAGTTCATATTTATTGCATGATATATGCTATAACTAAGTGAGTCAAGTCATCAAGAACTTGTGTTTGAAAATAATTTCTTGATCTTTGGATATGTAGGGTCACTTGGAGTCAACTATGGTTAGCAACGAGGATTAGGGCTACGATCATGGAGGAGTTGAGACTTAGAACAATCAAAGATGCCGCGTGAGATGGCTGAGCTTCAGTAAGGCACGTGGATGCTGGAAAATGTTGAAGGGAACTTTGAGCGATGGGCTAAACCATGTGGCTTGGTTAGTCCATGTGAGGTGTTGTCTAGTGGAAACAGAATGGGAGAGACTTACCGACGTGTGGCAAGCCAATTGTGCATCTATACATGGCAACCATGAAAATTGCTTGTAATAGAAGATGAAGACCCGGTCGAGAATAGGTATTTTAGTAGTTTGACTAAAATACCAGAAACTACCTTGGATCTAAATTGCAGTGCTTGAGCGGCGGTTGAAAAGGTGGTTTAGGTCAAGAAGAAGCAAAGAAATCAAGTTGGATCAAGACTAAGAACTTAGCGGATTCGGACTTATCTACTTTGAAAGGCGTGCATAAGTGTAGTATGTAAGTTAAAACCCATGTGTGTAGGGTTATCAGGTTTCCCCTATATGTACTAAGTAGATAGTATCCACTAAAGATTAGATGGGAGCTAGCCCATCTATTTAACAAGTTGGGATAGAGACTTGTAGTTAATCATCCAACCATCCTGACATTATGACCAAGTGTTCTAAGGATAGTTTTGAGAGAAGTTGAGTGTTGTGCTATGCTCTCTTATTTTCCAAGTGGAGTGGTTATAAAACCTTCATCCTCAAGTAGTAATACGTCAATCTCTGTTCATCTCCACCGATCTAATATTATTGTAGCAATACGATTTTTTAGATTTTTGCCTTCTTAATCATTATAGTTTCTTATAGCTATTGAAGTGTAGAACCGACGAATAACTAGGAAAAATCTGAAGGCACCATTTATCGTCTTAATCTATTATGGTCTTACAAATTAGTAGCTTCCTTTTAAAAAACGGTACATATGCACGTACTTGCAACAACATTAGGGGCCTAAACGTACGGGTTGCCTTATTTACTAGCTAGTAACGAGTGTGCCGCCCTCGCACGTCACGCAACCTCACAGGCTCACATACACTGATACACCATACATCAATCTTGCCTAAGGCACCAGCAAGAGCATGCAGGAGCTCCGGCTATTAAAATCCGCAGTTGTCGATCTCACCCGTCCTGCAGGTTCCTCACGACGAGAGGAAGCCCATACTTGGGCATCAGCGTGACGACGCTGGTCGGCTTGTGGACGTACTTGGGGGAGAGGGAAAATGAGAACCTCCTGAGGATCATCGCCATCACAGTCTGCGACTCGATCATAGCGAAGTTCTGCCCGGAGCACACCCTCGGCCCGTACGAGAAGGCCAGCAGCGCGTTAGGGTGCTTGGCCGCCTTAGAGACGCCGTTCTCGAACCTCGTGGGGTTGAACTCGTCGGCGTCGGGGCCCCAGACCTCCTTGTCCCGGTGCAGCATCGTGATCGGGATCGTTATCACCGTTCCTTTCGGCACATTGATGTTCGCGAGCACGGTGTCCGAGGCTGTCTTCCTCTGCAAGAACGCCACGGGGCCGTACAGCCTCAGTGTCTCCAGGAGGAACATGTTAAGCTGCACGAATATTTATAGGCAGAGATCAGAGAACTTGATTACTATGATCGAAAATGCTAGCTGCACATAGAAAGGCAAGCATATAGTATATATGTGTACCAGCTTCAGTTTGCTGAGGGACTCGACGCTCGGGACCTCGCCGTCGTCCCGGTTGCATTCCCTGAGGACCTCCTCCCTGACCTTCTCCTGCCAGTGCGGGTAGCTGCTGAGCAGGAACATCGCCCAGGCGAGGAGGTTGGCGCTGGTGTCCTGCCCCGCGGCGAAGAAGGTCTTGCATTCGCCGATGATCTCCTGGGTGCTCAGCGTCTCCGCGTCCGACCAGGCCTGCAGCATTAGCCCCAGCAGGTCGTCCCCGTAGCCGCCGCCGCTGCCGGCGTCGTCCTTCTCCGCGATCCGCGCCTCAATGAGTTCCGTGATCTTGCTCGTCACCAGCTTGTCGAGCTGCCGTGACCGGCGGTTGCGGCGAGTCGGCAGGAACCTGAATCCAGGTATCGGGGGATCCACGAACGCATATACCGCAAGCGCCTGGAGCTCCTTCAACGCGACGAACGGCCCCCAGGCCTCCCTGTAGTCCTTGCCAAAGATCACACGTGCAATGACTCCGAGAGTCAGCTCGTCGGAGTCGCGCCTCATGTCTGTCTCGGCATGGTGACCGTTGCCCTTTTGTATTTGGTTGCTCCACCGTTGCATCATCTGCCGCGTGCCTTCCGACACCATGACCGCCATGGACTATATAACACATGCAAGATAAACCACCAAAACCAGTGAAGTCACCATAGGGTACCGGAAATCAAGAAAAAAGAAAGTAGCGCGATTGGACCATACTTGCACAATTTGACGCAACAATAAATTATCAGATGTATAAATGAACGTCCTAACCTTGAGGTTCTCATGGTTGAAAACCGGGTGGACGACTTTGCGATGCCGCTTCCAGTCATCTCCGTTCGCGAATATGACCCCTTTGCCCAGGATGATTTCCAACCTAGGATTCAAGTAGTCCTTTTGGAACAAGTCCGTCCTATCTGCGAGCACTTGCTTCACTAGCTCCATGTCAGTAGAACAGATCGCCGGTATTGGTCCCAACCAGTACAGGAATGTTTTCCCTAAATAATAGAGCATTAGTACAGAGGCTCAAATTATATATGAAGGAAGATTGAATAGCGTGAAATAATTTGATCGTATTGCTTGAGCCTCCGAGGGGATATATAGAGTATAAAGTGATTTAGGGATAAGTCAATCTAGTAAAGATATAGAAGGAATCCTACCGACTACAATCCTAGCTAGCTGATTATGTTATATCTCTAAAGGACTTGTCGTACAAGAGATGTACTCTAACATTCCTATAGTCGGAGCTGACAAGGATGTTCAGCTTATAGTAGAAACCGATGTGGAGTGCTATGCAAAGAGTCATTAGTGAAGTTATTTGCTGTCAAGGTAGTTGTCGAAACAGAGTTACCGGTGATGAAGAATAGCATTGTTAACAAAAAAAGTTGTAGGAGGTCACCGTAGTCGATGCCATCGGAAGTAGAACACCAGGTGTTGTGGAAGAGAGACCATCACAGATTGGTCATCAAAGTCGAAGGAGATGCAGTAGCAGTAATACTGGGAGAACTCGGCGATAGTGATGGTGTTTAGATTGGCGCAAAAGAGAGGACCAAGGCAACATGAAGGTTGCCGGAGTAGAAGGGTAGTGTGCTTGATGCAACCAATAGAAGAATGAGAGGAAGGTAAGGTTAGGGAATCAATATGACTAAGCGCGTGCACTGGTAGCGGTCAGCGAAGAAGCAGAACAGGTAGGAATGTTGGATAATTTAGCGCGTTCATCATGGTCAAAGATTCTCTGTAGCAGTCGTGGCATCTTTGTAGCAGTCATAAGATGTCATGGTCGTAGAACCACTGTAGCAGTCATAGTTGTCATGATGGTATGACCACTGTAGCAGTCATAGTGGTCATGGTCGTAGAACACTATAGTAGTCGTGGTTGTCATAATCATAGTTGTAGCGGTTGCGGTTGTAGTCGTAGCAGTCGTGGTCGAAGAGTTTTCTGTAGCGGTCAATAATGCTCGATATGTGCTCAGTCCACATGGGAGCATGTTTTCTATCTTGTTAGCATCATGTGCGTCATAGCCTGGGTCTGTGGGATTGTGTAGGTGGTGGCGCATAATAAGGGTAGTTTAACCACAGAGTTAGACTAGGATTTCTTTAAATAGGAGGCTAATGCAACAAAAAATGCTACCCAGTTTTTCCAGCAGCAGAAAACTCTTGTGTTCTTGCTCCGTGTTTCCAACTTCATGTGTGTTCATGTGTGAGCCCAGGTGTATTGATCGGCTAAAGTTCCTAACATTTGGTATCAGAGCCAGCGAACGCTGATCCACGATGCAACCGGTTGATTCCTCGTTGCCCCGGCACTCCCAGTCTTCATCGCCACATCCCAGAGATCGCGCTGATGGAAGCGGTTGTGCCATGGTGGTACAAAGGGTGGTGAAGGAAGTTGGGGGTCAACGGCGTACCCGACACTCACAAAGATGAACTATGGTGGTTGGGCCTTGATGATGAAGGTCATGCTCTAGGCGCACAGGCTCTGGGACACCATTGACACCACCAACATTGAATTCCAGGAGGACAGGATGGCACTTGAGGTTATCCTACACACCGTTCCCCCGTAGATGATCTCCACGCTTGCTACCAAGGCAACCGCTAAGGAGGCATGGGATACCCTGAAGACCATGCTCGTCGGCATTGATCGAGTATGCAAGGCCAATGCTCAGAAGTTCTGCAAGGAGTTCAAGAGCATTTCATTATGCAATGGGGAGTCTATCGATGACTTCTTGTTGTGGCTCACCGGGCTGGTAAACCAGCTTAGCACCCTCGTGCGACCTAGAGCCACCACACAAGGTCATCGAGAAGTACCTATGTGTTGTCCCCTTCAGGTTCTCCCAAATTGCTCTATCAATTGAAACTCTTCTTGATCTCTCGATGCTCTCGATGGAGGAGGTGACCAAGAGATTGAAAGCGATGGAGGATCAGCTAGACCCAACACCCGTCGCCGGTGGTAGTGGGAAGCTGCTCCTCACGGAGGAGTGGTCTGCACAGATGAGGGAGCGGCAGCAGGGGGAGGGATCCTTTGGCGGCTCCAAGTCTAGCAACCGGCGACGCAAACTGCCATGACGAAGGGCCGATAGCAGCATCGTGAACGAAAGCAGGGAAAGGCCAGGATCTAGTGGTGGCCACGACCTCTCGAAGGACAAGTGCCGCAACTACGGCAAAATAGGTCATTGGGCCAAGGATTGCCGCAGCCGGTAGAAGTGGGACGAGGCTCATCTGATGCAAGGGGATAACAATGAGGCCACATTGCTGATGGCCAGGGCCGTCACCATCCCTAAGTCCTTGACATGGCAATCCACCATCCCTATGACCATTCACAGTAGCTTCAACTGTGTCTTCGACAACTACATCGACTGCTCCTTCGACCCTGGCTTCGACCACTCATCCCCATTGTCATGATGCAGACCCCTCCAACTGATCGAGGCGAAGTTCTTCACACAGATAGATTGGGAGGAGGTGCGTGACGACGGGCTTACCTCGATACCAGTGCAACCAACCACATGACTGGCTCTCGCGAGGCATTCTCCAAGCTGAGCTCCAAGGTGGTCGGCACAGTGAAGTTTGGTGATGGCTCCATCGTTAACATGGAGGGGTGCAGGATGATCCTTTTCGCGTGCAAATATGGGGAACATGGCACCCTTACGGGGGTGTATTGTATTCCCCAACTCACAACCAACCTCATTAGTGTCTGGCAGCTTCATGAGACGGGCTACTAAGTGCTGATTGATAATGGGATCCTGAGGATACGCGATGTGTACCAGTGTCGACTGGCAAAAGTCAGGTGCTCATCTAGCTGGCTATACCCACTCCAACTCAAAATTGTGCAACCAGTGTGCCTATCGACAAGGAGCTCAGAGGAGGTGTGGCAGTGGCACGCAAGGTATGGTCATCTAAATTTATAGGCTCTATGCAAGCTCACACAATGCGACATGGTGTGAGGGCTGCCACGAATTGATCAGGTGGATCAAGTCTGCGATGGTTGTCTCGCCAGGAAGCAACAGCGGCCCCCTTCCCAGAGCAAGGAAAAGATCACACGTGACATGTCCTCGACCTCGTCCACATCAATCTCTGTGAACCGATCACGCCAATGACATTGAGTGGTAATAGCTATTTCTTGCTGCTTGTAGATGACCTAAGCCACTACATGTGGCTTAGTCTCCTTATGAGCAAAGACCAAGCTCCAGCGGGGATCAAGCACTTTCAAGCCATGGTAGAAGTAGAGTCAAGGCGCAAGCTCAAGGTGCTCTGAATCGACCGTGGTGGGGAATTCATGTCGGTGGAATTCAACGAGTACTGCACTGAGCACGGTGTGTAGCGGCAGCTCACGTCCCCTTATTCTTCACAGTAAAATGGGGTCATTGAGTGTCGCAACCAGATGGTGGTCACCATGGTGTGCAGCATGATGAAGGCGAAGCGGATCCTCGGGAGTGTTCGGGGTGAAGCCATCTCTACCGCCGTCTTCATCCTCAACCATGCACTAACATGAAGCTTCGACGGGAAGATGTCGTACAAGGCTTGGCATGGCAAGCGGTCGATGGTGCACTTCCTCTGCACCTTCAGTTGTGTAGCGCATGTCAAGAACTCGAGGCCGCTCTTAAGAAGCTAGACAACTAGAGCACACCAATGACCTTTATTGGGTATGAGTCTGGGTCCAAGGCGTATCGCATGTATGACCCAGTCACCCAACGTATGCACGTGATGCACGATGTCGTCTTCGACGAAACGGCACAGTAAGACTAGAGAGCTCAGGGTGAGAAAGGTATGGTGAGTGGACAGGAACCTTTCACCGTGGAGTGCACTACAGTGTATGAACCAGGAACAGCGGGGAGTAGTGGCGCAGACAAAGTCCAAGATTCGCCACTCACGCCCTCCGGCATGCGTTCTGGCAACCCAGTGATGTTAGGGGTAGACACGGCGATGCCTATGATGCTGGGCATAGAGTTTGCATCACCACCAATGAACTAGGGAGAGGCACTCGACACCAACCATGATGATGCACCACTTCGGTACTACAGCATATACAACATTATCGGCCCAGCTTCACCTCATGGTTTAGCACCATGCGACCTCGACACTGCTAGGCTACTATTCACCACAGTCGAAGAACCAGCATCCTTTGGTGAAGCAAAGTAGCACGAGTGCTGGCACAAGGCGATGCTCGAGGAGATGAAGTCAATCGAGGACAACGACACTTGGGAGCTGGTCGATCTCCCTGCTAGCCACTGACCTAGTGGGCTCAAGTAGGTCTTCGATGCGAAGCATGATGAACATGATGCCATCAACAAGTACTAGGCACGACTAGTCATGAAGGGCTACGTACAATGGGCCGGTATCGACTCTGAGGAAGTTTCGCTCCCATGGCACGCATGGAGTTAGTCCATTTCCTGCTTGTTGTGGCGGCGCACGAGGGGTTGCAAGTCCATCACATGGACATCAAGTTTGCATTCCTCAAAGGTGACCTAATGGAGGAGGTGTACGTGGCCCAGCCACCTGGGTTCATCATCGACAATAGCAAGCACTAGGTACTCCGACTCTGAAAGGCACTCTACAGCCTTTGCTAAGCACCCGGGGCATGAAACGCCAAGCTCAATGCCAGTTTGTCAACGCTGGAGTTTCACAAGAGTGTCTCCGAGCATGTTGTGCACACACACGGTGACAGCATGTGTTGGCTGATTGTTAGAGTGTACATCGACAACCTGATCATCACTGGAACTGAAGTCACTGACATTTGTGAGTTCAAGGCCAAGATGAGTAAGGTGTTTTGGATGAGTGACCTGGAGTTGCTATCCTACTATCTCGACATCGAAGTGAGACAAGGGCCAAGTGGTATCTTCTTGTGCCAATCGGCCTATGCTCTTAATGTGCTTTAGAAGAGTGGCATGGAGGACTACAACAGCTATCAAGCATCGATGGAAGCCTTCCTAAAGCTGAGCAAATTGAGCTTCTGCCCACTGGTAAATGCCACCTAGTACCGAATTATCATCAGTAGCCTTCGGTATTTGGTGAACACGTGGCCGGACATAGCCTATGTGGTAGGCTATACAAGCCAGTTCATGAAGGAATCGTATGAAGATCACCTGGCCGCGGTCAAGCACATACTGCGCTACATCACTGGAACTCACAACCATGGTGTCCGCTATGCAAGGAAGAGAGTCGGCATACCACTATTGTTAGGATTCAGTGACAGCGACATGGCTGACGACGTTGACAACCGCAGGAGCACCACTGGAGTACTCTTCTTCCTCGAAAGCACCCCCATCGCCTGGCAGTCGTAAAAACAGAGGGTGGTGGCGTTGCCATCCTGTGAGGCTGAGTACATTGCCGCGATGGCCGCGACATGTCAAGGCATCTAGCTAGCTCGACTGATGGGAGAATTCCTCTGCTCGGAGCCCAACGTGCCAGTGCTAAAGGTAGATAACAAGTCCGTTATTGCTTTAACCAAGAATCATGTCTTCCATGACCAGAGCAAGCACATCGACACTCGCTTTCATTTCATCTGGGAGTGTGTTGATGGAAGGAAGATCGTTCTGAGCATACTCGCATAGAGGAGCAGCTTGTGGACATTCTCATGAAGCCGCTCAGGTGTGTCAAGTTCCAGGACCAACACGTAAGGATTGGTGTTGTTGAGATCATAGGTGAACACCACATGAATTAGGGGGGTGGATGTTGGATAATTCAGCATGTTCATCATGGTCAAAGATTCTTTGTAGCAGTCGTGGCATCTTTATAGCAGTCGTAGGATGTCATGGTCATAGAATCACTGTAGCAGTCATAGTTGTCATGGTCGTATGACCACTGTAGTAATTGTAGTGGTTATAGTCGTAAAACCACTGTAGTAGTCGTGGTTGTCATAGTTGTAGTCGTATAGGCCGTGGTCGAAGAGTTTTCTATAGTGGTCGGAAATACTCGACGCATGCTTAGTCCATGCAAGAGCACATTTTCCATCTCGTTAGCATCATGTGTGTCACGGCCTAGATCCGTGTGATTGTGCAGGTAGTGGCGCAAAATAAAGGTGGCTTGACTGCCAAAGCTAGACTAGGATTTCCTTTAAATAAGAGGCTAATACAACAAAAAATGTTGTCCAGTTTTTTCAATAGCATCAAAACTTTTGTGTTCTTACTTTGTGTTTTTAAAACTTTTTATGCGTTCGTATGTGAATGCGTGTTGATTGGCCGAAGTTTATGATATAGAAGACTTGGTGGTGGTACCGCTGAGAGCAACGTAGGAGAGAGACAAGGCGGCGCAGTGGTTGCCAGGGAAATCAAAGAGGCAGCGTGCGCGTGGCTCTGCCATGCAAGAAGAATAGGAAAAGGTTAAGGGATGTGCGCATGCATTGATGCATGTTGCTTAGAGCACTCCCAATGCAGAAACTATGGATGGTTTCTATGGCATTTAAATAAGGTGCCAAATAAGCAAAATGCTGATGTGTCATTGGAGTTAAGGAGGAGAGATAAGGAAATGGTTTCTTATATAGACACCATGTCTACACAGGAACCAAGATAGAAAGAGCTGTGATAGGTAGATGATAGGAGAGAGAAGATAGATGATTGGATGAAAATTTTATTTGTAGAAACTATCCATTGGGAGTATAGTTTATATGGGTAGTGTCTACATTAATTGGCAAGTATAGAAACTATCTCATAGTTTCTGCACTAGGAGTGCCCTTAATTACAAAAGAAAGCAAATAAAGGGTAAAGATCTGCCAACGAGCAGATCGGATTTGGGTGCAGCATGGTATGAGAGGGAGAAGCTGATCCGCAATCAAAGAAGAGAAGGCAACTGGAGAAAGGCAAAGGAATCTGGAACAAGGATAGGATGGCATGTAGATTGAACTTCTCAACAGCAAGGAATCGGCTGGCGCGCGGAAGGAACTTTCATGCACTAATCGATTTGATTAGCAGCATAGGAAGACAAATCGGAGAAAGGGAAAGAAAGTGTTAGGAAACTGGGCCCACGGCCAGAGTCCTGACATGTTTGGGCACCCCACCGTAGACTATAAATAGGGACCTAGACCCCCTCATTATGTACACATGAATGAAAGCAATAAAGAAAGACCAGGAGTTCTCTCTATCTCTCTGTGTGTTCAATCTATTATTCTGTGATTTTGTGATTGATTCGTTCTTGTTCTAAACAGAGGAATCGCTCGGACTGGTCGCCAGCGACGGTTCCTCAACACATTATCAGCACAACTTCGCTCTGGTGAACGAGGTAATCATCGAAGCACAGATTGAATTTTCTAGATCGCTTTTGAATCTGTATTTTCTTTTCGCGTTCTAGATTGAATCTCTATAGTGCAAATCCGCCCTAATCTACCGCGAGCAGACTTGAAGTCGCCGGCACAATGCCGATCGGTAGATTATTAAACAGGGTAGATGTTGATTGCACTGTAGATTAGAAACGATGCAAATCCGCCCCAATCTACCACGAGCATATCTGAAATTACCGGCACAATGTCGATCGGTAGATTGCGAAACGGGGTAGATGTTGATTGCATCGTAGATTGGAAATGAAAATTTTTGAATGAATTTATTTGATTCTGCATGATCACTGTTCGAAATTGGCTTCGCTTCTTCTATTTTGTTATGCACGGCAACACACAGAAAAGAAAAAAAAGGGGAGAAGCACTGCGCCAGAATGCGCATCAAGCCAATGTCGTGCCTGCATGCGTGTGCATCGCCGGTCTAATGCCGGCTTGCCACCGGTCGTCGGCTGGCCGTCGGTGGCCGCCGGCGGCCGAAGCCGCGGTGGCGTCGCTCGTGAAGTCGCAGTCGTACCGCCGCTGGTGCCCGTGCCGCCGGCAGATCGCCACGGCCGGCCATCCGCGCCGTCCTTGCGCGCGCTGCATGTGGCCACTATGCCCGCACCACCTTCCCGCCGGCGCGACGAACGCCGCCTCGGTCCCAGGGCTGCGCCGCCTCATCGGACTCTACGCGCGCCCGCAGCCGACCCCGCCGCGCCTTGCCATGGCCGGAGGCCATCCGCTCGCCTTGTGCATCGCTTAAATGCGACCATCGGCTGCAGCCCGAGCCGCCTCGAGCCCCGCAAGGCCGAGCGCCACCTCGTCTTCCAGCCCCTAAGCGCGCCGATTGCGGACCCGCGCCGCGACGCAGCTGCCGACGTCGCTGCCGCCTCGGCTCGCGGCGCTTGCGGCGTGTGCCGCCTCCCGGCCCGCTGCTGTCGCGCGCTGCCGGCTCGCCGCCGCTCTCGCTCGGACGGCACCGCCCACCCACCGACCTTGCCGCCGCCGCGTGCCCAAGCCGGTACTCGGGTAGCCACCGCTGCCGCGCTTGGTCCGCCGCCCCTCGCGCTGAAGTCGCCGCCGGCGAAGCGCCTCGCGCGCCGCCGCGCACTCGAGCCCCGCCGTCCGCTCGGTAATGGCTGCCGCCGCGCGCTTGCGGCCGGCCGCCGCCGCGCCGATGGGCCACCGCCCGCCCATCGCCGGTTTCGCGATGCCGCGCGGGCACCTCCCGCCGCCGCCGCAATTGCATGTGAGGGGAGGGGAAACCCTAGTCCCCCCTCCTCTTGTTTTTGCCGGCCGTATGGGCTTTATGGACCAGGGGTGCGAGGTAAAATGGGCCGGATGAAAAGAAAAACCAGGCCGAAAGTCGACCCGGACGGGGGGAGGCGCCGGGCAATTTGTGAACAAGCCCCCCCCCCCGAAATCATAAATATTACCTATGAGCCCCTAAAATTTACAGAAAAGGCCTCGTAGTTCCGAAAATTGCGAATAAGCCCTCAAATTTACAAGTGGGTCCAGAATTTTCAGAAGACCCCTCTGTAAATCAGGAAATTGCGCGAATTTTTCTCTGAACTGAAATTTTGCGTAAAAACCCTCTGGAATTGCTGAAATTTCATATTTTAGCATAAAAGGGCCTCGGGAATCCGAATTTTGAATTATTTTTAGCATTTGAAGCTTATTTATTTATGCCATTATTATTCTCTGTATTTTCTGTATTTATTTACTGTTTTGGTTAATTGTAATTGCTGAAAATTGCTTTTAATCACTGAAATTAGTAGTAAAATTATAGAAAATGTATAGAAAATTATGAAACATTGCGAGAACCTTTTGTACCATTTATTTACCCGGAGTGAATTATTATGTGCATGTCTACCAGCAGTAGACTTATACACATTTAGATGACTAGCATCACGAACTGGAAGTTCGAGGGGCTGGCCCAGCATGGCCAAAACTATCTGACGTAGACATCCGATGTCGAGATTGTGCTTGGAGTCAGGAAGCTCTGCGCGACTATTGGGATTGGCAGACTGAATGACGCCCAACCCACACCTGAGGAGAATAATCAAGCACTTCATTTTCCCAGGCACCACCTCTGTCTCACTCTCAAAGAATGAGTATATGGCAGAAAAGAGCACGCTAGCACTATGGACCGCACTCAAGAAGCGGTTTGAGAGGCTAAAGTACACCATTCTTTCCCAAGCAGAGCAAGAGTGGATCAAACTGAGGTTTGCCGACTTTAAGACGGTCGAGGAATACAATTCTGCCTTGCACAGGATTTGTACTCCAATACAGAGAATTGAGAAAATCCTTCCACCTCAATGTAGCACAATCCGCACGCAACCATCGTCAAGATGGCTATAAGGAATATGCCGAATTGATTGATATGATGCAAATTGCGGAGGCTCAGGATGAAGTTCTCTGCAAGAACTAAGTCACTCAGCCATCTGGTAGCTCCACTGGCCGTGAAGCCAACGCCGGGAGCAACAAGGTGCGAAAGCCCTTGATAGAGAAAAGGGGAAGGAAAGGTAAGACCGCAGCCCAGAAAGGCAAATCAGATACTCCACATGAGAATAAGGCTAGCAAGCCAAAAACGGGATGGCAAAGGGCACATGAAGCCCACTCTGCATCGGTTGAGGGGGAGCATTCTGAGCAGCTGCCTGTGCTAATAGTGTTTGAGACCATTACGACAGCAGCACCCCTCTCGACCTAGAAGCAGTCACCGCCATGATTTCTCTTGAAGAGAATGTCACCCCCGAGAAAATAACAGAAGAAGTCAAGTGCACTGAATGCATTTCGACTTTAATTGTCATTTATTTTGTGTGGAAGAATATGTTAGAATTTGCATGGATGGTACTTAAGAATTGTTATTTTCTCGTGATGGTTGGATGATATTTGAAGAATTCATTCATTTATTCAGTTTATGATGGCATGATATGTTCTGATATTGGAGTATTTTATTTATGTGTTGATTGCCTTTCTCATACATGTTAATAAATACCCTATATTAGAACACGTGTAGCGCCCTATTAAGGAAGTGTGCTTAGCTAGTAGCGGCACAACGCATACCATCTTAAGAGAGACTAATATTTTCAGTCGATCCGTAAGAGCACTAGCAACCTTACAACAATCGCCGGAAGCGATGCATGTATAATTGGTTCGGGAAGAGCTACAATAGGCACAACTTTGGTCATTGAAGAAGCCTTATTGTACCCAAAATCGAATAGAACTCTCCTAAGTTTTAAGAATATCCGCGCAAATGGTTTCCACGTTGAGACTGACGAAGAGTACAATAAGGAATACCTGCTCATTACGAAGCGCGTAGAGAATGGAAAAGGGTATTAGAAAAACTTCCTTCACTTGAAACTGGGCTATATTATACCAATATTAAGGCGCCTGCAGCGTACAATGTCTTGAAGACAGTATTTAGAAGCTCTGAACTATTCTGTCTCTGGCATGACAGATTAGGCCACCCAAGTCTTAGGATGATGAGAAACATAATAAATAACTCGCATGGGCATAATATTAATGTGAAGAATTTCCCGAATCATTAAGATTTTATGTGCCCTGCATGAGCCACCGGGAAACTAATAACTAGACCCTCCACTCTGAAAGTGAAGGATGAAGTCCCTGCATTCCTGGAACACATCCAGGGAGACATTTGCGGTCCCATTCAGTCCATCTCAGGGCCATTTAAGTATTTCATGGTGCTCATTGACGCTTCCTTGAAGTGGCCATACGTGGGTTTGTTGTCCACAAGAAACCACGCCTTTGCAAAATTGATCTCGCTGATCATTCGCATCAGAAATGTGTTCCCTGATTATCACATTAAGTCCATCAGAATGAACAACGCCGGAGAATTTACTTCGAAGGCATTTGATGATTATTGCATGGCGATGGAAATTGTAGTTGAGCATTCGGTACCGCATGTCCATACCCAGAATGGTTTGGCAGAGGCTTTAATTAAGAGAATTAAATTTATTGCCCGACCACCTTTTGCATAATTGTAATTTGCCAGCTACATGTTGGGGACATGCAGTCCTGTATGCAGTGAATCTCATCAACCTTAGATCTTCAGCCTACAACATCCATTCACCTATGCAACTAGTGCAATAGTCACCACCGAAAATTTCCCAACATTAGGGGGAGGAAATCAACCCCTTGATGAAGAATGTCGGGAAATTACGTGGCAAGACACGGGAATCCATGAAGATGACTCGCGCACAAGAGAAGTCCATAAGACAATAGAAGTCCAGCAGACAAGAGAAGTCCAGAAGACAAATGATTTGCAAGCATTAGCAAATCAGCTGCCTGATCACTTTAGTGATTTCAAGAGCGTGACTAAGTCGCATGTGCCTGCACGCACTGCACCGGAGAGGGTTGAAATACCAAAGAAAGCAGAAGGTATCCCTAATCTCGTCCAGAGGCCTCAGAAAAAAATGAGGACGAGAACTCCGGTTCCTCGAGTCCAAAGTAATCGGGGATGCCCGGCGAAAAAGGATAAAAGGGATTTATCACAGCCGATCATTGAAGTCCCCCAGAATGAGAAGGGGAGCCAGTTGAGACCTAGCACAAGTATGACACCTTCCGAAAAGGGCATACCGGATCTAAATATCCCCATCGGCATGGATGTGTGCGCACACATCGGAGCCAAAAAACTAAAGGGACTTGCCACCGCAATTGAAAGAAGCGATGCGCGAGGTAAAGCTCCGGCAGAAGCGATCGCTCCAGAAGAAGCAGCTCATGAAGAAATAGCTATAAATTATATGCACACGGGAGAGTCCCTGAATAGGACAACAGCTAATATCGATATCTACTTCGCAAAGAAAATTGCCACCATCATCGATCTTGATCCCGAGCCTGCATCGCTCGCTGAATGTAAGAAAAGATCAGATTGGGAAGATTGGAAGAAGGCAATAGCAACTGAATTGCTATCTCTGAACAAAAGAGAGGTTTTTGGGCCCGTATGCCGCACGCCTCCCCACATACACCCCGTCGGGCACAAGTGGTTATTTGTTCGAAAGAGAAATGAAAGAACTGAAGTAGTGAGATACAAAGCAAGGCTAGTAGCCTAAGGTTTTACTCAACGTCCTGGAGTTGATTATGAAGAAACCTACTCCCCAGTCATGAGTGGAATTACCTTTAGATACTTGATGTCAATGGTAGTAAACTTGAACTTGGAAATGAAATTGATGGATGTTGTGACTGCATACCTTTACGGTAACTTGGATTCGGAGATTTATATGAAAGTCCCTGAAGGAATCCCTCTCCCGAACCAAGACAGAGCAAATAGAAATCTGTACAGTGTGAAACTCAGAAAGTCACTGTATGGACTGAAACAATCTGGAAGAATGTGGTATAATCACTTAAGCGACTTTCTCTGCAAGAAAGGCTACACGAACAATGAAGACTGTCCTTGTGTATTTATACGGCGATCCCGAATGGATTACGTATAATCTCGTGTACGTAGATGATCTGAATATCATCGGGACAGCCGAAGACATAAAAGAAGCAAGCTCCTACTTGAAGTCAGAATTTGAAATGAAATATTTAGGCAAGACCAAGTTTTGCTTAGGCCTGCAGCTTGAGCATGTCCCTGAAGGAGTCTTGGTACATCAGTCGACCTACACCTAGAAGGTGCTTGAAAGGTTTGGCTTCGAGAAGGCATTTCCCTCGAAAGTACCGATAATCGGTAGGTCTTTACAGCAAGAAAAAGATCCTTTCCGACCAAGGGAAGAGGGGGAGGAAGTCCTGGGATCGGAATTCCCATACTTGAGTGCAGTGAGAGCACTCATGTACTTAGCAAACTGCGCTAGACCGGACATTGCATTTGCCGTGAACTTTGTTAGCAAGGTACAGTCTCGAGCCCACCAAAAGGCATTGGCGGGGCATAAAGGACATCTTCCGATACCTCCAAGGAAGCAAGGACCTTGGATTGTTTCTGAAAGAATCAAGATCTGAACTTGATTGGCTATGCAGATCTTTGGGTATCTCGCGACCATATACCGCTAAGTCACAAGCAGGCTATGTATTCTGTGTGGTGGAACTGCAATTTCATGGAAATCGTCTAAGCAAAGCACAGTAGCTACTTGACGAACCACTCGAAATTATAGCATCAGTATGAAGCCGCACGAGTGCGCTTGGCTCCATTGAATGGTTCACCACATCCAGCGATCATGTGGGATGAACATTGTGCAAACCCCACAATTATCTATGAAGATAATGCCGCTTGCGTTGCACAAGTGCAAGCGGGCTATGTGAAGAGTCATCTCACAAAGCATATCAACCCCAAGTTCTTCTATGCACATGAATTGCAAAAGATGGGCGAGATTAAAGTCTTGCATACTAAGTCATGTGAAAAGCTCGCAGATTTATTGACTAAGTCACTCCCGCATCTAGCTTTGAAAGGTGCGTGCGTGGAATTGGAATGATGAGACTTAGAAAGTGCAGAATTCGGGGAGAATTCTCACAAGCCCGCTAATAAATCTTGATCATGAAGATTAAGTACCCAAAAATAAAGTCTTGCAGACCAAATGAATTTGGGTGAATTGTACTCTTTTTCCCTTGACGAGTTTTCCATGAAGTTTCTCGACCAAGGTTTTTAATGAGGCAATTCTTGCATCGCAGCATCACATGTATCATGTACTCTTTCTCCAAATTTTTTTCGCTGGGTTTTTATGGAGTTTTGACGAGGCATAAGCATGTTGGGTGAGTGCCCAAGGGGGAGTGTTAGGAAACTGGGCCCACGGCCAGAGTCCTGACATGTTTGGGCACCCCACTGTAGACTATAAATAGGGACCTAGACCCCCTCATTATGTACACATGAATGAAAGCAATAAAGAAAGACCAGGAGTTCTCTCTATCTCTCTGTGTGTTCAATCTATTATTCTGTGATTCTGTGATTGATTCGTTCTTGTTCTAAACAGAGGAATCGCTCGGACTGGTCGCCAGCGATGGTTCCTCAACAGAAAGAACTAGCTATGGAGGATTAGCGTAGCGCAGCAGATTAGATCTTGGAGATTTGAATCATCTCTTCCAGGTGTAGCGCATAGTGGAAATTTGTGGTGGCAAAGAACAGGTCCAGATAAGGACCCACTCTGTCATATTGAGTTATCTGTACCAGTCAATTGACCCAAATATTTAAGTTGATAAGTAAAGATCAACAATATACTTCAACACTCCTCACGTCTAGACTCCTCTAGGCTTAAGACATGTACTCGAAGTAGGCCGTAATTATTTTTTAATATTGCTTAGTTAGGTCTTAAACTTAGGACCTCTTAGCTCTAACACCATATTAAATTATATGCATCGACCAGTTCACATAAAAGCTTAAGTTGTTAAGGAGTTTAAGACCTTGTTGATGTAATTTTAAGAAAAATAATTATAACCCACTTTGAGCCCAATTAGAGCACTGAATGTGCGTAGACGTGATGGGTGTTAAATATTAGCATATTGCTCACCTTTTTCCTAACAGCTTAAGGGTTTTGAGGAAAGGTGAATAATATACTCTCTCTCCATTCTTTTCTATCCATTGTTTAATGCACGTCTTTTGTCATTGATTTTCTAATCATATATTAGCAAAAGCTGTTAAAAAATTAATGACTTTGAAGTATTTGTTTGACATATCTGGCGATATAATTTTTATGTGATAAATCAAAATTTTATTTATGTATACTTTAGAACCTTGATTAGAAATGTACACGCATTCTAGAACGGGCAAGTAAAAAAGAACCGAGCGAACATATTCTAGCTAGATCAATGACCGAACATGCAGCAGAAAACACCCGTCTACGCATTCATTTACCGTAGTCAGAGGCCCATTTCTGGAAGAAGGGCTGCACGGCGGAGATGTAGTTGTGGGAGCCAGCGTCCAGAGCCTTTCTTCTCCCGGCTACCAGCATCCGCTTCAACTCCGGCAACGACCCGACGGCGAACCTGTACGGTGGCCCTCGGATCCCCTGCCGCCCGAACCACCGTGTGACAGCGTACGGCTTCCACACGAGATGCCATAGCGCTCTGGCGCACTGCCTCGAGATGAGCAGCAGCGTGAGGAGAGCAGCCAGGATTAGCCCTGCATTAGCCTCCATTAACTTTCTTTCCTTCCTTTAATTTTACTTAGCGGTCCGACGGTCTCCACGACTCAACTTACGATCAAGTTTGTTCGAGTTTCTGGGTATTTATACAGCGTCGGACGTGGCTTATTTATTATGTGGGCTTTTGGTCAAAATACAGTCAGGCCGGGTCACAGTAAACCGCGGCAGGGGGCGTTGGATTTCTCCGTGTAATTAATACCCTATCATTTCGGAGTTTTGACTCTTCACTCAAGTCGTACGAATTTTTTTACGAATATTCTATTTTTTATTCGAAATAACAGAAATATATCCACGGTAACATTTTTTACAGAAATAGACACCAGTCGCCTCCTCCCCCCAGCGCATTGGGCGACTGGATCCAATCGCCCAACTGTCAGGCGACACGCAGGCAATCTACTGGCCGTTGGGCGAATAATTGCAGTCGCCCGCCTGTTGGGTGATTGGATCCAGTCACCCAACGGCCGGGCGACTGGAGGTCCAGTCGTCCAACGGCTGGGCGACTGGAGGGTTAAAAGGCAGCGCTCAACCGCCGCCTCACTTAACAGCAGAGAAATAATTTGTTCGGCCGAGAGGAAGAAAAGAGAGTAGAAAAGGAGAGGGAGGGGAGAAGAGGAGAGAAAAGGAGAGGGAGAGGAGAGGAAGGAGGAGGGGAGAGAAGAGGAAGAACTAAATCCAGGTAACTTTTTATTTGCAATATTGTATATGCAGTACATTTTTTATTTACTGTTAATGTTAGTAAAAAATTGTAGATGTAGAGAGAAATAGTTCAATTTTTGGTATAGAAAATTTAGTTAATGTGGTTATAGGAAATTAGCAGTCGTAGAAGCGGAGAGGAGAGTAAGAAGCAACTATAGGTATTATTTTTGTATTTGCAATGTTGTATATAACTGTTAGTGTTAGCAGAAAATTGTAGATGTAGATAGAAATAGTTGAATTTTTGGTATAGAAAATTTAGTTAATATAGTTATAGGACATTAGCAGCCGTAGAAGCATGTAGCTGTGTATAAATTAGGGAGCATAGTGTTACAAAATTAGCATCATTAGTAAATTGGCATGCGTACAAAATTGTAGTTGTAGAAAATCCAGTCACCGTAGCGTACAAATTAATCGTATGTAGAAATTTGTACGTATTACAAAATTCAGTAAATATTTATGTTAGAATTTAATAATTTAGTATGTAAAAAACAGCAGGGACTACCCCTACGACAGCAGGGACTACGCGGAATACTTGCGCTGGTACCAATCGCGGACATGTACGAGGCTCATATATGTCATTGACCAGCCCACCGCACATGTCACCGCTTCAACAGACACGTACCCCATGCACCTCACGCAGGATGCTCACATCATGATACGTTACATGTAATTTTTAAATATTCCCTAATGGCAATGTCACTAAGATGATTGACCGTTTTATGTTTTTTCCTTCAGGCTGACGTCGATGCTGCAATTTGGAGGGAGTCTCACACTATGGTGGATTGGCTTGCCACTGGTGCAGAGGTGACCCACGAGAGTCGTTGAGCGCTTGGTGTCATGTGGAGGCCTAGGGTAGACGTGTGGTTGCCCTGCTATCCTACACGAGGCTACCGGCGGTCTCCAAGCCCACGCCTAGTGCACAGACAGTTCATCCACCGGTGCCGCCCTGACCGGCATGGCACCACTCCAGATGTTCTACTTGGGCACGTCCTACACCCCCTCACCCGGATGAGGCTGGGAGGTCTGCCTGGGGACAGCCTCATACACCGCCAGGGCAGCTGTTCATGCATCCTTTGTACATCTCCAGATTCCCCACGCAGGGGGTGTACTCCGTGCCGTAAATCCCTCCTCCGGACGCAATGGCACAAACTGAGGGTACATTTCGCCTCTTCTCGATTTTATCCCAATGCTTTATCTCGTGAACTAACGATATTTGTATTGTAGATCTTCTCTTCCCCGAGTAGGGATGGAGGGTCTCCCCAGGCCCAGACAATCTAGACCAGTACTTTTTGGATTGGCTCGAGCAAGCGTCGGGATCTGCACCTCGGGCCACACCACCAAAGGTTCTCTCTGGGAGTGCTCTCACTGGTGCACTGGAGGGCACACAGGCAGTGGTGCAACCCACTCCACCAGCTCAGGGGTGGATGCGACGGGCTCCTGATCGTCTTACGTTGTTAGGGCGTCATTACCTGGCAATGAAGGATGGCCAAGCGGGGCCATATGGGAGGACACGGACGTGGAGACGGAGGGGGCTAGGGTGTCAACAGAGGGGGGCTAGGGATGCTGTTGGGGGACGGTAGTGCTGAATGTACATTCTTTGTTCATGTATTGTTTATGTTTATTGTTTACGTAGTGATGTTTACAATACTGTGGCGATCTTATTTCTACTTCTCCTTACCTTCTTGACACCCACACGAAACGAATAGTGAACTGCATTGATGGCAACCGTAGCAACGTACGAACCATTAAATTACATGGTTAATGACATTGAAATTTATTTCGAACAACAATCCTGAGTACAACCATACAAGCATACACATCGTTGCCTACAGGTGGAAGGAGCCTCGTGGTACCCACATGGAGTATTACTGAGTAGGCCACCTCAGACGTGGCTGGCCATCGTTGTAGTGGCAAGCATATATCCAACTAGGGTTCACGCAGCAGCATGTTGGGTCGTACGAACTCCCTATGTTGATGACCTCCTCGTTACCCCACTCGCGCTCCATCTACTAACAGAGGTCACTGTTCTACTCTTCAAGACTGTCAATCCGTGCCTCCAATCAGCAATTCGCTCCCACAACATATGCACGTACATCGCAACATACTATTCATGGGTAGGATCAATCCATCGCACGAAGTCATATTTATCCATCTGCTACAAAGGAACATTAGCATTGAAACTCTATTAGTAGTACAACAAAATAGACAAGTGCGAACTTGTGCCCTAGAGTATGGGCATCGAAAGAAACATTGACCGCCATCCGTATGGCCTTCTGCCACCTGCACCACCACATCCTGCATGACTTTGCATTTTGGCCACACTGGCTGAGCACGCCTATTTGGCAATAAGCGGTACATAGCACCGAAGTCCTCCTTCCTTTCGAGCGGAAGGTCCTCCTTTGATGACCCATGTTTGACTGGCCCCTCGGCATCTGTCATGGTAGCTTACACTACGACGGAGAAGATAGTTGCTCCAACCAGCAATGCCTTGTCCATTCATTTTATAGCATAACTGCGGTGTCATGGCGCCATTCATAACACATGGTAGCTTTGCCTAGCGACAACACTACACGGGTAGCTTTGCGCAGCGACAAGATCACACAAGCCAGCTTTCCGCAGCAACAAGACAACACACACCAGCTTTGAGCACCAACAAGACTACATATGCCAGCTTTACACACTGAGAAAACCGCACGCGCCAGCTTTGCTCAGCGACAAGACCACACGGCCCAGCTTTCTGCAGCAATATCACTACACAGGTCAGTTTTGCTCAGTGACATGACACGACAACCCAGTTTTTTGCAGTGACATGATAGCACGGGCCTACTCAATGACAAGATCGCACGCGCCAGCTTTGCACAGCGACATGACTGTACGGGCTAGCTTTGCTCAGTGATATGACATGACAGCCTAGCTTTTCGTAGGGACATGATAGAATGGCCTAGCTTTGCGCAGTGAGAAGACCGCACGCACTAGCTTTGCACAGCGACATGACCGTACGGCCCAGCTTTCTACAGCGACAAGACCCCACGGCCCAGCTTTACCAGCTTTCCACACTTGGTAGCTTTGCGTAGTGATGGGACCACATAGACACCTTGTACCGACAGGGCAACAAAAGGCCCTATAAAAGGAGAACGAAGAGATTTCTCAGAGATCACATCACTGCAAACCCCACACTACACCGGTGCTTGCTTCACCACACCGGAATGGACAAAAGGCAGAAGAAGCAATAGGACAAAGATGATGAAGCAGTGGGAGGAGACCCGCGACCTAGCATTGTCAGCTGCCACCTGCAATGAGAAAGTAAGGGCTGCTGCGGCCCAGGCAGAACATGCCCAGTGTGCTACGAGGTTAGCTCCATGCAATGATGCGCCTCATAGCAACAACCCCATCCTGAACGTTCATACCGAGCGTTCGCCGCAACTCCCACCAGAGGGAGTGATGCCCCCCTTTGTTGGTGCCGGAACATATGCAAGTTCTTCAATTCTAAGCACCACCTCAGCCTAGGTATGCGTTACTAGGGTTGCTCAAACTATTCTAGTGACTACCCTGACCGCCGTCTAGACAATGCAACCTATCGGCCGCCGGTAAGGACCAGCTGCACCGTTTTCCCCTACCTTTTCTCCTTCACAGTATGCACTAACAACCTCTCCCCTATATTCATAGTCCCTGGAACCCCTATGTGGCTACCATAAATGGATCTATCTTGAGATCCACCCAGAGGACCAGTGGTCCCTCGACTTTGAGGAGTGGAATGTCATAAAGTCATCCGAGATATGAGAGGAGGAGCGCTGCAAGAATGAGCAAACTCTGTGTATACAACATGAGATGAAAGCTCATCTCGAGGCGTGCACGCGTAGAGAGTGGGAGACTCACGATAGGGAGAGTAAGAAAAAGAGGGAAATGGCGACCAAGGCAAAAGAGGCCGTCAAGGAGTTCAACGCCGAGCTGGCAAGGAAGGGAAAATAGCCCCGGTCCACACAGTAGGTGGTACGAGCAGTTGGGTGGGTTAGTCACACATAATGCTATATGTTATGCATGTAATCAAAAAGTACACAGCATATTACTCCCAACTGTATTATAAAGTCTATTTAAATTCAGACAAGTTTATTTTCTTGTCTTTTGCATTCAATTATTCACATACCAAGTCATCCAACAATATTAACATACCAGTTTTCCTCCGTATATGAATTCCTAGTAACATCACAATATCACTTACCATCGTACATACCGATCGTTCTAAGGTCAATCGTTCTTAACAAAAGTTTCACAATTTTTTTTACACTCCCATAACTTACAATGACCATAAACTTTTATTACAAATCTAATAGATTATCTTCCAGTTATAATCTACACAAAATCTACAAAATTCACGGAGTGGCAGTTTGCAGTCACCCTCTAGGTGGGCGACTCCACATACAGTCGCCCTGTGGCTAGGCGACTAGTTTCAGTCGCCTAATGGTCGGGTGTAACATCCCAAAATTCAGGTATTCAAAAATATGGAACTTTTAAAACTTTTCTTGCATTTTGCTAGTGTTCAAAATTCCTTTTGAGCAGTTAATTGAAATTTCTTGAGTTTTGTGGCATGCAAGTTACTAATCAAGAATAATTCCCCAGTGCAAATAATAATCAGACAAATAATAAAAATGGAAAAAGTCATTACAGATCATGGCTTCAAAATACTAAAATCTTGAATTCAAGTTCAGGTTAATAAAATAAATCTAAAAAGAATATTAGAATATATCCATAAATATCCAAACCAAAAATCTCTTCTCTTAATTTAATTAGTAAACCAAAATCCGAGGTGGAATACTCAAAATTTATATATATACAAATCATAACAAAATAATATAAAAATCAATAGAGAAATATTAGATTTTGTATCTAGATATTTGAAACAATATTCGAATTAAATTGAAATCAATTATGTTAAACAGGAAATAGAAATTTAAGTTAAAAATTTAAATCCTAGAATTGTGCTTAAAATTCTTTTCTCTCTATCTTTCCCTCCCTTAAATTCCTTATCCATGACAAGTGGGCCCACTTCCTTTTTCTCTCCCTTCCCTCCCCTCTTCTCTCTCCCCCTCCTTTCTCCCCTCCCTGCGTGTGGGCCCGACACCCCCCTCCTTTTCTCCCTTCTTCTTTTCTCCCCATCCCCTCGCGCTGGCTCCTCCTCCTCTCATTCTTCTCCCTCCTGTCGTCTCCCTTTCTTTACTCTCCGTGCACGCACGTCCTCCGTCCTCCTTGCGTCACCCGGCCCCATTCTCCCTGTGCGCCCGTTGCCCCGCATCAGCTGCCACCTGCCCCGGTCGCCATCGCCGCACGGCGCCCCACTGCACCCACACGCCACGCCCATCCTCTGCTCCGCCATGCCTGCGCGCGCTGCCGCCGCCGTCCCGTCGCCGCCGTCTGCCGCCATGCCGCCGCCCCACCACTCTCCACGGCCCCCTTCTCTGTCACTATAAGAGGCCGCCTAGTTTTCCCCCTTTGCTCCCCGCGCGTCCTCCCTCTTCCCCCGTTTTCTTCCCATCTTCTTCCCCCCAAAATCTAGCCGCCGCCGCCATTATCGCCGCCCACACCTCCTCGGAGTGCCCCCGTCCAATTCCTTGTCTTGTTGTCTTGGGAGCTGTGACTCGACACCCTGAAGTCTCCCCAAGCGCCGACCGCGCAATTCCTCCGCCCCAGCTCACCGATGCCATGGGCATGCCCGCGCCGCCATGGGTCACGGCCGCTGGTCCCCTCTAGCACGACTTCCCCAGCATAGATGCCATGGTGAGCTTCCTCTGCGTCCGCTACTACTCACACGCTCGCCGGATTTCACTCTCTCCCCACGCCGGCGTCGCCGCACCATACCACCCCGCCCCGGCCGCCGAGCCTCGCCGCTGGCCCACCTCGTCGCTGCCCTGACCACCGCGCCACCTCCCCGGGCTCCCTTCCCTCCTCCGCAACCCATTTTGCTAGTCCCCGACACCTCCCCGTCCTTTTCCCACCGGCGACACCGCCGCCTAACTCGCACCGCCCCCTCCTCTGTCTCCGGCTGCTAGTTCTTCTGTTAGCCCCAGTCCCCGCCCGCTTCATTAACATTACTTCTCCCTAATACATCGCGAAACACTGAACGCTTACTTGGCTAGCTCAACGCACTTAAGAAACACAGCCCTCAGGTCTCTGGTTCGATTCCAGTTGAGCGCACCTCTTTTTTCCATTTTTATTTCAATTTTTGTGACTCATTTTAATTAATAAAAATCAAGGAAAATTAGACGATAATTTTCAGAAGCTAATAAAATTTCATTAGGGTGTAAATGAGATTATTAAAAATTTTAAAAATTGATTAATTACCATATATGAATAAATAAAGTGCCTTTACTATTTCCTTAATCCAATTAAAAGATATACAAGTTGAAGTTAAGGGAATAAATTGGGTATTAGGTTTGGCTATAAAAACAAGACTTTAAATTAAAGATTTTCTTTAAATTATAACTAAATATATGCCATAACATTTAACATATAGCCATGAAATAAATCTTAGCGGTAACTTTAATTAAATGACAAATCAAGCTACTTCATAGAATTAATTAAACAATATGTCGTAACCTTTGGGAACAAAATTCATATTTAAAGTTAGAAAAAATGTAATTAAAAGTATAAACCCCACCATTAGCCGTCATCGATAAATAAGTCTCCACGGCAACTTTAGGAAAAGTGGTAGTAAATAAGAATATAATAAAATTTATTATTAAACATCAATGAGACAATTAAATACTCACATGCTTCAATGAATTATTGAATTAACCGTTAGGAGGATACTTGGAATAATTAGTAAGTAAAACCCCATAAAATATCATGACTCAAGTTGCGAGGAATACATACCCTAAAGATAAAGTTAATACCCTAAATTCTTACGCCAGTCTATAAGTCTAACCCGACTCATGGGATTTCCTTGATAAATATAAAAATAATAAAAGAAAGTTAATAAATAAAACAGGGTAGGCTATGGTACTCAAAAGCCGGCTAAATCTAGACATCCTCAATTCAAAGTGGAATATTCTCATGAATATTCCTTCACCGTAAGCCTTCCTCGGCATCTGTCTTAATGGATTTCCCTTCACCATTCGATACTTCACCCCAACCCTGATTGACTCTGTCAAATCCTCTGTGCCCAACCAACCTCAAATCACCCGTTTAATCATAATAAAAGCTAATCAAGATCAATTGAATTTATTTGGATCTTTTTGTGTTATTTGCATTTGTTTGAATTAAGTGGCCTAGCGCGTAATTAGAAACGGGAGTCCTGAAGATTCTACGAATCAAGTGTGGTCAGAGCAAAGTGAAGATAAAGGATAGAAGCTCACGAGAAAGCATTGTGTGAGCTCAAGACCGTAGTAAACAGCGCAAGGCGAGTCAATACTTTGATCATGTTGAACCTACATTTTCTGCAAATTATTTTGGTTTAACTTATCAAATCGCATGCTGTTATTTTATATGCAAGTACATGTTTAATTTAAGATTCTAGTTATATGCTCGTTTATTTAACTTGATTAATATTACACCTCCTTTGGAATATTTGATCACGTGAACCTTGTCACCCTAGTAAAACTATAATGGTAACTTTTCAAAAATAAGTCCGTAATTATATGCCATGCTTAGTACTGCTTAGATACTCGGAGGGCGCTGAAATGCCCCAAGCATTATTATCATTTTTAATCATGAGAAACTGGTTTGGAAAGTCATGGTGGTAATGACGTATATTTGGATATGATTATTTTATACTCCCAAAAACCCCAAATTGCTTAAGTATATGGGCGAATGGTATGGGGGCTGGTGTGTGGTGCAGTTGAAGCACAAAACGGATAGTGGTAGAACCATCCAGATACCACTAAGGACTGAATCTTATCATGCCCTCCTACGTAAAACAGTACAACCAAAAGTCTGCAAAGTGCAACTTGGCTAAGTAAATTTATCGAAACCCCCATACTCATCTCACCGGTAGTGGATAGGAGTGGATATGCAAGGCAAGGGGAGGCCTAAAGGGACACCGAGTGGAGGGTGAAGTTTTCCAGTCATGCTAGCGTTGCGTGGAGTGGAGCCCGACTGCGCTAGTATCCGTGGCGAACATCCCGTGCAACGTATGGGACCCACCGCAAGTGGGAGCGGCCCATAGGGTGAGATGACAAAAGAGGCTAGATACCTTGAAAAGTCACTGTGATGATCTACTCAACCATGTGGCTAAGGAATCATGTGGGGCAACGAGCGGATTGTCTCTTGTGGTGAAAGTGTACAAACTCTGCAGAGTCAAAACTATTCGAATAGCCATGCCCACGGTCAAGGGTGGACATGGGAACTTAACCAGATATAGTTCTATTTCAAAAACTTTATGGGTGGGAATGGAAAAGTGGAGGGCAGTGGAAAGCCCTGTTTTGAGTTGCCCTGGGTGTCGTCCCAGTAATAATGTAAGCGGCTATAACACTGAAGGTCTAGCATATGGTGCAGAGACCATGTAACGGTGGACGGAATCTGGATCGCTATTATTATTACATTCTCTTACACATTATGTTTTTGTTCAAAACTGCTAGGTCTCAGGAAATTTTTATGTATTATATTTTTAAATAATGATGATACTTCTCACAAAATAAAATGTCAGGAAGAGTAAATACAGTCATAAGAAAAGAAGATGGATGTTTGTGGTAAACACATAAAGATGTTGGTGGATGCATGTCGATCATAGAAAGGAAACGGTAGTGTGCACGCTGGGAAGATAAATTGGTGGAGCCTAAATGAATAGATAGGCTAGATAGATGATTTAAATAATTTTTGGGGAAATAGGAAGTGCAAAGGTAATTGTTGGATTACGACACTAATAACTAATATAAATTCTTGGAAGATGTTGACACTATTGGGATTAATAGAATCAGTTACTAGATGAGTCAATTAAATTTTTGGGAATTTGGAGGTATGATAACAATTCTTGGAGTATAAATTTGATCAATGATATTCTCGGTGGATGTATACTAGTGAATCGTAAACTTGATCAATGATATTCTTGGTGGAAGTATACTAGTGAAATAGTTAGATATAGATAATGAAAAATAAGGTTGATTATTGGAAGAGCAAATTATGGTTGTGGATCAACAACAAAAGGATTGGATTGTAAGGAAATTAGAATACAAAAGATATTGGTGGATCTAGAATAAAGGATGACACTCACTGCTCGGAGTCTTAGGCAGCAATGAATGTATAATCGGGTGGATTAACTAAATGATGTCTCTCGCTGTTTGGAGTTTTAGACAGCAATCAACATAGAAAGTGCATGATCGGTGGATTAAATTAAATGATGTCACTCGTTGTTTGGAGTTTTAGATAGCAAACAATATAGAAAGCGTATGATCGATGGATTAATTAAATGATGTCGCTCGCTATTTAGAGTCTTAGATAGCAATCAATATAGAAAGAGTATGATCGGTGGACTAATTAAATGATGTCACTCGCTGTTTGGAATCTTAGACAGCAATCAATAAAGAAAGTGTATTTTCGGTGGATTAAGTCAATTATGGCAATCATTGTGTGGAGTTTAGGTAGCAACAATAACACTATGATTAAATAATAATAATGCTACTAAAAGCGATTTTTGGCAAATAAAATAACCCGAGCCTCTCCTTTGATAAGCCATGCATACTATTTATTTGCATCCTGTGTATTGGCTCGCAGAGCACGGTGGTTTGTGCTTACACTCGCTCTCACAACAAATCCAAAATCAGGAATCAGATCACTACACTTCAGCAACACTCTTGGTTATGATGGCAAAGAAGATGAAGATGTCGAGGCCTAAGTCGCGAACCTCCAGTTGGCTGCCTGTGGGCATGTCCTGAAGGTCCTACCTGCGTGCTTCGTTTCCGCTGCTGCATTTTTTGGATTTCAGCCTAATCGGCCTATGTGTAAGTCTACTATTAAATTTATGCTTCCGCATGATATGTACTTTGATGTTCAGAACTGTAACCTGTGAGCACTATCTACTGATCCAGGGAATAGTGCGGTGGAATCACAGGGGATACCGGATGTTAAAATCTGGGATCCTACATCGGGCGACTGGTTCCAGTCGCCCAGTGGTCGGGCGACTAGAACTCTGTCTGTTATTTTGAATAAAAATAGATTATTCGTAAAAAAAATTTCCAAGTCGTACTGCAACTACTCTTCTATTTTACTACAGTGCAAGTCGTTTCTTGGTTCCATGACTATCTTAATCTTTGTGCTTAACTAAAATACGCTTTATTATATAAAAAAACATAGGGTCTACCATTTAGTGGTCACTGGATGTGGATGCGCTTGATGCTATTATAACATCAGTGGCAAAAACAAATGACTACTGTTGTAGCACAGCATAACAGCAGATACAAGGTACCTCTTTCCCCCTAGGGGTATGGACTAAGAGAGCTAGAGAGCCAACAGAAAGAGAGAGGTGGTTAGTGGAAATGAGTGGATCTGGCCATCTTGTATCCCTCTTGGGGGTTTATTGTAACATCCCAATTTTCAGAGCTAATTGAAGCCTTTTAAAAGAAAAGTCACCATTTGAATTTTTCTGGAATTAATTAAAGCTTAAAATAAATTTTTATTAATTAAAAAGATTTAATAAGACAAAATAAAACTTGAACATTTGCTGAGAGTATTTTATTTCAGTTCCTTGTGCTTCAAAGATTTTTTTGGAATTTTCTATGATTTTTCATATTTATTTGTTATTTTCTAGAGTTCAAATGAATTTATTTGAATTTTTGGAAAAAGAAAACCCTAAAATACCCTAAAAGGCTACATGGGCTGAACCCCAACCCCTCCACTTGCTCAGCCCGCTGGCCTAGCCTGCCCCGCGTCTACCACGCGTCACGCTATTTGCCCGCTGACCTCACCGCTTGATGTTCACCCATGTCGGCCATCGGCCTCATCTTCTCACCCGCGCCCTGCATCCCGACCGTCCACCCATCATCGTGTTCATTGTAGTCCTCATGAACTCTTGTCGCTGCCATTGCCGTACCCCGCTCAGACTTCGTCCACCGCCATAGTAACCTCGGATTCGGTGTCTGTGTCTAAGCCACCGCCGACCGTGTCGCGCGTGGACTCTTGGCATCCATGTTATAAATAGCCGTGCCGCCCCACCTTTTCTCCCCATCCCGGGTCACCACCCTCATCAAGTTCACCATGAGCCGCCGCCTTCATTTTCGTTGTCATCGTCTTCGGCAAAACCAGCTCGGGCCGGCGTGATCTCTGTCATCGCCGGTAAGTAGCCACCGAGCTCCATCTCTATCACCGGCTAGCCATCCAGTAATAGCCGCCATCCACCTTGCCCGCCATTTGTCGTCCTCAGTTTGTGCGTCGCCTCTTCGCCAACAGAAGCAACACCTCGTTTTGCGAGCCATTGTGTCACCCGTACCCATGCTTGACCGGCGATTCATCTTCTTGGTGAACTCTGTCCACCATGTGTCGAGCCACTGATAACTGGAACCTGCTTGTCAGATCTGTTGTATCATGAACCCATGAACCGAGCCACGTTAGCACCATCCACTCTAGCAGCCACGTCAGCCCTACCTTGCCACGTGTCTGCCATGTCAGCCCTAGTCACTACGTCATCAAACCCAGTTGCCAGTACACTATTCCATGAGCCAATTTTTTTCTAAATTGATCTAAAATTGAGCTCTATCTTTTGGTTGTGGTTTTCAAGGTTTTAGAGTTCATTTGAATTTTATATGATTTTATTTATGTGTCGTTCACTTTCTCTCTCGTTTGATAGCGTCTCCGAAGGAACAGAAGAAAGATCTGAAGACCAAGAGTTGGTAACTGAGCAAGGCAAGTCATGTCCTTTGATCACATTGAACCTATTGTTTTCAATTTATTATTTATTATTTTATTTTAAATTATCATGCATTGCTATCTTAATACAAACCTTTGTATCTGGTAGCTATTGTCCGACTTGATTAATTCCTCCTTGATAATTTGAATGCCATGAATCCATTGTCATCATAGAATAGAAATTTATCTGGTGATACAGTACTAGTATCCACATGGGTTGTACGTTTAAATTGCTTAACCATGTTTATAGTACGTTGGGTTTATCATCAAATGTGACTAAATAATTAATTTTGACTTAATGAGATATTGAATTATGGTTGTAACCACAGATATAAAATTTGTGTGGCATGACATTGGTGTGTCATTGGTGTTGGTTATACAAAATGGTTTTCACTTGGGCAAATGATCGTGCAGTAAAGGGGTATAGTTCACATATTGGAATGTGGATGTTTCGCCTGTCTAATGTCTAAGGAGTTAACTTTGTCCAGTATAGGATAGGCCTGACTGAATGATTTGTGATGTTTCAATTTTGGTTCCATCATTGGGATGAATACGATTTGGTCGTAGCTATGGATCCACATTAAGGGAGCGGGCGGAACTGGGTTGACATTGAGCATTGTAAAGGTCTTGTAATAATCACATAGTCGCACGCCCAAGAAAGCATTTATTGGCCGACATGGTAAGTGCATTATCTCTTATGGGTAAAGCTGTGCAACCTCTACAGAGTGTAAAACTATTCAAATAGTTGTGTCCCCGATTATAGAAAATGCTCGGTGATTTCACACGAGGGTTAGGTTTTCAAAAAATCTTGGTTGGTTGGGAAGTGAATGGGTAGTTCACTTGTGGTTTATTCAATCCTTTGATTCATTAAATATTTATATATGTCCTTTCCAAAATTGTGTTTTCAATCTATTTATTGTATTTACTCCAAATTATTGCTTTCTACAAAATAACCATCCAGCCATCATTTGGTAAGCCTTGCATACTATATTATATTATTGTTACAAATGACTTACTAAATATTCTATGTACTCACGGCTTTATCCATACTTGCTCAGTTGAAGAAGAACCATATCAACCAAAAATATGTGGAGGGTACTTTGATGACTTCTCATATTAGGACTTCGCTTCTCAGTCGATTGCCTATAAGCATGTCGAATGGCTACTATGCTTTTCCTTTGTTTTCCGCTACTAGTTTCATAAGCCTTTCAGGCTATTATCTGTAAGCTTGGCCTTAAGGTCGCACTTTGATAATTAATTAATACTTGAGTCTTTCTTTGGTTAATCGTGTGTATGATTGATATTTCATCTATGTTCCACTGTATGCACTAGCGTGATCCTGGACTGGTGCATAATACACAGAGAGATCAAGATTCGCAAATTTGGGTCTCTACATTTATATACATGAATGGGATAGGATGGAAAAATCCCATCCTACCCCTTAATAATTACAAAAGGTAAGAGTACATTGGTACATTCCTTTATACATATATGTCTATACTATTGGGCCTGTTATAAGGCCCAATAGCTGAACTTAACGGTCATGGGGCTGGGCCACCCCCACAACAGTACGTGCTCAACAGCAAGCACGGAGGTTCCAAGGGGCGAGCTGACGTGACCAATTGTCCCAGCTCCTCGCCCCCCGACAACAAGCATGAAGGTCCCAAGGGGCGAGCTGATGCAATTGCTAGCTCCAGCCCCCAAGGGTCTGGACGCTCTAAACCTGTCAAAACAGGGTTATTCTTTCACTGATCATGACATGTTGTGGAGTCCCCCGACAAAGCCTAAGCCACCACATCGAGATCGTGCCTCGGACTTAGGCGGCATGTACGACTACGTCGATCATGACGTTGTCATGGTGGCACATGGAGGCAGAGCCGAGGACGAGGCCACCCCTCCGAGGCGATGCCTACAATGATGGCGGTGAAGTCCCTTGACGGATCCGGAGCAGCCACATCGAGGTCCTACCTCCGACGCAGGTGGCACATAGACACAGGCAACAAAGTCCCACACCAAATTCGTGGCCGTCCCATCGAGGTCTTGCCTCCAACATGAGCAGCTTGTAGACACGGGCAATGAAGTCCCACGCCAAAGCTGTGGCTGTTCCGTCAAGGTCCTGCCTCTGACGTAGGCGGCACATAGAGATGGAGTCATGGGTCGGGTTGCCCCTCTGAGGCGATGCCTACGAGGAGGATGGCGAAGTCCCCTGACATAGCCGGAGCCAATCCATAGAGGTCGAGCAATGATGTAGGCGATAAAGTCCCACGCCGAAGCTGTGGCTGTCCCGTCGAGGTTGAGCCACCGACGCGGGCGACGTGTAGATGCGGGAAATGAAGTCCCACACAAAAGCCATGGCCATCCTGTCGAGGTCCTTACCTTTGACGCGGACGGCACATAGAGGCATAGCTGTGGGTTGGGCTGTCCTGCCAAGGCAATGCCTACGAGGAGGACAGTGAAGTCCCCCAACGTAGCCGAAGTTGCCCAGTCAAGATTGAGCCTCTAATTCAGGCGACGCATAGACGCGAGTGATGAAGTCCAACATCAAAGTCGTGCCTGTCCCATCGAGGTCCTGCCTCTGACGTGGGCGGCACATAGAGGCAGAGTCATGGGTTTGGCTGCCCCTCCGAGGCGATGCCTACGAGGAGGGCGGCGAAGTCCCCTCGAGCAGCTGGAGCTGCCCCGTCGATGTCGAGCCTCCAACACGGGTAACGCGTAGAGTCAGGCAATGAAGTCCCACGCCGAAGCTGTGGCCATCCCGTCAAGGTCCTGCCTCTGACACAGGCAGCAGAATGAGGCGAAGTCATGGGTTGGGCTGCTCCTCCGAGGCAATGCCTATGAGGAGGGCGGTGAAGTCCCCCGATGCAGCCAGAGCCACCCCGTTGAGGTCAAGCCACCGATGTGGGTGGTGCATAGACACAGACGTTGGAGTCCCACATCGAAGTTGTGGTCATCTCGTCGAGGTCCTACCTCCGACGCAGGCAGCACATAGAGATGAAGTTGTGGATCAGACCACTCCTCTGAGGCAATGCTTATGAGGACAGCAAAGTCCCCTTATGTAGCCGGAGCCATCCCATCGAGGTCATGCCCCCAATGCGGGCAGTGCACAGACACAAGCGATAAAGACCCATGCTAAAGCTATGGCTGTCCCGTCGAGGTCCTACCTCTGATGTGGGTGGCACATAGATGCGGGCGACAAAGTCCCACGCCAAAGCCATGAAGCGCATGCGCTGCTTCCCCATCTTTTGGACAGGCATCAAAGAAGTCAGCGGCGGGGCGAAGGCTTGAAGCACACATGCTCCGTTGCCCACCCTTTGGTTTGGCATCGACGAAGTCATGACCATATGGTAGTCATAGAATCCTCATGACTACCTTGATCTTGACGTGGTCATAGACGTTGACAAAGTCGCAACCACGAGGTGGTCGTAAAATACCTCATGACTATGTCGATCATGACGTGATCATGGGCGTCATCAAAATCATGACTATGAGGTGGTCGTAGAATGCCTTACGACTACGTCAAACATGATGTGATTATGGGTGTGGACGAATCTGACAACAGGACGAAGGCTTGAATCACACGTGCCCCGTCCCGCACCCTTCGGACAAGCGTCCACGAAGTCAGCGATGGGATGAATGCTTAAAGCGCACGCGCTCCATCCCCCACCCTTCGCACGAGCGTCAATGAAGTTGTAAGATCAAGGAGGCCTACTAGAGGGGGCGAATAGTCATTTCTAAATATTTCAATTAAATTCTATTTAAGCTATTTGGCTAAAACCAAGTATATAATGTGAAAGCTTAAATCAATTTTGTTTAACACAAATAAAGCCTAAATAAACTAGGTTCACCTAAGTGCACCAACAACTTAAGTCTATGTCAATTTAATTCTTTGAATGCAAATTTCTTGAATGTAAATTGAGCACAAGAAAACAAACTATAATTGACATGGTTTCTTTTACCGTGGTATTCAAAGACTTGCCGGTCTCCCCTAATCCACGCTGAGGTTAGCTCAAACAAATTGGACCAACTCCACAAATTAAATCAAAACACCTCAATCTACTAAGGTTGCTCTTCCTCCACTCCGGATATGGCGAGCACCACACCACTCACAATTCACTGGGACTTCTCACAATCTTCTTTGAGAAGCTCACTGAACACGACGCCTCCAACGTTGTCTAGAAGTTGGCAAACTCTAAGAGTAATAAGTCAAGCCCCTCGCTTGACTCTCACCATGTGCAACAAATGCACAAGCTCAAATGGACACTAAATCCAACTCTAGATGCAACACATGATATCTAGATCCCATCTCCTTGCTCATAAAGTGCAACACATGCATAATTGAGAGGAGAACCTCACACTAGCTCAGGAGAATAGAAATGAGTCAAGCAACCACACTCTAATAGGTCATAAGGGGGTATTTATACCGTACACAGGAAAACTAGCCGTTGGAGCCAAATCCCTAAAAAAATCAAGGTTATCGAAAGTACTGATGGTAAAACTGTGGTACTTCCACTCCCCTTGCAACGGTCAAAAAAACTAGTCGTTAGAAGCAAAGGACTAGTCAAATCTGGTAGTTCCGCTGTACATTTTTTTGATAGTTCTGATCATCGGAAGTACCTCTCCCACATGCGGAACTACCGCTCTCGCGGGAAGGAGTAGACCACCACACAGGTGCCTCTCTAAAAAATGTACCGCTACATAAGCCAGACATTCTACAAATTGGAAGTACTGCTCACACAGAGCTGGTAGTACCACTCACTGATCAGACCACTCACACACAGAGCTGATCGACCGCTCACATAGAGCTGGTCGAAAGTATCGATCATCGACTACACTTGTCCCTGACCACATAGAATGGTTCGACCACTCAGGTCTCCAACCATATTGTCTGGTTCGACCACACAAGTCTCCGACTACACTGATCTCCAACCACGCTGGTCTCTAACCACACTGTCCGGATCGACCACATAGGTTTCCGACTACGCTAGTCTCCGACTACATTGTTTTCGACCAATTAGGTCTAGACCACATTGACCATGTCAATTTTTGAATATGTCAGTCTTCGATCACACAGATCTCTGACTACTCCGTCGATCTTCGACCATGCTGTATTAATCATGTTAGTTCAACCATGTTGGTTTTGACCACGTTAGTTCGACCATACTGGTTTTGATCACATAGATCTCAACAGCATCGGTTTCAACCACGTCAGCTTAACCACACTAGTTATGATCACACAGATCTTCGACCACGTCGGTATGACCACATTGGTTTCGATCATATAGATCTTCGACCACGTCTATTCTGGCCACACTGGTTCAAGCATGCTGTTTCGATCACACAGATCTCGACCACGTCAATTCCAACAACACTAGTTTGACCATGCTGGTTTCGATCACACAGATCTTCGACCACATTGGTTCATCAAAGTCGACTCTCTACCACCAACGCACGTGATAGTTCTATGATTACAACGCCAGTAGTATCGGTCAGTGGTAGTACAACAGACTACACTACGGTAGTTCCAATTTCCTGCAAAACACATTTGCAAACAACAGTATCTTGCACACGAGGATTAAACAAGATTCCCAACAGGTTGCGAAATGCATTTGCACACTTTTAGAATGATGACACAAGAATCATATATGAGCTTCAACTATTTGCAAAACACATTTACAAATATAAGCCTCATACTATTAAAAATGAAAACATAGATTTCAAACACTTACAAAACACATTCATAATGTATAGTCTCATGTTACAAGGATTCAACCCACGAACTTTAACTATTTACAAAACACATTCACAAATACAAGCTTCATACCAAAGAGAGCTAGAGCAAGTGGGGTTGAGCTATTAACACATGATGAGACTCAACCAAGTAGACAAGACCCCTCCTAATAGTATGGCAACATATATTCTTTTTTGGACTATTTGTGGAGTTCAATCTACATTTTGGATCCAAAGAATGCACTAATATATAAGAATGTGATTTTGAATGCATACCTCTTTGATTTCACATTTTCATCCAAACGAGACTAAACAATTATATACTTAAACAAATATATTAGTCTCACATATCGATTTATCATTTAATCATATATTTGGATGTGAGGAATGCAACAAGATTATAAGAAAAATATCGAATGTATACCTCAATGATTTCATCTTTTTCATCCATATGAGACTAAATAATATCATACTCAATAAACAAGATTAGTCTCACAAATGTATTTGTCACTATCACTTAAACTTCATAATAGTATTTGTTATTATCACCAAAACCAACTTAAATGGAGCTTGATCTTTCAATAGACGATGGCGAGACGAAGACTTGAGGTGCGCACGTGCAATGTCCCTACACTTCAGACTGGCTTCGATGAAATCGCAACCACGAGATGTCACAGAATGCCTCACGACCACATCAATCATGATGTGGTCATAGGTGTTGACGAAGTCACGACCACAAGGTGGTCGTATAATGCCTCATGACTACGGTCGAATATGATGTGGTTGTGGGCATCGATGAAGTTGACAACGGGATGAAGACTTGAAGCATGCACGCTCCGTTCCTACCCTTCGGACGAGCATCGACGAAGTCGGCGACGGGATGAAGACTTGAAGCGCATGCGCTCCGTCCCCCACCCTTCGGACGGGGTCGATGAAGACACGACGATGAGGTGGTCATGGAATGCCCCACGATGATGTCGATTATGACGTGGTCGTGGGCATCGACGAAGTGGCGACCATGAGATGGTCAACTATGTATGTGGTCGGACGCAGTTCTCGCTCAGGAGCGAAACTGTCGTTCGATGCCGTTAGCGCGGTGAACTCCATGGTGGGATGCGCAAAGCATGTGAGGCTCACCGGGGTAATCACTAGTGCAGGGGACTCCCTGGTGGGAAGTGCTCATAGCCACGCACGCTTCATCCCCACGCCTCCAGTCCTCCATAGTGTTTATTTTTTTATACTCTGTAGAGTTGCCCGGGACAGCTAAGTTCCAAGTGCTTTATACTCTGTAGAGTACGTCAAAACGTGAGGCCACCGTGAGATTTTTATGCTCCTAGAGTTGCCCAAGACGGCTAAGTTCATGGTGCTTTATACTCCACAAAGTACGCCGGGGCACGAGGCCACCTTGTGACTTTTATACTCCTAGAGTTGCTCGAGATGGCTAAGTTCCTGGTGCTTTATACTCTGCAGAGTACGTCGGAGGTGCGAAGCCACCATGTGGTTTGTTATACTCCGTAGAGTTGCCCAGGATAGCTAAGTTCCCAGTGATTTATACTCTGCAGAGTATGCCGGGGCATGAGGTCACCGTGTGATTTTTTATATTCTGTAGAGTTACCCGGAATAGCTAAGTTCTCGGCACCTTATACTCCGCAGAGTACACCGGTGCGCATGGCCACCGTGCAATTTTTATAATCCATAGAGTTGCCAGAAACAGCTAAGTTCCTGGTACTTTATAGGGGCATGTGGCCATTGTGCAATTTATTTATACTTCATAGAGTACGCTGGGGCAAGAGGCCACCATGCGAGTTGAGCACAAATCAGATCGAATAGCGGCAGAGAGAAATGCTAAAGCCAACAAGTGCCAAATATCATGTATGCATACTATACAACCAATTTAAAGTTTCTCTACCTTCTTACCTTTGTAGCGCATTCCTTCCAGCCTGTCGAAATCCAATAGATCTCCCTCATGGCGGCGACTCTTCCTCGAGTAGCCTCTTGCGCGTTCCCTTGGACGGCGCTAAATGTTGTAGCATGAGCACAACAGTAGGTACAGGGTACCCCTTTTCCCCAAGGGTATGGACTAAAAGAGCTAGAGAGCCAACAGAGAGAGAGCTGATAAGTGAAAATGAGTGGATCTGACCATCTTGTACCCCTCTTGAGGGTTTATATACATGAATGGGATAGGATGGGAAATTCTCATCCTACCCCTTAATAATTACAAAAAATGAGGGTATATTGATACATTCTTTTATACACATATCTCTATATTATGCCTATTGCAAGGCCCAATAGCCGAACTTAACGGTTATGGGGGCTAGACCCCCCCCCCCCACAACTACATATATATATCACTACTAATATTGATTTATATTGTGATATACCCCCTCCGTTCTTTTTTACTTGACCTTCTAGAATCCGTGCCATCAATCTTTTTAAAGTTTGACAACCAATAGACTCAAAAATATCTAGATTGGCTATACGAAAGTTATATCACTAGAGTTATCATTAAAAATACTTTCATAATATTATAATTTTATTAGTATATCTTAATGTAAATTTATTAAAAAAAAATAGGGTCAAAATCGCATCTTCAAGACTATAAAAAAATAAAAAAAATCAAGTAAAAAAGAACGTAGGGAATAATATGAATTGAGACCTACTACAGCTAGTCAATGGGTGCATTTATCCAAAAATTTGACTAGTCCAAATAGTCAATTGGTGCGTTTATCCAAAAATTTGACTAGTCGAGATAGTCAATGCGCGCATTTATCCAGAAAATTGACTACATATACTAAGTACATCTTTCGTGTACTGAATCAATATAGGCTTAATACTATATCACATAACTAGGTTCAAAAGCTAGTGCAGTTTACTCCATGTTATTGAACGGGCTCTTCCCCTTAGTAGGCCCGCACCACAAATATACAATAAAGGAAATAATCACAGCAATAGAATCCATTTCCCATCCCATCTGATCCCCTTCCTCCTCGATCCCCTTTCCCATCCGCTCCGCCCTTTCTCTGTCCGTGTCACTACGGGTCCTCGCCCTCTACCGCCGGGCCCTCGTGGCTTCGTCACCGGAACTAACCATCAGTAGCATCAGCAGTGGCAATGAGGAGCCAGATCTGGTGAGAAGGACGAGCTGTTGAGGCAGCAACAGCGTCAATGGCTCAGGGACCCAGATCTTGTGAGAGCGACGAGCTGTTGAGGCAGCAACAGCGTCAATGGCTCAGGGACGATGCCCAGGCGACGGCGTCGGGGACGATGCTTAGGGGTGGCAACGGTGTCAAGGACGATGCCGAGGCCACAGCGTCAGGGACGATGCCGGGGCCACAACGTTGGGGTCGATGCCGTGGGGTGGCGATGGCGGCAAGGCGGGACCCCTTCACCGGCATTTCTTCGACGGCCAGCGACGAGACATGACGGCAAGAGCAACAGCATGTTCCAGTAGGTTTGCTGGTAATATTATTCTATCCGGTTGAATCGAATCCAGCTTATGCATGGATTCCTCAGTTTTTTTGGGTTCGAATCGAGTCGATCGATATATTCTACGTATATAATGGCTTCTTTTTTCTTGTTTAAAGGGCTAAAATTATACTATAGCTAGTTAAAATTATATTATATCCGATGATGACTTATTTGATGTAATTAAATTTTAAAAAATTAAAAAATAGAAAAACATATTAGTCCATCATGGATAATGCAAACGAATACGGGAAAAAAGAATCGGTAAAAAAGCCAAAAAAACTAGAAAGGACAAAATTTAGAAATAATAAAAAATAAAGTAAAAATTCAAATCAAAATGATTGAGACCTAAATAGGCTAAAATATAACGAATTTTTGGTACAAATAATCCATTTTTTATTCGAAATTACAGAAATATACCCATGAGAAAATTTTTTACAAAAATAGGCTCCAGTCGCTCAATGGTTGAGCGACTGGAGCCTTTCGCCCAACCAGCGGACGACACAATAGCTGTCGCTCTACCCTCGGGCGACTGCATCTAGTCGTCCTCCCATTGGGCGACTTTCATGCAGTCGCCCAATGGTTGGGCGACTACACTCAGGGGCCGACAAAACCATATGTACCGATCGTTTTATATACCGATGCAATATAAACAACTAATCCGAAAAGATAAAATGGCAAAGTTCTATATGGCTTATATATACTCATTTGAAAGGTTTCGACGAGATCTACAACTTTTCAGTTGAAGAAAAATCCAAATTCCGAAGGGAAGAATAAGAAAAAGGGCAAAAACAAAAAGAAAAAACTTGCGACGCAGATTTAGGTCCAAAGATAGCCGATTTTCGGTGTCTTGGAGGGCGACGGGCGCAAGTCGGTCATTATTTTTGGATCGGGCTCGTCGTTAGCTTTCCAACGAGTACAAGAACGTCGAAAACGGACACCGTATGCAAAAGTTATGCTCGTTTTACTGAAGGTGTGTCGGAAACGGACTCGAATTCGTTTCGGCCTCAATTGAAACTGCTATAAATTTTGATCCCATGGCCGAAATTGCTCAAATTTTTTTCTGGAGGCTTTTGGATGTATGAAGAATAGCTCCACCAATTTTCACTATTTTTGGCGAAGGTTTGATGCACTTTCCAAATTTCGGCAAAATAGACTCTTTCCTCTCTTTTTTCTCTCAGGGACCTGAGTGCAGTCGCCCACCCAATGGGAGGGCGACTGGATGAAAGTCGCCCAACGGTGGGGTGACTGCAATTAATCGCCCAACGGTTGGGAGATTTTCCAGTTGTCGCTGCTGGGTTGGGCAAAAGGCTCCAGTTGCCTAATGGTTGGGCGACTGGAGCCTATTTTTGTAAAAAAATTTCCCGCGGGTATATTTCTGTAATTTTGAATAAAAAATAGATTATCCGTAAAAAAAATTCAAAATATAACATTGTAGAGGGCTTAATACTGTTACCTGTATTCCATCACTACCGCCACCAAACTGTGCCACGTACATAAGACAAGTAATGGTTTCTTTTCGATACAATCAATCGATACAGGGCAGGTTGGCCAAGTAAGCTGACCATTTTGACTCTAGTACTAATTCCCAGACGTATCCATCTCAAGATGGCCCAGTAAGCTGACCACTTGACTCTAGTACTAATTCCCAGACGTATTCGTCTCAAGTTGGTCAAGTAAGCTGACCATTTGACTCTTGTACTAATTCCCAGACGTATCCGTCTAAAAAAACAAAAAACAAACCAATATGTACGTACGTCGTTCATTGGCGATAGGGCTAGATATTGAGCTAGATCCTCATATTGTCTAGTTTTTTTAAAATTAACATAGTTTAATTTAATATTATTTTATTGATAATTTGGACGTATTCTTGAAATCAGGCTAACGAGCCGAGCTGAGCCAAAGCAAAATTTAATTTCATCCGGAATTGACTCATTTAATGTGGGGTTGAGGTAGCGTAGTATGTGGATCGTATCGATTGAATCCAAGGAATGCCATGTGTTCTATAGAATTTATGGAGATGTTTGATGAGCAGCGCTTCATTCTGTAGTCTTAGGTTTAAAACTCCCAGGCCACCATACATTTAAGCCTACACACTTTATCCCAAGCCGCTAGAGAATTACAACGGGCAGTCGGATCACAAGACCCTCTCCAGAAACAATGCCGTCGGGCCCAATCAATACGAGCAATGATCTTTTGAGGTAGCTTGAGAAAACACATGTAATAAATTGGCTATAAAGAAAGAACCGCATTAACCATGGTTAAGCGACCACCATAGGATTGAAAAGTTGTACTACTAGACAATCTTCTTTCCACACTACCAACTAGGGAGAAAAATCTTTTACGGAGGGACGGGTTGTCCCCAAGGGTAAACCCACGTAGGTGAAAGGCAAAGAGGCCACTTGATAACCAAATTCTCGAGCCAAATGTTCCAGTTTTCCTCTTTGACATTGATTGGAATTATTTGTGACTTCTAAAAATTCACTCGAAGATTCGTAGATGCTGAAAAAGTATGTAAAAGTCCTTTTAGACTAAGCAACTATCTACTACAAGCCGACATGATCATCAATGTATCATCTACATACTGAACAATTGGATAGTCAAGGTTGACCAAATTTGGTATAGGATAAGTGAAGACCCCTCTATTTGCTGCTTCATTAACCACCGTCTCCAAAATATCAACACCAAGTACGAATAACAACAGCAACAAAGAATCCCCTTGCAGGACCCCTCGTTTGCATTGAAATATTTTCTCATGCACCCTATTCAGCAAGATAGAAGAGTATCATGTCTCAAAGATATGTGCAATCTAAGCAATCCAGTTCTTAAGGAAACCTTTACTGCGCATTACAGCAAGAATAGCATAATGTTCAATGGTGTCAAAGGCCTTTCCAAAATCCAACTTCAAAATAATGATCTCTCGCTTGCTTTGCTAGCATTGGTGAATATACTCGAGAGCCCAAGCAAGATAATCTTCAATTGTCTTACTCTACAGAAAACCATATTGGTTCTTATGAACCAATTATAATACAACCTGTTGAAGCATGTTCGCTAGCATCTTTGTGAGTAGCTTGAGAACTAAATTTAAGAGGGAGATTGGCCTGAAATCATTAACCATTTCTGGAACCGATTTCTTGGGCACTGAAGTGATGAACGATCCATTAATACTTCTGATACTGACTTTACTATGAAAGAAATCCTCATAGAGTGCATAGAAGTCATTCTTGATGATGTCCCAACATCTCTTTATGAAGAAACCATTAAAACTATCCGGCCGCGGTGCTTTATCAGAGGGAATCAATTTGACTGTTTCATCAATTTCTTTTTGTGTCCATGGAGCACCTAAACAAGCTAAGGAAGGTTCTGAAGGCATGAGCATTTGCAAGTCAAAAACATGGAAGGATTAGAAGAGACATTTATCCTTTCTTTGAAAGCCGATCGTAAAGCAACAACCTTTTCCTCATGAGAATAAATGAGGGATCCATCACCAGAAAACAGAGAATGAATAGCATTACAACAAAAACGTTCCGTTGCCATTGCATAAAAAAATTTAGTATTTTCATCACCAAACTTGACCCAGCGAATGGTGCAACGTTTCTTCTAGTACTTCTACTGATACTGCAACAGCCAAAGCAGATGACGCTTGATGATTTTCCAAAAATTATATTCCTCACGAAAAAGAATTTTGCGCTCTTCCAAATAGTCCAAATATAGGATCACAACATTTCAATTATGAATAAGAAGATTTAGCTTGGAGAAGTTTTTACTCCAAATTTTGAGACCCCGCCAAAGACGTTTAAAATAAGCTGAGACTTTGAGCCTATTTTATTTGGCTTCCAAGTAGTTATCCACTTTATACACCACACACAGCATCATAGCCAACTCAGAGTGACAAATTCTCCAAACTATGGCATTGTTACATGTAAATAATCTAATTTCATTCATCCAGAGGCTCAGAATTACCGGAAGACCAAATTTGGGTTTCAGCGTCAACAAATCCACAGGAGCATGCACTTACTTAGGGGAAATAGTGAATGAGAACTTCTGGAGGATCACAGCCATCACCGACTTTGCTTCCAACATCGCAAAGTTCTGACCGATGCATGATCTTGGTCCTACTGAGAATACTAGTAGAGCATGTGGAACCTTTGCTGCCCTTGTGACCCCATTATCAAATCTTAACGGTTTAAATTCATCCACATCATCGCCCCAAACATCCTTATCTCGGTGCATAATCTTTACTATTATAAAAGAATGAGTTGGTGATTATAGGTCCATTCTCCTTCAACCACTCTATTCTCTTAACTTCTCACCATTCTTCATTTACCAACTGATTAGAGTAACTCTCTCCTATAACACGATTCTCTATATATTCAATAAGTTATGTTACAACGCACAGGTACGTAACTAGTTGAAATATGTATGACAACTCCAAAGCCTTTGGGTATTTTTGTTGCTCCCAGTGTCATATCTGTTGTAGGATTTCTTTGCAAGAAAAGAGCAGGCCAGTAGAGCCTCAAGGTCTCCAGGAGCACCATTCTCATTAGCGATATCTAGTTGTAGTTAGCTATGTCTTCCAATTTCATATGAAACATATATACTCAAATATTATAAGAGAAACGCAAACATTCTAGTAAGAATTTTTTTTTATTTCTGGGTATACACTGGGCAAGAACATCGCCCATGTAAGCAGAAGGGATGTGGTTTCGTGATCGGCAAAGAAGAACATCTTGCACTCATGCATGATCCCATCCAAAGAAGAACATCTTGCACCCCTTGGCTCCTTGGTTGGCAGCAGTGCAAGCGTCAAGCATCAAACCAAGAAGATCGTTTCCGTGTTCACTACCTTTACACACTAATCGTGATCGTACGATCACTACTACAAAACATGGATACTGTAATACATTCCTGTATCACATTCGTCAATGTGTTACAAAGAAATTACATAGTAACATAAAACAATGTGTTACAGACAATAGTTGTAACACAAAGCACTTGTTTTATAAAAACGTGTTACTAAGAACAATTATAGTAACACAAAATTAATGTTACAAGTAAAATATTACAAAGATTGTACTATGTTGTAACACATAAATGGAACATGTAAAATGTGTGCCAAATATATACCCTATAGTAACACAAAACAATGTTACAACTAAAGTGTTACGAAGAAACATATATATGTGACCTTCCAATTCATGGTCTACAAGTACGTCGCAGTCGGTGTCGTCTTGGTTGTTAGGCAATCACATCGTGGTCCTCACATGACTCTTGAGCAGCAAGTATTAGGCAATTGAAAATATTGTGTAGTTGCTGGAGCCCACTTCTAAACTGTTGGGTTGAGCACAAGCTACGCTATAGATATATCGTGATCATGAGAGGAACAAGTACGACGGGAAGAAACATGGAAAAACAAAAAACTACGTAAAATTAAATAGGAGCATAATAGAATTCTTTTGATTGTGTGGGCGATCACTACTTACCTCCTCCCTACAATTATATAAGGTGATATAAACTTTATCTTTTAGGTTGATAAGAAAATCAAATAGATTTAAACTCATCTTCACATGATCTCGCTTTCTATGCTCCAATGCCGAGTGCAAACATTTATTGGTTCTGGGTCTAACAAAAAAGCTATGAAAAAAACAGTTCTCTCTACTTCTTTCAAGCTCTGAGAAGATAATAAACCATCTTATCTTTTCATCTCAGTCACAATCCCATCTCCAACACTTATCCTTATATAACAGTAAACCTAATTTGAATTCAAAATGAAATAATCTTCAGCCACACACTTTTCTGATCCAACAGATCAACCAATCTAACTTGGTTATTATGAAGAATTGTGATAGATACTGGCAGGTATGGTAGTAAAACAAATTGTTAAATCAAAAGAGTAATCATTGGACAAAAAATTGACTCATGATCTATATTTCTATGCAAGAGGCAATGTTGTAGAATGCCTAAAACGGCCACAAAGAAGGCATTTAAGTACGGCCTACAACAATGTTTGAGACAATTTAAAAAAATGCCTTCACAAAAGCACCAGGCAAGGTGTTTATGAGTTGATATCTAGAATAGCATGAACCATCATCTAGACCATTTTACATATAGCATATGAACTCCAAAAGACTTGGAGAACAAACAAAAGCCATGTATGCTCTCCAACTTGCGACCATGCATCGATCATACTTAAGAGCTGGAACAAAGTCACTAGGGATACCACAAAACATCGATGTCTGCAATGCCATAAAAATAAAATATTAAAATAATGTTGCTATACTACATTTGTAAAAACAATAAAGGATCTGAAACTAAGACAATTTCAATATATGTTGTGCGGACTTATTATAAATAACTATATCAATATAGCTATAACTACTGACGTTAAGTGACTAGTCTATACCAACATGAGCAAATTGCCTCCAATGTCTCCTTGTCGGTCGTACACCTATTAAAACCTATAAAAGAAACATGGTTAACCATCGATCACCTGCAAATTGTCGGTTTCTTTATACAATTTCATTACACTATTATATAGGTATAGTTTTATATTGTTACAATCATGCCATTGACCATCCCCAATAAATTCCATTGATATAAATTACCATTATAGTAGAAATTAAATAAACTTTAGAAGAACTTATACAATTAAACAGAGCAGAAAAGGAAGGAACACAAACCATTGAAGAAACGAGTTTGCCCAATGAATATTTATGGAACTGTAGCTATAGCATTAGTAATGTGGTACTTCAATATCTAGAATAGAAAGTTGTGAACTACATAAATGAGCTCTAAAATTACCAAATGATAATAGAACCTATGAGTTGAAAGTGGAGAAATTCATTACCATTGTTCTGATCACTTTAGCTATCTTAATAAACACATTACCACTGTGCTATCCTCGACATGTTTATAAATAACAAGTGCAGCCACTAGCTACAGAACTGAATATCCAGACAAGTTTGCTTTGTTTTCTTCATCAATTGATCTTTCTACCAAATGTCAGTGATGTACATGTACAAATGTCTATGACATTTCTATGAACTATGCAGGCCACTCCATAGAATTTTTGCTTATGCCTTGTTAATTGTTGTTCATGTTGGATATAACCGATCTTTTTTATCATGGGCATTGCCACATAAAGACTGGTGAACAATGTATAGATTCCTTTTTTTTACAAGAAGGCTTGCAGACTGCTAGACTGGTGAAGTTTGTTGTACAGTTGTATTGCTTGTTTACCCATACTTGATATGAATGCTGACCTACAAATCTTATAGGAGCATTGATCCCTTACTTTAGAAATCTCTTTTTTTTCCTGTAACATTACAAGCACTGCTGTGAATTTTTGCTTCATGTAATCATGTGTACTCAATCACCATTTAATTTCACCCTTTTATACTTCACTGATTAATCATAAGTACAAGCACATAGGAAGAGCCCTCCTATATCTACCATATCAGAAACCAAAATATGAGATATTGAAGTATGATCGCTTCACATTGGAACCTACCCCTAATGTCAATCATTCACTACTACTTAATCCTGATAGTGTACAGCTCATATCAGTTCACTAACACTGAAAAGTTGCAAGTGACCTCCATTTCAAACAATATGTCCATACCATGCTTGCATAAATTACTCCTGACAACTGACATACCAGATTGGTCAGCACAGGGCAACTAAACGCAATAACTACAATCCAATTTTGCAATCTACTCCTGCAATTACTGTTGCCTAACATGCCGGTATTACCGCACTTAACATGTTAGGAGTCTAGCCCCTCAATATCAGAAACAAAAAACTAGAAGAAAACGATAATTGTCCTTCGAGGCTCTTTCCTACATAAGTATCTGGATCTTACTCCTACTCCAAATGTAGTCCTCTCTGAACATTCAATGTAGTTCAGCTGCCCTGCTGCTACTACTTGACAATAATGTAATTGTAAGCTAGAGCTTGGCTGGCACATGTTTGGCTAGCACATGTTCGAGCTCTCTATTAGATGATTTTTATTCAACCATGGAATTCAATTTGCAGATTGAGAATGAATATAAGCTGGTTGAGGTCCAATTAACCCTGTGCTCCTTCCTCTCCAATTATTGCAAACATGGTTCAAGTCCATTCCAGAAGCAGGCATAGAAGCCGATAGTGCCAGTTAGGACAAATAAAGCATATGAGACGATCAACATATACCCAAGTAAAGCACACTAGACACGATCCTTGTTATATCTAGCTTCATGAAGAAGTAGAAGATTGCATAAGCAAAAAGGTAAGAGTGCAGAAGAACCAGCAGTGAGATATGATCGCCACCACCAGAGATAATCCTCACTGCACAGCTGGAGGTAGCAAAGTACGATCGTGATCTCAGCGCGTGTTATGATGAGGATGACAAAGACTATGAAAGGAATTCAAAGATGTAATAGAACTGATTCAGCCGGACAAAATCAAGATGAAGAAAAGCTCAATGAAGCGCACCGAAAGGGTTCCACCAATTAGAATCGAGAATGCCGGTGCATGTACCGTGCCCGCTCGAGAATTTGTCTAGGTATCTTGTTGGTCTTAACAAGATCCTCGATAGCTTCCTTCTTGTAACCCAAGTAACTCCCCACAAATACGAGTGGGCGAGATGCCAAACCAAAGCAGGACCAACGCAAACATAGTACCAAAAGGAACCGCACTGAAGACTTCTCACCCGGATAATTGCATTCGGGATGAAGAATATAGTGAAGACAATGCCGGGGAACATGCATGCGATTTTGATGTATTCTTCTTCTTCTTCGATCGACCCTTTAAACATCTTGTAAAGACGGGATGAGGAGTATCCAGCAAATAGGCCCATCAAAACCCACAGAAGGACCATAGCAGTCATGAGGCCTCCACGGTTGGAAGGAGAAAGGAATCCCAGAAGAGCGAAAATCATGGTGACCAATAACATTCCAAAGAACTGAACCCATGTTCCAACATACACACACACAAGCCCAGAGTGGGTAGGCAACCTAAAGACATCACCATGAACTAGCTTCCACCCACTTTCTTCTTGCGCTTCTTCTTGTGTTTCCAGTTGATTGTAGTGTGTTATGCAAATGTGGCAGTGTGTTATGTACACCAATTGGATAGGGAAAGTCCTGGACTAGCATATGTTTCCTTGAGCACATATTAATAATTCTTCTAAAACAATTCTGGGTCTGAAAACTGCATTTTTATTTACATTTATGTACTCTCGATATGAGCTTATTGATAATTAATAAACTATAAGTCATTCCGTACTCACCATCCTGTACTCTCGAAGCACAAATTTCATCATTGCTAAGATCAGAGATAATGGTTCTATTTATCTTGTTGTGGATGTAGGACTGGAATACTAGCATTGCAACTTGGTTTGGCAGCTTACTATTCGCATCAAATCAAGTAAGTGACCAAATCCTCACTCCTGGGTATAAAACTGTATTTGCCTTAACAGCCTGACACCTTCGGGTGCCTTTCCTACAATGTGTAGGATCTGATTCTAATCTACAACGTGTAGGATCTAATTCTAATTACATGAGAATACGACTTTATTCAACAGTCTCCCTCAATGTTAACTTAGTCAAGTACAGATTGTTCCAAAAATTCTTGTGATCCTTTGAAGACAAAGGTTTTGTGAAACCATCCACTAATTGGTGCTAACCTTTTGTTATACTTTGATTCTTATTTGTGAATTATCCTATGCTTCATTCTTATTTTTCCTATTGGTGCTAAATTTTAATTAGATTGTGATACTATGGCTGCGGATATTTGGACCCTAAATCTTGAATGCGACGGGGCAGCTCCAAGACAGAAACATGTGCAAAGGGAAATGGATAGAGATGAGATATGCTTTTACAACTTGATTGATCGATCGAGGAATATGGGTACACATCGATCGACTATCTATTCTACAAGAGAAGAGATAGTTTGGTCATAATAGAACAAGATTCAAGTGATGGAAATGCTTAATGAGTATGAGAGCGAGAAGATGGTGAGCTTATTTGTGACGAGGAAGAGGCTGGCCACCTTAGTGCCTACCAAGTGCAACAAAGAACCATCCAAATCTGAACCAAATAAAATTAAAGGTAGTAGAATGAATATATAATTTACTCTTTTATGTATATTTGATTATTCAAGTACAACTTAACTGTTGCAAATTATGGTAGTCATCAAATATTTATTTTCATCAAAGATAAGTAGATTCGACTCCATCATTGTTCGTGATTTAGTAAGTGTAATCATGGCAGTCTAATAAAAAGATTATAGAGCCCTTGATTGTATTTATTCTAAACATGTGTTCATGTCCCCAACATTTGTTCTCGGAAAAGGAGGTATAAAGAAAAGAAACATTTAAATGTAAAGCATCTTTGAAGCACTATACACCAATGAAGTTGAGGAGTATGATGATGAGAACCAGAACACATCAGGTACATATGTAGTTAGATCAATCCAATTTATGTGGGCTGCATCTTCAATTGGTTAGTATTACTATTAAGTTTTTTTAATAGGTGATGGTGATGAAGTACGTAAGAGAAAGGGGACCGTTTTAACACATGTTTGGGATCTACCTGAAGGGGATCGGATACTAGTAAAATGCAACATCCTTGGGCAACCCATTGGAGAAGAAGGTGGTCTCTTAGGGCAATAATACCTGTGCCTACATACTTAAGATCGTATATTAGTAATGCTTAATGTTATTTCAGTTCAAATAAATATGACCGCAACCAATAATACCCGTGCCTACACTCAGTTCATCAGCAGCAATCATTTCAGCTTTTGCTTTGTCTATCTTTTCTTGGCAGGAGCATATTTTTTTGCTGATAATCTGCTATGTCATATGCAAAAGGATCATGAAATTAAGATGGCCATAATGTTCTATCTCTGAAGTTTATTGCTGCACAGTAGGTTTTAGGTGCTATCAAACAGTTTATTGTTAATGTTATCCTTATTAGTTCTGCAATATGAAGTGTCGATTCCATTTTCATAAAGATATAGGTCGCACTTACTCTTAGCAACATGCGCCGCTATCTTGATATATACAACAAATGCTTGTTGGTCGCTAAGTGATTATGTCAAATTAATGCAGGTTGGGTCCACAGTGCTACTCATGACTGCCAAATATCCAAATAAGGAAATTGTGGCATATGCAACTATTATTAGCACTAATCCAAAAGCAAATGTTGGTGGAGTTGAGACAGGAAAACAATTCTACAAAGTGCGTATCAATCATCCCGTTGAAAAAGATGAGCCATTAGTGAGGCCTATGCCTACCTACAACAACATTGGTGACGCCCATGCCAAAGGAGTACCAATTGCTTGGCCTTCGATATTTGTATGTTTGAACTAGCTTTCTAAACTTTACTTTACTGTGGTGTACATGGATAGAATAACACTTAATGTTACAACTTGCTACCTATTTGCAGGTTCAAATGATCAATGGCTGAATTCCTATATATCGATGCGTACAAGAATGGATGAAGAAGTGATGGATTTTAAGAATATTAGATATTGCATTTTTGTTTCTAGTAGTATGGACTTGTACTCTTCACTACTATGTCTGTTTACTCTCTAGAATCATATCATTGTGTACATATACTATCACTTTATCTGAGCAAGTACTATGTTTGACACCTTTCTATTATCTGTGAATCTTTATATGATTATTGAAACTTATAGATTATGTGATTCTGCAATGTGTCATGTTTACTATGAAAAATCAATAATAACACTATATGCCACATACAAAGGTAAAATAAATATTTTTCCCAAATTTCAAAGTGTTACAATAGGTACAACATGTGTTACAAACCATATGTTCCTTTATTCCAAACTATATGCTCTACAAAAATGAGGAAGTGTTACTAGAGCTAAAAAAAGTGTTACAGTAGAGAATCACTGTAACACTAGACAAATGTTCCAGTATATAAGTAAATGTGTTATGGTTTAGTAATACTTTTTTTGATGTAAAAGAACACATATATGGTGCTCCAATAGACCAGTATATAGTAACATGGGCAATTGGAACACATAAAAATGTGTTACGAGGAGAGCTAGTAACACTTTCTTTAACCTATAGTAACACATGTTGGTGTTGTTATATCCCTGTTGTGTAGTAGTGGATCTGCATGAGTGAGCTCCTAGTATTCTTTTCAAGCATCCATTTGTGACGATTCCTTTTGGTAGGGAGATAGCTGTATTAAAAAACATACACTGACTTGACATTCAAAGCACTAGATGGTCTTTGAGACAATACGTCCCTTTTCTTGACATTTAAAGCGTTTGATGGTCTTATAGTGCTTTGTCTTCAAGGATGAGTTTCTTCTTGAGACATCATCTTGTGAGCCATGCTTCTTCATGATTTTCTTCATGGGAGTGGCCATTTCCTCATCGGTGTCTTCATTCTCATCATCACTTTGACTCATGCTTGGCCTTGAATACATGAATTTTCTTAGTTCATGATAAGGTTTCCTCTTTGATCTTCTCTTTGTCCTTTTTGTACATCTCATTAGTAATGAGATTTTTCAAGAGACCAGTTGACATCATTGTTCAACTTCGAATACATCTTATTGATACTCTCATGAGGCAATAGAGTAAAGTTCTCATATTTGATCCTCAACCTATTCAATTTAGCTTCTTTGACTGAGGATGTTCCCTCATGGATTTCTATAAGAGTTGTCCAAACATCATGAGCATTCTTAAGATTGTTCACTCCATTGGACTCATCTACGTTCAAAGCACTAAATAAAGCATTCAATGCTTAAGTAGTGAGTTACAAGTTTTGCTCTTCCCTTTAAGTAGGGTATCGTGGATCAATAGGTGTAGTAAAACCCGCATCAACGATTCTCCACATGTGAGGATGAGTGGCCTTAAGAAATATAGACATTATAACCTTCTAATAAGCATAATTTGTACCCTCAAAGTGTGAAACCCTACCGAGGTGCAGAACCTATATAGTCACTATCCTTTACTCTCTAGCCAGTGAAGTCTAACATAATAAGAGAACCAAACTCTTATACTACTTGTAAGGTCGAGGAGTCCAACTAGGGGGGTGAATTGGTGCTTTCTAAATCCACTCTCTTAGCTAAAACCGAGTTTAAGTGCAAAAGCGTATATCAAATCAATTTTGCACAATTATGACATAAATCATCTAGATCCACCTAAGTCTATGCTAGTCTCTCCTAATCCATATTAAGGTAAGCTCAAACGAATTAGACCAGCTCCATGAATTAAGTCAAATACCTCAATTCCACTATTGGTAACTCTTTTTCCCTCCGAGTAGGTAAGCTCCAATCTTCAAAACAACGATGGGCCTTCTCACAAGTTTTTTTTTTTTGAGAAGATCACTGGATACAATGTCTCCAAGGCCGTTTAGGAGTCAGCAACCTCTAAGAGTAATAAGTCATACCACTTGCTTGACTCTTACCCAGTGCAATGAATGCACAAGCTCAAATAAAGATGAAATCCACTTCTAAATGCAGCATATGCAACTAGATACTTCTTTCCTTACTCACAAGGTGCAACACATGTGCAATTAAGATAAGAAGCTCACACTAACTCAAGAGAGTGAAAATAGGTGCAGCAACATACTCTTCAACTGGCCATAAAGGGGTATTTATGCCCCTACCCAAAAAAACTAGCCGTTGGGGAGCAAAAACCAAGAAATATGGTACTACCACTGGCAAACAGCCGGTCGGACTGCTCTCCTCGCAACAGCTAGAAAACTAGTTGTTACTACCTCAGCCGGTCAGACAGCACCAGCCGGTCTAACCGCTTGACCAAAATCGAGAAAACGGAGCTCTTTAGACAATCGCTACCAGCAACTAATGCCTGATAGTACCACAAGACCGGTCGGACCGCTCACAGGGAGCCAGTCCGACCACTCGCCATGAGCTAGTTAGACTGTCAGTCGGTCAAACCGTCGACACATGGCCAGTTAGACCGCCCCGGTCATACCATCACACACAGAGTGGTCATACTGCAGGCCAGTTCGACCGCTCACATAGAGTCGATCGTATTGCCTTGCAATATCCAGTAGAAACAAGAGTGCATATACTTCAAGTACCATACACACAATGATCAAGGCATGATTCACAACAAGTTATAAAACACATTAGCACATTTTAGAATCATAACACAAAGATAAGGGATATGGATTCGAACTGTTTGCAAAAACACATTTGTAAACTTAAATCTCATGTTACAAAGTTTATGCATGAGCTACAACTATTTACAAAATACATTCATAAGTACTAGCATCTTGCCATGGAGAACTAGAGCAAGTAAGATTGAGTTATCAACACATGATGAGACTCAAGTTATTAGACAAAACACTCTTAACAGTATGGTAACCTATACTACCAATCCGGTCTTCCAATCAAATATCAAGATCGGTAAAAGTTTAGGAACATATTCTTAGTTTATGCTAATTATACTTTTATCTTGAATATCCTCTTGAAGTTTGATGATGAATATCCTCACTTCAAGTCCAGGTCCTTCTTTTAATGTGCAATAACCTTATAATGCATCCTCTATTTGCCCTCCATCAATATATGATGTATCTTCTCTTGACTTAATGATCATCTTCTCTTCAAAATCTTAATTTGATGCTTATCAACACATAGTACCATCATTTATCCCGAACCTTGACATGATGACGATCAACTCATGATATCATCTGAAGTTATCATCATCATGAGACATTAACTATTCATCCAACTCATACAAAATATTAATCTCATAATATAATTATTATTAATTATTAAAATATATTATTAACTCATAATAACGGGTTTAGATTATTTAACCGAGCTTGTCTAAGTTTGTCGGCATCAGCATTAATTTTGAGCAGCAGGCATCAATCGAAAAGCCGCACAGGTGATCTGTGTCCAGGGTAACTTCGTGTGAATCAAGAAGCAAACAGCGAAAAGATCGATTTAAAAAAAAACTCAGTGCAGTGTCATGGAACCGATTCTGAGGAGGAGCTCAGGAGCTATCCTCGACACGAAAAACAATTTTGTCTCCATTTGCTATGCGCACGTGATGGCGGTACCCAGAACGCTCCAAAGCCATGCATTGTTACATGCACACGAGGTGCACCATAGCTTCAAAGCAGTTGTGCTCCACGTATACACTAGTGTACCAATCTTGCAACTCCATTCCATGGCTCGATTACGTACTAAGCGTTGACCTACATTCTACCTCGGTGACTATTCTAGTGCTAGGTTCGCCAACACTATTGTCTACACCGCCTAGTGCCATGTCCTGACATCGTTCTATGCTATCTTTGTCGACGATCTTCTGTCTCAGTCGATCATCATCTTTCATAAAGAAACGATTCATCAGTTCTACATGTTTTTTGTTGGACGTGGAATTCATTAAAATTCAGGTCATTCTGTCTATTATTGGTTGCTTCCATGTGGGACTAATCATTGTTGATTCTTCAACCATACGTCATCCACTACGGATTAATGTGGCAAGATTCACATATATAAATTCTAAGGCGGAGTTGAAGGTTTTCAACATAATTTGGGCTATACTTGATTGAGGAGACTTTAAAGAAAAAATAAAAAATGTCAGCTGTGGGGAAAATTGAATTTGGTATTTAATTACCATTTATATATATTGCAATTTGGATTGCTTACGCAATCATTATGAAGGCTTTGCCAATAATAATTCTTTGGAATTTTGATGACACCCTAATGGTAACTAGCATGATATTCTCTGGAGTTTTGCTGTTTAAAAGTGAAGGTTTTGCTCCAATTTCAATTTGAAATGAAAGATTTAAATGCGAGTTTTATTTTTTTGCATGGATATCACAACGTTTGTCCAGTTATTGTAGCTCAATACGAGGGGTCTACTACAGTTCATACTCCATTGACGACACAAGTGATGTTTTGGCTTATGTTGTTTGATGATTGAGCATTTGTTTCAGGGGGGTCAGTTGTGCGAATGCGAACTTTGCTAGGATTATGAAGACCCAGATTTGATCATCTACTTTGTTAATAGCTATGTTTGAACCTGTTGGTGATTTGCTCAATTTTATGTCCTGAAAAGTGTTTAGATAAGATTGTTCCAGACTTTTTTTATTGAATATTAGTCCGATGGACTTTTGAGGCACAAGGTCTGGTGATGAAGGCTTACTTTGAGGAGATTTGATATTTGGCTATGGGAGAGAATTCATCTCAAAGTGGAGATTATTATAGTGTGATCTGAATTCGTCATCGTGTCCATGTGGGACAATACGCTAGATGTGGCGTCGAGTGATGCATACATCGAGCCGTGTCAGACGTGGCAATGACAGGCGTATCCGACTCCGATTTGGTTTTCTTCTTCATTAGAGATTCTTTTTTCTAACTTATATATGTACCCTGTAATCGCACGGTTTAGATGCGCCAAAGTTCCCCGTGCTTGTAACCTTTCCTCATTTAGTGATTTTCACCTTTGTGTGTCTGTGATTTTTTCCACAAGAGTTTTCCCCCATTAAATTCATGTCTCCCATTCTTTTGATCATCTATTTTTGTCGTGTGTTTTATAACACTTATCAATACTGTTCTAGTAACGATCGGTATGGCTGGTGTGTACCATTTCACCATGTAAACTGGTATAGAGCAGCCCTGTGTTCCTTACAGGTTTCGATACCGGTCGATATCGGCTCTATCGGTGGAATTGATAATACCGTCTGTTGAACTCATTAAACTTTATGTTATATTTGATTCTACTACTATATGTTTGAGATATTACAAGTGAAATTTGGTGTACATACGACAATATATATACATATATATACTTATATAAATATCTTTATATATTATTATTATATTAAACTTCGAAAAGGTACACCGGTATGCCAATATCGGAACATACTATTATAAGAGCCAAACTGATATGATTTTGGGTTCTAAATGATGCCTCGAAACTATTGAAAATTAATCTAGATAAATGTCCATTTTTACCTCGTCCAAAATGGATGTTTGTCTAAGCCAATGTTGCACAGAAACCAAGTTTACTAGAATACGGCATGTTTGCCCCCAAAAGTGAAACGACCTTGATCTTAGTAATAAAATAACAGTGCCATAGAGCCTCACCGTCTCAAGGAGCATCATTGTCATCTGCATTATCAATCTTCAGTGTTAGCTACAACTCAAAATTGCAAAACTAATACTAATTTCACTCACATGTCATGTTATAAAATGCACAGCAAAATAGGAGATAATGAAAGACACGGATTTAACATGAAAAACCATTACGAGAAAAAATCACAAACGTACAGTCGGCAAAATCACTATATTGAGGAGAAGTTATAGAATGCTCTTATCATATTATATGCATAGATAACTTGTAGTGTTTTCTATCATAAGGCTTACAGACGAGGAAGAACGAAGTCTTAGTCGGCAATAAAAATAGACCTACTCGGAATAGGGACAGTAACTTGCTCAAAGATGGGAACAACACCTCGCTTGGAGATGGAACAAAGTCTCAAAAGATTATAGTGAAGCGTGGTAGTCGGAAACGTCTCAAGTAGCCACATCTAACTCTAATCGACGCAAACACCATTGGACACCACATCTGGTGCAAGTCGGTGCAGAGTCCATCACGAACATGAAGATGATCCCAATCATAACCTCTGACCAGTTCGCATTACCAACCAGTCATACTAGTTGGAATGCTCATGACTATTCATACTTGTGAGAACATATCCTTTTGAGCGAAACATGATCAGATTCTTTTACTGGTCGAACCTAACTAGATCAGTGGTCAAATCTGACTATATTTGGATCACAAAATACAACATGTCACAAGAATAGAAATAAAAAAATTTACAATCACAATGACAAAAATGATAGCCTACAAAAAATATGAACTTCAAATTTCTAACATTTGCAAGATCTAAAAGTAGATAATTAGAGAATTCATGCAAGCCAAGTTCTTCTTACCTCTTTCAATTTGGTAAGCATGACTGCATTAGGATTTTTCCATTCCACATTCTCTCAAAAACCTCCTCTCTTAGCCGCTCCTGCCATTCTGATACACAATAAGCAATGAGGGACCATGTAAGAAGGTATAGAATTACTTGTGATAAACCATTGTCAATGTATTTGGAGTTGAATTTTAAATTCGTGAAAGATTTAAATTTCCTATTAGGTTTTAGTTCCTGGCGGTCTGACCGACTCAACTGAGCGGACAAACAGGTGAAACCGGTTAGACCGATCAGGCATATCAGTCTGACCGACTTGGTTGAGCGGTTAGACTAGCCGGGTATTTCGGTTAGACTGGTGACTCTCTGATTTCGGTAGTGAGTTATGTAATGTGGGGTTCTGATCAAAGCTTGGGCAATTTGGTCCTAGGTCAGTGCATTCTTGTTGCATGAAGCATGTCTAAGTTAATATGGGTCAAGTTGTAAAGAACTTGTACCCTGAAACGATTTCGTTGTCTTTGAATGTGCAGAAAAGCTTCGAATCAACTATGGTTAACAGTGAGAACCATGACTATGCTCATGGAAGAGTCGAGGTCTAGATTGGTCAAGAATGCTGGGTGAGATGGTTGAGCTCAAACGTAGCACAAAAAAGGTAAGAAATATTGAAAGAAAAGTTCAAGTGATGGATTGCACCAAGTGGCTTGGTCGGACCAAGTGGTTTGCAAAATCTCAAAGTTGCCAAGTTCTTGCATGGTTTGGAGCTATTCTTGAGAAATCTTGATCTAAGAGTTTTGGCTTTGATTCGTCAGTTGGTTTTGTTTACTGTGATATGTGGGAGCATTTCTAGAGCCATCTTGGCTATTATTAACCCACGAGCAAATTGTTTCTCAAGAGTTTGAGATTTACTCGGTTTTGGTGCAACTTGCATGTTTTGAGAAAAGGTTGGGGCTTTAGACAGGATCATCTCGATCATTGGTTGGAATAAGTTTCTGAGACCCTCAGCAAGGTGTGTATGAAGTTTGATTTCATTTGATCATAGATTTTAAAATTTGTACCAAAAGTGACCATGGATTTTTCGATGTTGCGCTAGAGCACGACGCAAGGCAACGGCGAGTCGGCTTTTGATGAATCCCGAACCCTAACTCACCGTAATCCGTCATCAAAGAGCCACCTTCAGTTGGCGGAGATGAAGCCGGAGCACAAATCTTAAGGCAACATCAACAGTGGAAAATTCGAGTACTTCGGATCTAAAATAGTACTCGAGGACCGGCTAGCAATCTCTTTTTTCTTTTTTGGTTTGAAACTTTGAATCAAAATAGGCTGTCTCGTGAACCTGGCAGGAAGATACAGTATGCGCGTTCTTGTTGTACATTCTGGGAAACTTTGTGATCTGCGCTTTCTTTGATCTGATATCATCATTCATCAAGTTGCTGCCGAATACCGCACAACTCGGAACACAAAAACGCGGAGCTTTTCCAGTGGCGCATGAAATTTGGAGCATTTTGAACAGGAAATCCGGTAAGCGCTCGGCTCCCCTGTGATTCTAGCCAACGTCCATTCCCCGTTGCATTTTCTGATATTATCTGCAGGTTTGCATGCTTGCTCAACTCTAGTGGTGTCTGACTCCTCGTAAATAGCATAAACTCGGATTTTCCATTTTCTTCCCGGTTTCGGTACAAGTCAAATTCGATACTGGATCGGTCGGATTAACCCAACCTATTTGCACCCTACCCCGGGTCCTGTTGAAGCCGAAGCCAGAGGCAACCCGCCAAGCCTGTCACAACCGTGCCGTCCGCGCATGCACCACCGTGGCTTCACTCCACGCGTCCACCACCATAAGAAGCCCCGGGCTGGCTCACCCACCGGTGATCGATCGATCTCCGTTGCACGTACCGCACATACATTTGCCTCCCTCCCTCGTATGCGGCTGGCCATTGCTTGACCTCTGCAAGCAAGCTCTGATCAATGGCGGATAACACGGCGACCTTCATCGACCTCATCCTCGCCATCATCCTCCCTCCCCTCGGCGTCTTCCTCAAGTTCGGCTGCGAGGTACGTACGTCCTTCTACATCGGCGCAGGGTCGTTGTGATATGAGCTTCATGCCGGCATTTACACGTTGGAATGGCATTCCGGAATTCGTGATCTGATTGGTTCTTGTGTCGCGGTTGGCCGCAGATTGAGTTCTGGATATGCCTCGTCCTGTCCTTCTTCGGATACTTGCCAGGAATCGTGTACGCCGTCTGGGCAATCATAAAGGAGTAGCTTAGATTAGATCATTCAAGATGTTGTGCATCACGACAAATATTGATTCTTCTTTTTGAAGCTCCCTTAGGAGGAAAGATTTCGCATCTGCAAGAACAATTCTTGCAGAAAAAAGGGGAAATGGTGGCTATTAAAGGAGTTCCTCAACGCAGTATTAGGTTAGTTTGTTTTTTGTTTTGAGGTGCAGAAGATTGGCTATTTCTGTCTGGAACAGGCAGTCGCTAGAAAAGCCCAGCTTAACTAGCATCAAAATACATGTGAAGAGCAGAACAGGTGAACTTGTTTGTGCCAGCCTGATTGTGTTGTGACTTTGCACTTGCAAGCATTTGAGATCAATGTAAGATAGATTATAGATGCATGTTCAACAAGCATGGTAAACACATATCAGCAGTTCTCACAAAAGTTAGCACACCAATTTGGTGAGAATGGGAATGTCACAAGGTATTCCACATCAACAGACTACAATATTATGATAAATGTAACTTAACACGCACACCGCCTGTTTGGAGGATATCAAACCTTCAACTAGACCACAAGATGTGCCGTGAGAACGAGAGGCAGAAATCCATTGCCTCCAACTACCAACAGAACATCAGAGGTTGTGCAAACATGGTAGTGGCAAGTCAACTAATGAAATTACCAAAATTGTTGTGCAAAATAAAGAATCAGAATGCCTGTTAATTTTGGCCGTAGGCCCTTGAAGACGTATGTAAAGCAGATTTACACCATACACCTCTCATGTGTGTGAGACCAATCCAATCAGTAATAGCTAATGCCTCTCTTAACAATGGAGCGCACAAAACTGTCACCTCCAAGTTATCTTAAAAAAACACTTGCAGCAATGCAGAAAGCCAACCAAGCACTTCCCTTTAGATAACAGAGTAGCATGCCAAAAAACCAAGCGACAAAACTAGCAGTCTAGCACAGTTAAAGCTACTAATCATCAAGATGAGTATTGAGTACCATTGACCAAGGCCGATAATATCATAAACAACAACACAGCAGCGTATGCTAAATCAGAAGTCTGAAGACAGCAAGGAGAAAAACTCATAACATCTAAGTGATAAACGAAACAGCAACACAATAGGCCATCATGATCTTGGACAAGTTTAACGCAGACCTAGCTAATTTGCATTTCAAGTTCAAAGCAGAAAAAGAATGGTGATATAGAAAATGCTACACTAGGCCTCTAGAATCATTATTGTTCGCAAGTAACAAGCCAGAGAGACATTCGAACCTTCCCCAATCTGCAAGCTAGGAAGTCAACAATCAGGCTAAAATTACACTCTCCAGCTATTGTGTGTCTGCATCTCGATTCTTCTTTTTCTTCTCCTTTTTCTTCTCAAC